>UESW01003945.1:810881-878344 GCA_900491605.1 Calamus simplicifolius | reverse complement strand
TAGAAAAATTATCTTTGAGTGATCATTGCTTAATTGCTGACAATGCTAACATAAATGAAATTAGTTGGTTGTGGCATCGTAGATTAGGTCATGCAAGCACACACCTTATTTCAAAATTAATTAAAATGGATTTAGTTAAAGGATTACCTAAACTAGATTTTGAAAATAATAAAATATGTGATGCATGTCAATTTGGAAAACAAACTAGAAGTTCTTTCAAATCTAAAAATGTTGTTTCAACTTCTAGGGCTTTAGAGCTACTTCACATGGACCTTTTTGGACCAACTAGAACCACAAGTCTAGGAGGAAAGAAATATGGTCTAGTGATTGTAGATGATTATTCTAGATATACTTGGGTAATGTTTTTAGCTCACAAAGATGAGACTTTCTCGATATTCCTGAAATTCTTCAAGAAAGTCACAAATGAGAAAAACACTACCATAGTATCTCTAAGAAGTGATCATGGAACTGAATTTGAAAATCACTTATTTGAAAGTTTCTGCACTGAAAATGGAATTAATCATAATTTTTCAGCCCCTAGGACTCCACAGCAAAATGGTGTAGTTGAAAGGAAAAATAGGACTCTAGAAGACATGGCCCGTACCATGCTATGCGAAAGTAACCTACCAAAGTACTTTTGGGCGGAAGCTATTAACACAGCATGCTACATCTTAAATCGAGCCCTAATAAGACCAATCTTAAAGAAAACACCTTATGAATTATGGAATGAAAGAAAACCCAATATAAAATACTTTCATGCATTTGGATGTAAATGTTTTATTCATAATAATGGTAAAAACAATTTAGGAAAATTTGATGCTAAATCTGATGAAGGAATCTTTTAGGATATTCAACAACTAGTAAAGCTTATAGAGTATTTAACAAGAAAACCTTAGTAGTTGAAGAATCCATTCATATAGTTTTCGATGAGTCTTTAGCATCTAGTTCTGAAAGCTTGATGATGAGGAAGATACAAACATAATTGAAAAAGATCTTGAAAAACTTAATATTGAAGTATCTTCAGATCATGAGCAAGAAGCTAAAGATGATGATTCACATAAGGACGATGATGTCAATATTGATCATAATGATATAGATCTTCCAAGAGACTGGAGATATGCTCATAGTCATCCCAAGGAATTGATTATAGGTGATCCATCTCAAGGAATAAGAACTAGATCATATATGAGAAATATTAGTAATCATCTTGCATTTGTATCACAAATTGAACCTAAAACTATTGAAGAAGCTGAAAAAGATAATAATTGGATGTTAGCAATGCAAGAAGAATTAAATCAATTTACAAGAAATAATGTATGGACTTTAGTTGAAAGACCTAAAAATCATTCAGTAATAGGATCAAAATGGATTTTTAGAAATAAACTAGATGAAAATGGCATAGTAATTAGAAACAAAGCTAGATTGGTTGCTAAAGGATATAATCAAGAGGAAGGTATTGATTTTGATGAAACCTTTGCGCCAGTAGCTAGATTAGAAGCCATTAGGCTATTACTTGCATTTGCATGTCATATGAATTTAACTTATTTCAAATGGATGTTAAAAGCGCATTTTTAAATGGATTTATAAATGAAGAAGTTTATGTAGAACAACCACCAGGTTTTGAAGATCACGAATTTTCAAATCACGTTTTTAAATTGCACAAAGCTTTATATGGTTTGAAACAAGCACCTAGAGCTTGGTATGATAGGTTAAGTAAATTCTTAATTGAAAATGATTTTACAAGAGGAAATGTTGATAAAACTTTGTTTTTGAAAAGAAAAAGTAAAGATTTACTTGTAGTACAAATATACGTTGATGACATTATTTTTGGTGCTACTAACGATTCTCTATGTCAAGAATTTGCCAAGTTGATGCAGGGAGAATTCGAGATGAGCATGATGGGAGAACTCAACTTCTTCCTTGGACTCCAGATCAAACAAAGCAAAGAGGGAATCTTCATCAACCAAACAAAATACACAAGAGAAATCCTAAAGAAGTTTGGTATGGAATCAATGAAACCCCTCGGAACACCAATGAGTCCTTCATGCAAGCTGGACAAAGATGAAGAAGGTAAAAAGGTTGATCAAAAGTATTATCGAGGTATAATCGGATCCCTTCTTTATTTAACCGCAAGTAGACCAGACATTATGTTTTCTGTATGTTTATGTGCTAGATTTCAATCAGAACCTAAAGAATCACATTTAATTGCTGTTAAAAGAATACTAAGATATGTAAGTGGAACAAAAAATGTAGGTTTATGGTATTCTAGAGACTCCACATTAAATCTAATTGCATATTCAGATTCTGATTATGCTGGATGTAAACTTAGATAGAAAAAGCACAAGTGGTGCATGCCATTTCTTAGGAAGTAACTTAATCTCATGGTTTAGCAAAAAGCAAAATTCAGTTGCATTATCAACTACTGAAGCTGAATATGTAGCGGCTGGAAGTTGCTGTGCGCAAATCCTATGGATTAAGCGACAACTTGAAGACTATGGTATCACACTTGATAAGACACCCATAAGATGTGATAACACAAGTGCAATTAATTTAACTAAAAATCCAATTCAACATTCAAGAACTAAACACATAGAAATCAGATATCACTTTATAAGAGAACATGTAGCAAATAATGAAATATGTCTTGATATGTTAACACTGAAGAACAATTAGCTGACATATTTACTAAACCTTTAAATGAAGAGAGATTCTGTTATCTTAGAGGAGAGTTAGGTATTTGTGATCCTTAGAATGAATTTGAAACCCCTAAGGAAATTTATCTAAGATTCTTTCAAATCCTTGATCTTTAAGGAAATCTTATCTAGAATTCATATCTAATTGATTCACTCATATTCAATGATTATTTATCAATTTTTATGATCATATTCCGGACACATTTCAGAAATTTCATGTTTTTGGTCTGAAATGGTCTCGGAGCCGACTCGGTGCGTATCGGAGTCGACTCCTGGTTTCGACTGAAACTCTCGGGTCGACCCCTCTTCGGCGCGAGTCGACTCCAAGTCGGGATGACTTTCTGTGTCTGTCCAGTCGACCCCTGGTTTGCGCGAGCCGACTCGAAGTGGTCCCAGGTTGATTTATCTAGGGCAGAGTCGACTCGCCATTCATTTCAAAATTCCCAATCCTTCAAAATACTCTCTCAAAATACCTCCAAACCTTCCAAACTTCCTAGAATCCCTTTTTGGCACTTCCAATCGACAAATGGCCCCCAAAACACGTGGTTCCAACCTCTGTGCGGCTGGCATCAAAAGGAAGCAAGCCGTTAGGAAAACCGTGAGGCGTCCGTGCGTGAGCCGTCACCCAGCTCTGATTCTTCATCTTCTTCTTCTACTCCGACTGCTTCACCTGCTGCTGCTTCTACACAGGTAGATAGATTAGCGGATAGGATTATAACAACGGGTAGAAAGGTAGATTTCAAATTGTTTGAAGCTGAGGGTTTTCTTGTTGGGAGACAACTGATTGAGATGGGATGGGAGAAAGTATGTTCCCTAGATTGCCCGACCTATCCCTCACTGGTTAAGGAATTCTACAAAAATCTGTCTAGAGGAGATCACGGCCTTGTTAGCAATGTGAGAGGTCATAGAATCTCTGTAACTGTCGAGCTCCTTTCTAGACTGTTGGATCTTCCATTATCTGGCACTGCCACCTTTTCTTCAGAAGACCGCAGTCCCGCTCTTGCGAGGTTATTAAATCGGGATGTAGTCGGATTTGAAGAGGTTTTGCCAATCAGCTTTCATTAGAATTGAGATTATTACATAATATCTGCAGTAGGATACTCTTTCCTAAGACCGGAAGATTTGACTATGTATCGGAAAGAGATATCTTTGTGATGGATGCCATTGTGTCAGGCAAGCCTATAAACCTTCCCAGTATGATACTATGGTACATAGCAGACTGTGGAGGGAAAAGAAAGTCTAGTCTGCCCTATGGAATGATCCTTACAAAGATTTTTCTGAGCCAAGGTGTAGTGATTTCGGACAATGAGCCTATGAGGAATCTGCATCATACTGATTTTTATAGCTTGGCCACCATTCATAGAATGGGTTTTATCAAGAAGAATGGAAAATGGGAGAGGAAAGGACTGACAGAAGAAAGAGCTACTGATGTTGAGGCTGCAGGACCTTCAGTCAGACATCATTCACCTGCACCTCCGAGCCCTTCTGCTTCTGCCCCTGTTCCAGCCCCCATTCCATCTTTTGTTCAAGCTTCATCATCTTCGGCCGGTTTCTCAGATCAACAGCTACAGCAACTCAAAGTTCTATTTGATGATCAATCTGAAAAACTTAAATCTGAATTTGAGAATAAGTTTATGAATTTGAAAGAGACTCTTTATTCATTGGATGATCGTATCTCTAAGATGGAGTCTACTCTCAGCTCTTCTTCGGTATCTTTAAGTGGTGATCTCAAAAATATATTTGAAGAACTTAAAGATATATGCGGAGATGGAGAGACGTATGCAAAGTGCAATGCGAAGCTACAAGACAAGATTCTGACAGCTTGCACCTTTGTCGATGAGAGGCTCAAGGATTATGTGAAAATTCAATCTGACGGAATGAAGAATATAGTAGATCATTTAACTAGGATTGTAAGAACTCATTTCTGAGTTGTTAGATTTTCAATCCTTGTTATGTACTGAAATTTTTGTTATGCCTTCATTTTGAAATCAATGTATTAAACATCTTAATGTATTAGATCTTTTGATGAAATGAATTCTCTATGTTGATTACTTAATGTATTTCCTTCTTTCAATGAATGAATGAAATTGTCAAATCTTATCTTGATTGAATGAATGTTTATGCTTCTCTACCTTTTTGTTGATAACAAAAAGGGGGAGAGTTTTATAGTTTTATGATAGTGAGAAAATCAAAGTAATCAATGAGATAAACAATGGGATATTTATTTAAGTTTCATAGGGGGAGCTACCTCATTAAGGGGGAGCCTAAGCCTAACTATGAAAACAAAATAAATTCACTAATCAATACATAAACTCAATGTTTTTGTCATCATCAAAAAGGGGGAGATTGTTGGGAGATTGTTGAAAAACTACATGATCCAATCCTTTTGATTTTGATGATTACTAAAAGCCTTTGAGTTCATTAAAAGATATAATGAGCTTACTTAAATGAGCAACTAATTTATTTTGAACAATCAATGAGAATGTTAAAGTTTGACTTTAATCAATTTTGAAAGTAACCTTTAGCTCAATGTTTAAACTTTCAAAAAGAAATTTTATAATTCATGTTTTATTCAATGAGTTTTTGGAATAGTTCTTGAATCAATTATTAATGTCAATTTTATTGAATTCAAGTCAAAACAATGAATTAAAATGAATCTGGAACGATTTTAATGTCAATCAGAAAAGTTTCTGATTTTTGATACGTTCCGGAGCCGACTCCTGAGTTTCAGAGTCGACTCCGCTCAGTGTACAGAAATGTGCATCTGTGTCGAGTCGACCCACGAAATTTATCGAGTCGACCCCTGATTCTGTCGAGCCGACTCCTTGACTGTGCGAGTCGACTCCGCTCAGACACCAGAAGAGTGTTTTTCTGAGCACTTCGCGAGTCGACCCCAAGCCTTTCACGAGTCGACTCCCGACTTTCAGGAGTCGACACTTTACTTTTGGCGAGTCGACCCCTAACCTTTATAAACATTTCTATTTTTGGTAAGACGAGCTCGAGCCGACTCGGGAAAAGCATGAGTCGACTCCAGCAAATCTGGGCAAATTTTTACGGATGCCAACTCAGCTCCAACGGTTAGTTTTTTGATTAACGGCTATTTTTCTTTGTCTCTAACGGATATATTATTGCAGAATCTATAAATAGAGGAGCTCTTTTCAAATCGAAAGAATCAAGAGAGTGAAAAAGAAAATCTTTCAAAAAGAGGGAAAAACAGAGCTTCATTTGAAAAATCATTTGAGTCGAGAAAAGAGATTCAAAAGGAGTGAAATCAAAGAGAGAGATTCGTGTGCTCCTGAGCTACAATCTACATAAAGTTCAAAAGGAGATCCCAAAGAAAACAAGAGCAAATCAAGATCTTCCGACCTAGAAAGAAAAGAAGAAAAGCTTCAACCAACATCCAAAATCCCCAAAGCTAGGAGAATCTGTGCTGAGGCCTGATTCCACACTTCAAAGGAGTTGGAGAAGAGAAGCAAGGAAGCCAAGCCTGCATTCGAGCTTATTTAATCAGGCTTTTCTAAACCTAAGCTTTATTTTGATTATTCTGCTCTAGAGGAGCTGTTTGTATTTAAACTCGAATTTATTTTCTTGTGTACTGCTTCAAGTGGATTGAATCAGTGGAGGTTGTTGTACCTCGTGGTAAGCTTGGGATAGCTTACGTTTTGGGTTAGTTGTGAGCCCGTGAAAAACAACGGTTGGGTTTTGTGCTGGTAAGCCCGTGTAAAACCAGCTGGGTTCGTTGTGCACCCGGGAAAACAACAAGTTTAAGTTGTGAGCTTGGAAAACAACTCGGCTGTAATCTAGGGAGATTATAGTGTGGACCCAAGTGAATCTTGGGAGTGGACGTAGGTGCTGGTTGCGCCGAACCACTATAAAACCTTGTGTTTGCCGTACTCAATTGTCTCTTACTCTATCTCTCTTATATTTCTGTTTGTGCATTGCTTCTTAGTTAATTTCTCTCACTTGCACATCTTGAGTAAATCTGTTTAAAATATTTCAAAAAGTCTTAATTTTTTAAGAACCCAATTCACCCCCCTTTTGGGTTGCCATCTGGGCCAACAGAGCCGATGGTACATCGCTCTACCAATGGTACACTGGGCTTTGTGCCTGGCTGGCACAGGGCTTTTGGTGTCGACCGGGGTCGGGCTTTAGTTGTTGAGAGCCGATGGTACATTGCTCTGCCAGTGGTACACTTGGCTTCGTGCCTGGCTGGCCCAGGGCTTTTTGTGCCGACCGAGGTCGGGCTTTAGTTGTTGAGAGACGATGGTACATCGCTCTGCCAGTGGTACACTGGGCTTCGTGCCTGGCTGGCCTAGGGCTTTTTGTTCTGACCGGGGTTGGGCTTTAGTTGTTGAGAGCCGATGGTACATCGCTCTGCCAGTGGTACACTAGGCTTCGTTCCTAGCTAGCTCAGGGCTTTTTGTGCCGATCGGGGTCGGGCTTTAGTTGTTGAGAGCCGATGGTACATTGCTCTGCCAGTGGTACACTAGGCTTCGTGCCTGGCTAGCCCAGGGCTTTTGTGCCGACCAAGGTCGGACTTTAGTTGTTGAGAGCCGATGGTACATCGCTCTGCCAGTGGTACACTGGGCTTCGTGCCTGGCTGGCCCAGGGCTTTTTGTGCCGATTGGGGTTGGGCTTTAGTTGTTTAGAGTTGATGGGACATCGCTCTGCCAGTGGTACACTGGGCTTCATGTCTGGCTGGCCCAGGGCTTTTTGTACCGACCAGGGTCGGACTTTAGTTGTTGAGAGCCGATAGTACATCGCCCTGCCAGTGGTACACTGGGCTTCATGCCTGGCTGGCTCAGGGCTTTTTGTGCAAACCAGGGTCGAGCTTTAGTTATTGAGAGCCGATGGTACATTGCTCTGCCAATGGTACACTGGGCTTCGTGCCTGGCTGGCCCAGGGCTTTTTGTGATGACCGGGGTCGGGCTTTAGTTGTTGAGAGCCGATGGTACATCGCTCTGCCAGTGGTACACTTGGCTTCATGCCTAAATGGCCCAGGGCTTTTTATGCCGACCGGGGTTGGGCTTTAGTTGTTGAGAGCCGATGGTACATCGCTTTGCCAGTGGTACACTGGGCCTCATGCCTGGCTGGCCTAGGGCTTTTTGTGCCGATCGGGGTCGGGCTTTAGTTGTTGAGAGCCGATGGTACATTGCTCTGCCAGTGATACACTGGGCTTTGTGCCTAGCTGGCCCATGGCTTTTTGTGCCGACCGAGGTCGAGCTTTAGTTGTTGAGAACTGATGGTACATCGCTCTGCCAGTGGTACACTGGGCTTCATGCCTGGCTGGCCCAGGGCTTTTTGTGCCGACCGGGGTCGGGCTTTAGTTGTTGAGAGCCGATGGTACATCGCTCTGCCAGTGGTACACTGGGCTTCGTGCCTGGCTAGCCCAGGGCTTTTTGTGCCGACTAGGGTCGGGCTTTAGTTGTTGAGAGCCGATGGTACATCACTCTGGCAGTGGTACACTGGGCTTCGTGCTTGATTAGCCTAGGGCTTTTTGTGCCGACCGGGGTCGGGCTTTAGTTGTTGATAGCCGATGGTACATCGCTCTGGCAGTGGTACACTGGGCTTTGTGCCTGGCTGGCACAGGGCTTTTGTGCCGACCGGGGTCGGGCTTTAGTTGTTTAGAGCCGATGGTACATCGCTCTGCCAGTGGTACACTTGGCTTCGTGCCTGGCTGGCCCAGGGCTTTTTGTGCCGACCGAGGTCGGGCTTTAGTTGTTGAGAGCCGATGGTACATCGCTCTGCCAGTGGTACACTAGGCTTCGTGCCTGGCTGACCTAGGGCTTTTTGTGCCGACCGGGGTCGGGCTTTAGTTGTTGAGAGCCGATAGTACATCGCTCTGCCAGTGGTACACTAGGCTTCGTTCCTAGCTAGCTCAGGGCTTTTTCTGCCGACCGGGGTTGGGCTTTAGTTGTTGAGAGCCGATGGTACATCGCTCTGCCAGTGGTACACTAGGCTTCGTGCTTGGCTAGCCCAGGGCTTTTATGCCGACCAAGGTCGGGCTTTAGTTGTTGAGAACCGATGGTACATCGCTCTGCCAGTGGTACACTGGGCTTCGTGCCTGGCTGGCCCAGGGCTTTTTGTGCCGACTGGGGTCGGGCTTTAGTTGTTAGAGCTGATGATACATCGCTCTGCCAGTGGTACACTGGGCTTCATGCCTGGCTAGCCCAGGGCTTTTTGTACCGACCAGGGTCGGGCTTTAGTTGTTGAGAGCCGATGGTACATCGCCCTGCCAGTGGTACACTGGGCTTCATGCCTGGCTGGCCCAGGGCTTTTTGTGCCAACCGGGGTCGAGCTTTAGTTGTTGAGAGCCGATGGTACATCGCTCTGCCAATGGTACACTAGGCTTCGTGCCTGGCTGGCCCAGGGCTTTTTGTGCTGACCGGGGTCGGGCTTTAGTTATTAAGAGCCGATGGTACATCGCTCTGCCAGTGGTACACTGGGATTCATGCCTAGCTGGCCCAGGGCTTTTTGTGCCAACCGGGGTTGGGCTTTAGTTGTTGAGAGCCGATGGTACATCGCTTTGCCAGTGGTACACTGGGCTTCATGCCTGGCAGGCCTAGAGCTTTTTGTGCCGATCGGGGTCAGGCTTTAGTTATTGAGAGCCGATGGTACATTGCTCTGCCAGTGGTACACTGGGCTTCGTGCCTGGCTGGCCATGGCTTTTTGTGCCGACCGGGGTCGAGCTTTAGTTGTTGAGAGCTGATGGTACATCGCTCTGCCAGTGGTACACTGGGCTTCATGCCTGGCTGGCCCAGGGCTTTTTGTGCCGACCGGGGTTGGGCTTTAGTTGTTGAGAGCCGATGGTACATCGCTCTGCCAGTGGTACACTGGGCTTCGTGCTTGGCTAGCCCAGGACTTTTTGTACCGACCAAGGTCAGGCTTTAGTTGTTGAGAGCCGATGGTACATCGCTCTGCCAGTGGTACACTGGGCTTCGTGCCTAGCTGGCCCAAGGCTTTTTGTGCCGACTGGGGTCGGGCTTTAGTTGTTTAGAGCTGATGGTACATCGCTCTGCCAGTGGTACAATGGGCTTCATGTCTAGCTGGCCCAGGGCTTTTTGTACCGACCAGGGTCGAGCTTTAGTTGTTGAGAGCCGATGGTACATCGCCCTGCCAGTGGTACACTGGGCTTCATGCCTGGCTGGCCCAGGGCTTTTTGTGCCAACCGAGGTCGAGTTTTAGTTGTTGAGAGCCGATGGTACATCGCTCTGCCTATGGTACACTGGGCTTCGTGCCTGGCTAGCCCAGGGCTTTTTGTGCCGACCGGGGTCGGGCTTTAGTTGTTGAGAGCCGATGGTACGTCGCTCTGCCAGTGGTACACTGGGCTTCATGCCTAGCTGGCCCAGGGCTTTTTGTGCCGACCGGGGTTGGGCTTTAGTTGTTGAGAGCCGATGGTACATCGCTTTTCCAGTGGTACACTGGGCTTCATGCCTGGCTGGCCTAGGGCTTTTTGTGCCGATCTGGGTCTGGCTTTAGTTGTTGAGAGCCGATGGTACATTGCTCTGCCAGTTGTACACTGGGCTTCGTGCCTAGCTAGCCCATGGCATTTTGTGTCGACCGGGGTCGAGCTTTAGTTGTTGAGAGCTGATGGTACATCGCTCTGCCAGTGGTACACTGGGCTTCATGCCTGGCTGGCCCAGGGCTTTTTGTGCCGACTGGGGTCGGGCTTTAGTTGTTTAGAGCTGATGGTACATCACTCTGCCAGTGGTACACTGGGCTTCATGCCTGGCTGGCACAGGGCTTTTTGTACCGACCAAGGTCGGGCTTTAGTTGTTGAGAGCCGATGGTACATTGCCCTGCCAGTGGTACACTGGGCTTCATGCCTGGCTAGCCCAGGGCTTTTTGTGCCAACCAGGGTCGAGCTTTAGTTGTTGAGAGCCGATGGTACATCGCTCTGCCATGGTACACTGGGCTTCGTGCCTGGCTGGCCCAGAGCTTTTTGTGCCGACCGGGGTCGGGCTTTAGTTGTTGAGAGCTACATCGCTCTGCCAGTGGTACACTGGGCTTCATGCCTAGCTGGCCCAGGGCTTTTTGTGCCGACCGGGGTTGGGCTTTAGTTGTTGAGTGTCGATGGTACATCGCTTTGCCAGTGGTACACTGGGCTTCATACCTGGCTGGCCTAGGGCTTTTTGTGCCGATTGGGGTCGGGCTTTAGTTGTTGAGAGCCGATGGTACATTGCTCTGCCAGTGGTACACTGGGCTTCGTGCCTAGCTGGCCCATGGCTTTTTGTGCCGACCGGGGTCGAGCTTTAGTTGTTGAGAGCTGATGGTACATCGCTCTGCCAGTGGTACACTGGGCTTCATGCCTGGCTGGCCCAGAGCTTTTTGTGCCGACCGGGGTCGAGCTTTAGTTGTTGAGAGCTGATGGTACATCGCTCTGCCAGTGGTACACTGGGCTTCGTTCCTAGCTAGCTCAGGGCTTTTTGTGCCGACCGGGGTCGGGCTTTAGTTGTTGAGAACCGACGGTACATCGCTCTGCTAGTGGTACACTAGGCTTCGTGCCTGGCTATCCCAGGGCTTTTTGTGCCGACCAAGGTCGGGCTTTAGTTGTTGAGAGCCGATTGTACATCGCTCTGCCAGTGGTACACTGGGCTTCGTGCCTAGCTGGTCCAAGGCTTTTTGTGCCGACTGGGGTCGGGCTTTAGTTGTTTAGAGCTGATGGTACATCGCTCTGCCAGTGGTACACTGGGCTTCATGTCTAGCTGGCCCAGGGCTTTTTGTACCGACCAGGGTCGGGCTTTAGTTGTTGAGAGCCGATGGTACATCGCCCTGCCAGTGGTACACTGGGCTTCATGCCTGGCTGGCCCAGGGCTTTTTGTGCTAATCGGGGTCGAGTTTTAGTTGTTGAGAGCCGATGGTACATCGCTCTGCCATGGTACACTGGGCTTCGTGCCTGGCTAGCCCAGGGTTTTTTGTGCCGACTGGGGTCGGGCTTTAGTTGTTGAGAGCCGATGGTACATCGCTCTGCCAGTGGTACACTGGGCTTCATGCCTAGCTGGCCCAGGGCTTTTTGTGCCGACCGGGGTTGGGCTTTAGTTGTTGAGAGCCGATGGTACATCGCTTTTCCAGTGGTACACTGGGCTTCATGCCTGGCTGGCCTAGGGCTTTTTGTGCCGATCTGGGTCGGGCTTTAGTTGTTGAGAGCCGATGGTACATTGCTCTGCCAGTGGTACACTGGGCTTCGTGCCTAGCTGGCCCATGGCATTTTGTACCGACCGGGGTCGAGCTTTAGTTGTTGAGAGTTGATGGTACATCGCTCTGCCAGTGGTACACTGGCTTCATGCCTGGCTGGCCCAGGGCTTTTTGTGCCGACTGGGGTTGGGCTTTAGTTGCTTAGAGCTGATGGTACATCACTCTGCCAGTGGTACACTGGGCTTCATGCCTGGCTGGCACAGGGCTTTTTGTACCGACCAGGGTCGGGCTTTAGTTGTTGAGAGCCGATGGTACATCGCCTGCCAGTGGTACACTGGGCTTCATGCCTGGCTAGCCCAGGGCTTTTTGTGCCAACCGGGGTCGAGCTTTAGTTGTTGAGATTCGATGGTACATCGCTCTGCCAATGGTACACTGGGCTTCGTGCCTGGCTGGCCCAGAGCTTTTTGTGCCGACCGGGGTCGGGCTTTAGTTGTTGAGAGCCGATGGTACATCGCTCTGCCAGTGGTACACTGGGCTTCATGCCTAGCTGGCCCAGGGCTTTTTGTGCCGACCGGGGTTGGGCTTTAGTTGTTGAGAGCCGATGGTACATCGCTTTGCCAGTGGTACACTGGGCTTCATACCTGGCTGGCCTAGGGCTTTTTGTGCCGATCGGGGTCGGGCTTTAGTTGTTGAGAGCCGATGGTACATTGCTCTGCCAGTGGTACACTGGGCTTCGTGCCTAGCTGGCCCAGGCTTTTTGTGCCGACCGGGGTCGAGCTTTAGTTGTTGAGAGCTGATGGTACATCGCTCTGCCAGTGGTACACTGGGCTTCATGCTGGCTGGCCCAGGGCTTTTTGTGCCGACCGGGGTCGAGCTTTAGTTGTTGAGAGCTGATGGTACATCGCTCTGCCAGTGGTACATTGGGCTTCGTTCCTAGCTAGCTCAGGGATTTTTGTGCCGACCGGGGTCGGCTTTAGTTGTTGAGAGCCGATGGTACATCGCTCTGCCAGTGGTACACTAGGCTTCGTGCCTGGCTAGCCCAGGCTTTTTGTGCCGACCAAGGTCGGGCTTTAGTTGTTGAGAGCTGATGGTACATCGCTCTGCCAGTGGTACACTGGGCTTCGTGCCTGGCTGGCCCAGGGCTTTTTGTGCCGACTGGGGTTGGGCTTTAGTTGTTAGAGCTGATGATACATCGCTCTGCCAGTGGTACACTGGGCTTCATGCCTGGCTGGCCCAGGGCTTTTTGTAACGACCAGGATCGGGCTTTAGTTGTTGAGAGCCGATGGTACATCGCCTGCCAGTGGTACACTGGGCTTCATGCCTGGCTGGCCCAGGGCTTTTTGTGCCAACCGGGGTCGAGCTTTAGTTGTTGAGAGCGATGGTACATCGCTCTGCCAATGGTACACTGGGCTTCGTGCCTGGCTGGCCCAGGGCTTTTTGTGCCGACCGGGGTCGGGCTTTAGTTGTTGAGAGCCGATGGTACATCGCTCTGCCAGTGGTACACTGGGCTTCATGCCTGTTGGCCCAGGGCTTTTTGTGCCGACCGGGGTTAGGCTTTAGTTGTTGAGAGCCGATGGTACATCGCTTTGCCAGTGGTACACTGGGCTTCATGCCTGGCTGGCCTAGAGCTTTTTGTGCCGATCGGGGTCGGGCTTTAGTTGTTGAGAGCCAATGGTACATTGCTCTGCCAGTGGTACACTGGGCTTCGTGCCTGGCTGGCCCATGGCTTTTTGTGCCGACCGGGATCAAGCTTTAGTTGTTGAGAGCTGATGGTACATCGCTCTGCCAGTGGTACACTGGGCTTCATGCCTGGCTGGCCAAGGGCTTTTTGTGCCGACCGGGGTCGGGCTTTAGTTGTTGAGAGCCGATGGTACATCGCTCTTCCAGTGGTACACTGGGCTTCGTGCTTGGCTAGCCCAGGGCTTTTTGTACCGACCAAGGTCGGGCTTTAGTTGTTGAGAGCCGATGGTACATCGCTCTGCCAGTGGTACACTGGGCTTCGTGCCTGGCTGGCCCAGGGTTTTTGTGCCGACTGGGGTCGGGCTTTAGTTGTTTAGAGCTGATGGTACATCGCTCTGCCAGTGGTACACTGGGCTTCATGTCTGGCTGGCCCCGGGCTTTTTGTACCGACCAGGGTCGTGCTTTAGTTGTTGAGAGCCGATGGTACATCGCCCTGCCAGTGGTACACTGGGCTTCATGCCTGGCTGGCCCAGGGCTTTTTGTGCCAACCGGGGTCGAGTTTTAGTTGTTGAGAGCCGATGGTACATCGCTCTGCCAATGGTACACTGGGCTTCGTGCCTGGCTAGCCCAGGGCTTTTTGTGCCGACCGGGGTCGGGCTTTAGTTGTTGAGAGCCGATGGTACATCGCTCTGCCAGTGGTACACTGGCTTCATGCCTGCTGGCCCAGGGCTTTTTGTGCCGACTGGGGTTGGGCTTTAGTTGTTGAGAGCCGATGGTACATCGCTTTTCCAGTGGTACACTGGGCTTCATGCTGGCTGGCCTAGGGCTTTTTGTGCCGATCTGGGTCGGGCTTTAGTTGTTGAGAGCCGATGGTACATTGCTCTGCCAGTGGTACACTGGGCTTCATGCCTAGCTGGCCCATGGCATTTTGTGCCGACCGGGGTCGAGCTTTAGTTGTTGAGAGCTGATGGTACATCGCTCTGCCAGTGGTACACTGGGCTTCATGCCTGGCTGGCCCGGGGCTTTTTGTGCCGACTGGGGTCGAGCTTTAATTGTTTAGAGATGATGGTACATCACTTTGCCAGTGGTACACTGGGCTTCATGCCTGGCTGGCCAGGGCTTTTTGTACCGACCAAGGTCGGGCTTTAGTTGTTGAGAGCCGATGTACATCGCCCTGCCAGTGGTACACTGGGCTTCATGCCTGGCTAGCCCAGGGCTTTTTGTGCCAACCGGGGTCGAGCTTTAGTTGTTGAGAGCCGATGGTACATCGCTCTGCCAATGGTACACTGGGCTTCGTGCCTGGATGGCCCAGGCTTTTTGTGCCGACCGGGGTCGGGCTTTAGTTGTTGAGAGCCGATGGTACATCGCTCTGCCAGTGGTACACTGGGCTTCATGCCTAGCTGGCCCAGGGCTTTTTGTGCCGACCGGGGTTGGGCTTTAGTTGTTGAGAGCCGATGGTACATCGCTTTGCCAGTGGTACACTGGGCTTCATGCCTGGCTGGCCTAGGGCTTTTTGTGCCGATCGGGGTCGGCTTTAGTTGTTGAGAGCTGATGGTACATCGCTCTGCCAGTGGTACATTGGGCTTCGTTCCTAGCTAGCCAGGGATTTTTGTGCCGACCGGGGTCAGGCTTTAGTTGTTGAGAGCCGATGGTACATCGCTCTGCCAGTGGTACACTGGCTTCGTGCCTGGCTGCCCAGGCTTTTTGTGCCGACCAAGGTCGGGCTTTAGTTGTTGAGAGCTGATGGTACATCGCTCTGCCAGTGGTACACTGGGCTTCGTGCCTGGCTGGCCCAGGGCTTTTTGTGCCGACTGGGGTTGGGCTTTAGTTGTTAGAGCTGATGGTACATCGCTCTGCCAGTGGTACACTGGGCTTCATGCCTGGCTGGCCCAGGGCTTTTTGTAACGACCAGGATCGGGCTTTAGTTGTTGAGAGCCGATGGTACATCGTCTGCCAGTGGTACACTGGGCTTCATGCCTGGCTGGCCCAGGGCTTTTTGTGCCAACCGGGGTCGAGCTTTAGTTGTTGAGAGACGATGGTACATCGCTCTGCCAATGGTACACTGGGCTTCGTGCCTGGCTGGCCCAGGGCTTTTTGTGCCGACCGGGGTCGGGCTTTAGTTGTTGAGAGCCGATGGTACATCGCTCTGCCAGTGGTACACTGGGCTTCATGCCTGTTGGCCCAGGGCTTTTTGTGCCGACCGGGGTTAGGCTTTAGTTGTTGAGAGCCGATGGTACATCGCTTTGCCAGTGGTACACTGGGCTTCATGCCTGGCTGGCCTAGGCTTTTTGTGCCGATCGGGGTCGGGCTTTAGTTGTTGAGAGCCAATGGTACATTGCTCTGCCAGTGGTACACTGGGCTTCGTGCCTGGCTGGCCCAGGCTTTTTGTGCCGACCGGGTCGCTTTAGTTGTTGAGAGCGATGGTACATCGCTCTGCCAGTGGTACACTGGGCTTCATGCCTGGCTGGCCAGGGCTTTTTGTGCCGACCGGGGTCGGGCTTTAGTTGTTGAGAGCCGATGGTACATCGCTCTTCCAGTGGTACACTGGGCTTCGTGCTTGGCTAGCCCAGGGCTTTTTGTACCGACCAAGGTCGGGCTTTAGTTGTTGAGAGCCGATGGTACATCGCTCTGCCAGTGGTACACTGGGCTTCGTGCCTGGCTGGCCCAGGGTTTTTGTGCCGACTGGGGTCGGGCTTTAGTTGTTTAGAGCTGATGGTACATCGCTCTGCCAGTGGTACACTGGGCTTCATGTCTGGCTGGCCCGGGCTTTTTGTACCGACCAGGGTCGTGCTTTAGTTGTTGAGAGCCGATGGTACATCGCCCTGCCAGTGGTACACTGGGCTTCATGCCTGGCTGGCCCAGGGCTTTTTGTGCCAACCGGGGTCGAGTTTTAGTTGTTGAGAGCCGATGGTACATCGCTCTGCCATGGTACACTGGGCTTCGTGCCTGGCTAGCCCAGGGCTTTTTGTGCCGACCGGGGTCGGGCTTTAGTTGTTGAGAGCCGATGGTACATCGCTCTGCCAGTGGTACACTAGGCTTCATGCCTGCTGGCCCAGGGCTTTTTGTGCCGACTGGGGTTGGGCTTTAGTTGTTGAGAGCCGATGGTACATCGCTTTTCCAGTGGTACACTGGGCTTCATGCTTGGCTGGCCTAGGGCTTTTTGTGCCGACTGGGTCGGGCTTTAGTTGTTGAGAGCCGATGGTACATTGCTCTGCCAGTGGTACACTGGGCTTCGTGCCTAGCTGGCCCATGGCATTTTGTGCCGACCGGGGTCGAGCTTTAGTTGTTGAGAGCTGATGGTACATCGCTCTGCCAGTGGTACACTGGGCTTCATGCCTGGCTGGCCCGGGCTTTTTGTGCCGACTGGGGTCGGGCTTTATTGTTTAGAGATGGTACATCACTTGCCAGTGTACACTGGGCTTCATGCCTGGCTGGCCAGGGCTTTTTGTGCCGACCAAGGTCGGGCTTTAGTTGTTGAGAGCCGATGTACATCGCCTGCCAGTGGTACACTGGGCTTCATGCCTGGCTAGCCCAGGGCTTTTTGTGCCAACCGGGGTCGAGCTTTAGTTGTTGAGAGCCGATGGTACATCGCTCTGCCAATGGTACACTGGGCTTCGTGCCTGGATGGCCCAGAGCTTTTTGTGCCGACCGGGGTCGGGCTTTAGTTGTTGAGAGCCGATGGTACATCGCTCTGCCAGTGGTACACTGGGCTTCATGCCTAGCTGGCCCAGGGCTTTTTGTGCCGACCGGGGTTGGGCTTTAGTTGTTGAGAGCCGATGGTACATCGCTTTGCCAGTGGTACACTGGGCTTCATGCCTGGCTGGCCTAGGGCTTTTTGTGCCGATCGGGGTCGAGCTTTAGTTGTTGAGAGCCGATGGTACATTGCTCTGCCAGTGGTACACTGGGCTTCATGCCTAGCTGGCCCATGGCTTTTTGTGCCGACCGGGGTCGAGCTTTAGTTGTTGAGAGCTGATGGTACATCGCTCTATCAGTGGTACACTGGGCTTCATGCCTGGCTGGCCCAGGGCTTTTTGTGCCGACCAGGGTCGGGCTTTAGTTGTTGAGAGCCGATGATACATCGCTCTGCCAGTGGTACACTGGGCTTCGTGCCTGGCTAGCCCAGGGCTTTTTGTGCCGACCAGGGTCGGGCTTTAGTTGTTGAGAGCCGATGGTACATCGCTCTGGCAGTGGTATACTGGGCTTCGTGCCTGGCTGGCCCAGGGCTTTTTGTGCCGACCGGGGTCGGGCTTTAGTTGTTTAGAGCCGATGGTACATCGCTCTGCCAGTGGTACACTGGGCTTCATGCCTGGCTGGCCCAGGGCTTTTTGTGCCGACCATGGTCGAGCTTTAGTTGTTGAGAGCCGATGGTACATCGCTCTGCCAGTGGTACACTGGGCTTCATGCCTGGCTAGCCCAGGGCTTTTTGTGCCGACCGGGGTCAGGCTTTAGTTGTTGAGTGTCGATGGTACATCGCTCTGCCAGTGGTACACTGGGCTTCGTGCTGGCTGGCCCATGGCTTTTTGTGCCGACCGGGGTCGGGCTTTAGTTATTGAGAGCCGATGGTACATCGCTCTGCCAGTGGTACACTAGGCTTCATGCCTAGCTGGCTCAGGGCTTTTTGTGCCGACCGGGGTTGGGCTTTAGTTGTTGAGAGCCGATGGTACATCGCTTTTCCAGTGGTACACTAGGCTTCATGCCTGGCTGGCCTAGGGCTTTTTGTGCCGACCGGGGTTGGGCTTTAGTTGTTGAGAGCCGATGGTACATTGCTCTGCCAGTGGTACACTGGGCTTCGTGCCTGGCTGGCCCAGGCTTTTTGTGCCGACGGGGTCGAGCTTTAGTTGTTGAGAGCCGATGGTGCATCGCTTTACCAGTGGTACACTGGGCTTTATGCCTGGCTGGCCCAGAGCTTTTTGTGCTGACCGGGGTCGGGCTTTAATTGTTGAGAGCCGATGGTACATCGCTCTGTCAGTGGTACACTGGGCTTCATGCCTGGCTGGCCCAGGGCTTTTTGTGCCGACCGGGGTCGAGCTTTAGTTGTTGAGAGCCGATCTTACATCGCTCTGTTAGTGGTACACTGGGCTTCGTGCCTGGCTGGCCCAGGGCTTTTAATGCCCACCGAGGTCGGGCTTTAGTTGTTGAGAGCTGATGGTACATCGCTCTGCCAGTGGTACATTGGGCTTCGTGCCTGGCTGGCCCAGGGCTTTTTGTGCCGACCGGAATTGGGCTTTAGTTGTTGAGAGCCGATGGTACATTGCTCTGCCAGTGGTACACTGGGCTTCATGCCTAGCTGGCCCAAGGCTTTTAGGACGCCAAAGCGAGGTTGGCCTTGGATGTTGATGCAAGGTAGATCTTCCCTGCATGACATTTTTAAGTATTAATGAAAGAAAACTATCTTAAGTGCAATGTACTTAGCTCTTGTAGCTCCCATGTTTTCCTTTTGCGGGTTTGAGCACTTTCGTCCGCTGGTGACCTGCCCCCCAGGGAATCATGTTAGTCAGATTGGAGGTGTCGTTGCCCTTACTTGGGCCTTCCTCGCATTGGAGGCCAGGACGAGATGTCTGTGGCCGAAAGAAGCTAGAAACTAGGACAAAGCTGGAGGCCGTTGAAGAAAGCTTCGACAGCTGGTTGTTGTTGAAGATGAGTGGCTGGGAGAGTCCATCGAGGACTTTGCTGAGAGTTGATATTAGCGGAGTAAAAAGGCCGATGGAGTTGTTAAGAGGGCTCTTTGCCTAGCTCTTTCCTTGAAGAGATTGATTGCCCTCGGTGCTGAAGCTTGAAAGCAGCTAGAACGAAATCCGTAAAAGGTCCTGGGCTCAGTTTGGCTTTTGGGTGCAACAGAGAGAAGGAGAGAGAGGAAAGTTGGAGTCAACAGTCAAAGCCTTTTGCCCTCATCTTCCTCGTTGCGTTAATTGCAACAATACCTCTCGGCTTGCTACCGTAAGAGATTAAAATGCCCATAAATACTTGAGGAGTTAGGATTTGGGTGGCAAGGAGTGGCGCTGACCTTAAATGGCCGTTGAGCTTGAGTTTGAGGTTGCTCTTGCTCCTGAGCTTGTTGCCACGCGGCCATGGAATATCGCTCCCATAGCCTTTGAACAACCGCCGTTAATGCTTGAATCTTCAGGGTGAGGGTGGCCCGGTGATTTGCTTGAATGGCGTGAACTGGTGGTGATGGTGGAACAGAGAACTAGCATCTTGTTGCTTAGTTTGTTGAGGTTGCCCCCCAGCGTTACTGGTGAAAGCTTCCCGGATTCTTGTCATCACCCTCTTCACGATCCACCATTTTGATGAAAAAGGGATGAGGATCTGCAAACCAACATCGCTGACCCTCCCCCTTCCTGGCGCGCCAATCTGTTGACGCTAGATCACCACCCTCGAGCATCCGCGAGCGTCGGTCGCCTCCTCTAGCGAGCTCCTCGCGCCTGCAGGCCTGCAAACAAGTCCCGAGGGCCGGATATTCCGGCGGGGACCCTCCGATGCTCAAGTCAGCGCTCTGAGCAACAGCCGTGATCTTGAGGAAGCTCGAAAGAGAGAGAGAGAGAGAGGCCGTGAGCTTGAGGAAGCTCGAAAGAGAAAGAGAGAGAGAGGCTCTGAGAAGAGCTCTCTTTGTGAGCGTTTAGGAGCGTTATGAGTGTGTTACCTGGTCGGGGTCCCTCTTACCCTTTTTATAGATGCCTGGAGTCCGTGGGCTTAGGGCGTTATTACTTGTCAGAGCATTAATTGATGGCAGCACAATGGAGCTTACCTCCACATAACGTGTCAAGCCGCAGGCCGTGTGCTGTCAGAGTAGGTGGTTGCAGGGCATGACCGATCGTTACGGCGCCGGCTAGATATGTCCCCTACGTCACCTTTTTGGTTGTCCTATGCGGACAGTGATGGATGATAAAGTTAGTCGTGTGGGTCCTAAGGTACAACCGTTAGGAGAGAAGGATGATGTTGAGTTGAAGCCAACTGTCTCTCGTAGAACATTGATTATAGAGTGCATGTGTGATACCATTCATGCCCTCTGATGAGTTTCAAAAAAGACCGATGGTGAACACTTGCATGGCACTGTTCACCATCAAGGTCAAGGGTGTCACTGTTCATGTGGCCGAGGGGAGGTCTCAGGGGTTGAGGATGGAACAGATGGAGCCATCATGGCAGCCATAAATGCCTTTAAATAGGAGAGAACAAGACAATAAATGCCTTAGAGCAAGTGGATGTACATGGCTTTATGAGGCCATAAATGCCTTGGTGTGAGAGATATGCCCGAAGGGGAGAGATATGCCCGAAGGGCCCTGAAGGCCAAAGCGGGCTTGGAGGTTTGGCCCCGGAGGGGTCGGCCCGAGGGGGGTCGCCAAGTTTAGAAAGAGAGCCAAGGCGAGATGCCCGCAATACTTCATTCCATTAAATGCTCTTACCATTTTGTACCATTAAAGGCTCTAGCCCATTGACTCGACCGGACATTAATAACAAAAGGTGGCCTTTGGGATCCTTTCTCTCTCTTATTCTCTTTCTTCATTATAAGAGCAATATATGTTGGGAGCTGAAAGGGGCTCCGTCAGTTTCCTTCCTTCATGGTTGGATCGGCCACATCAAATCCTATTCCCATTAATCGAATTTCAAGAGAGACTGAAAAAAATTTAACTATTACCTCCTCTATTAAAAAAAATTCATGATATTAAATATAAAGAAGAAAAATATGTAACATTGATTAACCGTTACTAATATATTTACATAATATCCATCACAAAAAGATAATGATATAATTCACTTTTTTTTTTCTAACCATAACTAATATATACATAACATACAAACTTTTAATAATCATAATAATAAATTAATTAATAAAAAATAATTTATTTAAGTAATTATATTAATAAATAAATTAATAATCAATTTTTCTTATCATTTGTTCTGGGATATTTTTAGATTTTTTTTAAAAAAAACCTTCATCTATTCCTAATGAAATCCAGACTTATTCTATGTCATTCAAATACCATTTAGAATAACACTGCATTAATTGCACTAAAATAAAGTGGAATACCAAATTTTAAATCAAACATAAATCTAGAATAACAAAAAAATAAGCTGATTCATAGAAAACCCATATTTCTATTCCTGTAATAACTTTTTGATATTCAAATACTACAGAAAGGGATGCTATACAAAATGGCTGAGAATAATAGATACGAAAAGAGCATTGTTGATTCAAGACAGATTTTGCATGAAAAACATGAACACAACATCTGCTCTTACAAAAGCATATAGCATTAACAAGCATCAGCATGCCACTTATTTCGAATTGGATTCTTTAGGTGCAAACTCAGGTAAGCGATCTTGTCATCCCCCATAGCAGTATCTTGAACGAAGTTGACTGAGTGTCGCAACGTAATTCGCTGCAACGTCCTTACTCAAGAATACTTCCTCCCATATCCGCCGGAGTTCTGTTAGAAGCAACAAGCAACTGTTAGTCTCAGCATTTTTCATGTGGAACTCACCAACATTAAGACGTCCTCAGTTATTCACACATATCATTGTCTATTTGTGGGTACACTTCAGGCTGAGATAAAAGCATGCTTCTATCACTTCACCAAAAAGCAACTGTAACTACACAAGACGTACATAAATTTTTCACTTTCAATCTCACAGAATGCAGAATGGCCACACCATGGCTCTCTAATAAGTTAACAATGTGCCTACATATCTTTCTAGATTCTACGTTTGTTAGCTCTTTTAAGAGTTGTGGTTCAATCGCCAGGCAAGGAGATCATAATTGTAGGTAAGCTTAATCGCAAGCAAGTTCTAGCAGTCATAAATTTTGCAAGATCCAAGAGTTATTAGCTCCAACTTCTCGCTGGACAGCTACGTGGGTCTATTATTTCTGACCAGGACTTCCCAAAAATACATGTTCCCTAACAAACTATGATTCTCCGAAGGCACACCTTTTGCAAGCACCAAATTAACACCCAGAGAACTAATGGCTATTTTTCTGTGAATCCTCAAAAGTTCTAAAGCATTGAGAACTCAATCCCAAAAATGAATAAGGTCTGAAGCAGGAATTAAACCATCTCTAGAGTGATTGCACATTCTGAAGTATTATAATCATTGATACCAAGAGTAAAATGGATGGTGGAAACAACACACCACATAAAAGTTAAAAGGACTATCAAGTTTAACCATTTCCATAGAAATACAAATTGCTTGGAGACAAAAATGATTGACATAAGCATGCAATCTAAAATACCATTCAGAGTTTCAAGCACGTCTTAGCCTGTCAATATCTTGGCAGCAGAAACATAAAGCTAGGATCATTAACACATGTTATGGTACTTAACATTAAAAACAAGGGATTGGTGAGGGATAATTACCAGAACAATCCATAGCTGAGAAGCACATGACTATCATGTCAAATCGAGGAACTTTGGCCAAATTATCTAAAATGTCAACAGCCAATTCAGTGTCTTCCCTAGAATGCAGAAATTTAAATAATTAATAACATGTAGACAGTAGCAGATATTTACGGCTCAGCAGAAAGGGAGAAAAGCATCAATAAAGAAAAACTTACTTGAAAAATGTGGTGGTGCACTTGATGATATCAATCAGAATTGGAACAGATAGTGCATTTTTAAATATCTGTGGTAGAGTAGCTGGTGGGATTGTCTAACCATAGAATCGATAACAAGAAATAGCATAAACAAACATTAGTATCTGAAATAAGGTGCCTAGAAGGAATGCAAACAGGGAAAAAGATAAACCTTCAGCAACTGAGTTTGCTTAGCACAATCATCAGAAAGTGCCCTCCAAGAAACTTCAAACTCATAAGCAGTCTTTGGTACTGTAATACTTTGACCAGCAGTGGCCATCACTCGAGAAGCAGCACGAGATGCAAGATCCTGCATTGATGCTTTCAGCTCATGTTTGTGGCCAACACCATGATCTTTCTGTTTGAGTTGCCAGAACATTATAGAAGTTCCAGAAACATTTTTAGTAAGTAATTATAAGTAATATGCAAATCATACAGTACAACAATTGAAGAGGAGGTAAAAAATAGGGGGTGAAGCAGAAGTTGGTGTAAATGGAGCAGGGCAAGTGAAGAGGCTAGGGAGAAAGGTGTAAGAACAGATTAGACAAAGGAGTACACCAGCTAGACAGCAGATGTATGCACAGAGATTGGAGGTAACAGAGAAGCCAGCAGCAGTGGAGATCACTAATGTTCATGCTACCCACTTGAAATATTTGGGCAGAGAAGCTGAATAGCATTTTAAACAACTGGCATCGAAAGGGCAGAAATAGGTGGATGGTCTGATAGAGGAGAAAGGGACACCAATATGATGTTGCCAACAGCTTCACCTCGGAAGGTAGGGAGAGAAGGAGAGGTAGGGTAATGAGCAGAAATGCCCAAGTGAGAAAGCAAGAGGAAGGTAGGAGAGTAAGAGAGAGCAATCCTATGAGAGAATCAACACTCAAGGTCCACATTTTTTTCTAAACCAACAGGACAGTACATCTTTTAAATCAATAAAACTGTGCTTCTAATATACCTTGGTGATGCCATTATTGGGACTTAGTCCCGGACCTTCCCTTGATCCATCCAACAAATGCTCCCTGGTCTCCTTTTCAATGCTCATACTTTTGATATCCGTATGCTTCACAGCAATCAAAGGCCGATCACATGATTTCCCTTTGCCATCCTGAAAGCACAATAATGTAGAAAATCATATGACAATGACAAATTGTAAGCATGATACCTTATTCTTTATTTAAATTAATAAATCACTTAGATAGAGCTGCATGAGGAATGCAGTAGCCGTCAAGCAGATGATGATGAAAACATGGACTCTGATAATAAAAGTCATCAGCCTCACATAGTCATTAAAGAAATATCCAAATTGTTTCTTTGTACCTTAGTTTCTTGAGCATTATTTGAGACCGAACGAGCACCACGAGCATTGTTTGTTCCCATTTCTGAATTACCTAATCCTTGAATTTCTTGAACAGAGTTTTTTAAGGGTCCAGAAATTTTCTTTGCAATTTCCTGTTTCAGTAAATTTAATTAGTCACGCTAAAAAAATTCCCCAAATTCCTAGAAGATAAATAAACTTAAGGCATATGGATACAATTGGGAGCAACCTCATTAGTTATGTAAATATGCAAGTATTTATATTAATGTGTGTGCATGCGTGCGCGCTTGCTGCAATGCATATGTGATGCCAAGAGTGCAGCATGTGCATGCGTGCAACTGTGCATTGGAAGCCAAAATAATAAAACAACTGGCAATGTCTTCTTATCTATAGACTGGTGGCAGATTACAACTTGCTAAAAAGATCAACTAATCTTACAAGCCTGTTACAACTCAATTTGATCTAGATCTAACTCTCTGACACTTAAAACATTCAATAAGAACATGGTCAAGACCACCCTGTGTTTTTTGTATATGCATTAGCCGCTGCTGCAGAAGGTACACAGGCCAAACAACAGAAAGCCTTATCATGGTTGAATTGTTCAGAAGAGATAAAAGTGTATAAAACATTTTATGAAGGTAGTTCTATAAGCCAAATAAGGAAAACATTGAAATTGTAGAGTTACAGTGTAATCAAAAACACCCACCTTCTCATACAAAGCCTTTGTCTCAGTATACTGCTTCCTGAGCTCTTGATTATTAGGCTCAAGTCTCACGGCAAATTCAGAGTCTGTGATCAGAATTTGGATGTCATTTGCCACCAGGCAAGATGATGGAATTTTATTTGTATAAATTGGGCTTCACATATTGAGAGATATAGTGCAAATCTAAGATACCTGCCATCGATGCTTTAAGTTTTCCAAGTTCTTTCCTGGCTGTAGCTCGGCGTGAGTATGCTTTAACGTAACGATCATCCAAATTTAAAGCCTCTGTGCAGTCGTTCTCAGCCTCTTCAAATCTAATGGAGAAATTTAAAGCATTCAAAGGAAGTCAGAGACTAAACCGAAAGGAAATAACACATGCAGGAAATTATATCTATATTCTCATTGGTAAGATGAACTCATAAAATAACCAGCTGTATATATCTTCCCTTAGGAATTATAGTCATATATGCATGATGATAAGTCGCAATCTTCCCTTTGGTCCTTATCATTACTCAAGGAGTTGTAACTCATGGCTATTCACAGTGAGATGGTCATTCTAACAGGACTGTCATTATCCACTGTAAGACGACAAATTATTATCAGCCTAACTTCTCAAAGAACATGAGAGTTAAATGGTAGCTCACCAAGCTACATAAAATTCCAGAAGCTGGACCCCTAAAATGAGCTCTATGTTCGGGTCAACACAGACTACTGAAACACCAATAATGATAGCTGCTTCAAAAAGTACCAAAATAAAATGCTTGATCAATGAGGAAAAGTTTCTAGGCAATAGAGGAAATTTTTGGCTTGTATTTTATTAAGGAAGGCAGATATTTTTCCCCAGTAAATAAGAATGTTTTTCCCCCCTACAGACTGTTTAGATAGCCAAAGATGGAAGAAGTACATCATGGTTCCAAACCTAAAAGGTAATATGCCAGTTCTAAACATCAGACTCAAACAACAAACCTTACCTTTTAAGTTTGATATATGCCATAGCTCTATTTGCAAAAGCAACAGATGTGGGTGATAAAGCAATGCTTCTTGAGTAAGACTCAATTGCTTCACGGAACTTTTTTTGCTTAAAATATTCATTGCCCTGCAAGCAGGAAAAGAAGCAATCAGTCTCACTCTATAAAATGTAACAATATCACATAATGGAGAACATAACAAGTTAACAACAGATAATCCAAATATTTATGCCTACAAGCTCTTTTTCTGAAGCCGCATCAGGCAATTTTTCCTCACTGTATAAGCTGCTAGACATATGGCTAGTCGCATCTGAATACTTCAAATAGTTGTGTCGTTCATCAAGGTATCTGGAAGAAACTTCTGAAACAACATTAGTTCTACTCTTATCTTCAACTGCAGGAACCTTTTTCAGAGGTCTTTTATCTTCGTTGATCTTTCCAGAATTCCTCAAAGATACCTTCAAAAAGAAGCATGCATTATTTCAAACATAAACCAGACACCATTAATATTGTTCAGATAGTAGGATGGCAATCTGCCCATTTAATATTTTGGGAAGATGTAATGCTAACAAATCAGTTTCACTAGTTTATCAGAACAAAATCAATGATTTTTTCCTAATTTCAACAACATGCACAAATAAAGTACAAGCAGCTGCTCAATAGGAAGGTGAGGAAAGTATTCTTGAGCAGTGATTCAAGCCTCAGTGGGATAAGGGTCATTTTGGCCATCCCGTCCCATCCCATCTTAGAGAGATTCTAGGATTGGTCTCAGTTATTCCACCCCGTTCTATTTCAACCATAATACATTAACACTATTATTTTAAATAGATCTAATTTATAATGAAAATATAACTTTTAAAGTTCAAATATATTTAAAAATCATATAATCTTCATAAATATTATTTTTTTAAAGGAAAAAGTATCCCAAGCAAGTATCAGGAGGCCTCATCAGATCGAAGATCGGAACAGGATGGGGCATGGGGCATCTTGTTTCACGAAAAAATTGGGATGCCTCTATCCCATAAAATTTAAAACCTTGTTCTTGAGAATATAAAAAAAGATTCAACACGATCAAGTAAACGTAGGAGTGGAACAGCTGATAAAAATATTATTATACAAAACAAATTCGACATAAAAGAACAAAACAAGAATAACATAGTAAAATGAGTAGACAATGCCATCACTTGTGGTTACATTCCAATGCTCTCTGCAACAACAAAACTTTAAGCCGGTATGTGTAAGGCTAAGTCTGTGGACTTATATACAACTTATCAAGATATCAGATCGTGACCTCTTTGAGACACACACACACACACACAAAAACTATATTTTGCCATTATAACGTAATTCAGATGTCAAATATATAAGTCACTGGCGAAGCTCCTGATTTTGGTTAGCCAATTAGAAAAGATGAGGATAAGACCAAAGTAAGGGATGTAAATGAAAAGAATCCGATGAACCTAAAAATTTAGAATGATTGGCAACCAATACCAATTAATGGCAATGTGGATCCATAAGCTTAAAAAGCATGGCAAACCTTGCTGCTTATGATGGTGATTAATTTCACAAAGAAACTAAACTTGTCATAGGCATTTTTCAGGAACCACATATGTTCAGTGTTCTACACTTGCATTAGCAATGAAAGGATGTACTGATTTTGACAAGTTCTTATTTTTGCAATAGGGGAAAATGAGGAGAGAAATAAAGGAAATCTAGAGATAGTTGTTTGTGTAGCAAAAACATTAAGCAAATGCTACCTTGAGTCACCGCTCTCTGCAGGGTAACCAAACTAAAAATGTGGCCATGATCACAACATTCAGAGCTCAGAGGAACTTTACAATCAGTCTAGTTATAGCTGCTCATGCTTCTAAGGTACATGGGCATGAAACAATCCAAACAGCAATGCAGACCACTTATCTAGACCTTATTTGGTCTTACACACGTGCTCACCGCTGCAATGATCTAACAATTGGAAAACAGTAATTAACAGTCACTCTGTTCTTTATGGAGGGAGGCAATCCGATAAACATGCCCAGAAAATGGTTTCTTGTGGCTCAATTAACCAGGCATTCTGAAGCTATGATTTGAAATTAAATTTGATGCCCAACCTGGCAAAAAGTAGTGCTACACCAGCAAATGCAATGCAGTGAAGACCCCAGTTTTCTTAAAAGTGCTAAGAAAGTGAACATTTTTAGCACCCGGCAGTAGGGGATCAATCTCAAAAATCAACGTCATACTGATAACGATTTCACTTCAATAAAACAACTCGTTTTCTATTTGACATTTTTAAGCTAACATATCACCATATCTTGATGCATATTTTTTTCTTAGAAAAATAAGATGACGTATACAGTTTAGATTCAATTTTAGTAAACATGCCGTAATAAGTGTCTTCAGTTTAGAAGCTTCAATTAAACATCAAACAGACAAAGAAGCAATTGCTTCCCTGCACAATGTAATGGAAATCAAAGCTAAGAAGAATCAAAGAAAAATAAAGACATTGCAATCAATTTACCGGTTTGTTTCTCTCGCGGGATTGACCCTTCATTTTCTGGTCTTTCTCCTTAAGTAAGTAATCCCAGCCTTCTAGGTCATTCAGGAATCCTTCAAACTCCTGCTCATATAAGGGGAAAAATAATAAAAAAAGACACCTTTTTTTTTGGTAGATTAAAAAAAAAAAAGACACCGTTTTGGAAACCGTTCTTTAATTCCATCATCCCAATTTTGATTTTTTTTCTCCCAATCCTTGAAACTCCTGCTCATTGTTAGGAAAAAAAAAAGTAAAAAAAGAGACCTTTTTGGAAAGCGTTGTTTAATTCCATCATCCCAATAAATGATTTTTTTTCTCTGTGCTCACTAAACCTCAAATCACAATTTTAATGTAATCTTTCTTTCTTTTATACTAAAGCCATGACATTGGTCATCAAAACAACATCAAAAACTAACCGACGACTACTATTTCATCTATCGGGGGAGGTTTGGGCCGAAATTGACAAGGAAAAAAATTTCAAAACTTAACTATGCGCACTAGAGAAGAAGAAGAAGGCAATCGTCGCCATGGGATTAAGGAGTAGGGTTTACCAGAGAGCGATCTCTGTCGGGCTTTCTTGAAACCCCTGCCATGGATTCCACCAACAAAGGAAGTATAAATAAAAGAGGGAACGAGAAGTGAGACGATTGCGCTAGGTCTCTCTCGAGTCTGGACTCCTCGACGAAGAGGGGTTTTTGGTGGCGACGCCTTGCCAAGAGATCTTTAGGCGGTGACACCGCCTCACGGGGCCATTGGGCCGCCGAGAGGTTAACAAACAATGGGCTTGATTTAATTATGGGCTTTAAGATACGCAAATGCCTATGATGGAAAAGGTCTTTGTACACCGCCTTCGGTACAGCAAGGTCTACATAGGCTATACTATCTGATTCATATGGAGCCTAGGATGATGGTGCCGGACGGTATGATCCTGCTACGATGTAACGTAACGTGACGAGCATTTAAAGCAGTTTGCTTTTTTTTAAATTAACATACGGACGAAAATGCCCTTTCCCTCCATCCTAGCACATTTTACGTTGGATTTCATCTGTGCAAGAAGAACTATTTCTTCCCCTTTCTTCCCCCTCGCTCTGGATTTCGGAAGCATCATCGGAATCAGTTGAGCACGAACCGTCGCCCTCGCTCTGAGACTCCGGTCGAAAAAAAATATTTCAGCTTCGAGGCTGGAATACCTGGCTACTGGAGTCTTTATACAAAAACTTCTGAAGAAAATATCGTCCATAGCATAAAACATTCTTTCGTTATGAGGTTGTTGTTAACATTAAAAACTATTTAATAAGATATTTCGCATGACATACTGGGATATCTCAAAAAGACTTCATTTTATATATTATGATTGCAAGATAGAATAAAGAGAAATTTTCTTCATTCTTTCCGCTTCTTCCTCCAAGCCATGCAAAGGTAGGAAAAACCTCTTCCTTCTACTTTTGCATAAATGCATCCTCCTTTAAGCCAAATTTAGATTTATTTTCACACATGGATCATAAATTGATTACAAATAATAATTAAAATTAAGGATCAGGAAATAATTGAAGATTCCTGATTAATAATAACTATAAGTGGAATTAATTAAAAGTAATCAATCCAAAGGAAAATCCTAATGTTTCTTTATAAATAAAAAAAGCATATGAATTTATATATTCTATTCAGAAGATTTGTAGCGATGGTGAAACTTTTGAATGCTATATACCTATCATGAAATTATAATGAATCATGAGAGTCAACATCATGCAGCAACTGGCTGTAGTAAAGATATATAGATGCTTGCTTAAAAATATATACGCTATAAAATGATATTTTTACTCAAAAAATCAAAAACATAAAATATTTGCTTGAAGTATTTGTTTTCTTTAAGATTCTAGCTGAATTTTAAATGTAGCTGATATATATATATATATATATATATATATATATATATATATGATCTTACATAGGTCGTATTTTTTTTGTCATATATCCAAGTTATCTCTTTTTATGAGCATAAGTTGATAAACGGAGAAGGTTATTTGTTCAAGCTTTCTAAAGATCAGTAACTCACAACTTTAAAACATTTTGCAATTCTACTGCATAAAATTAGCAACATACAAAAAAAGTTATTCTCCTCGCAACACATTTTAAACTTCAAAAAAACTGAAAATCATTGAACATGATATTGAAACTTTAATTTTTCATAATGATTTATATTATGGTGATTAGTATATTTTTTTTCTTATTTTTTAAAATTTTATTATAAAAATAATTGATTTTTCAAGATAATCTGAGCCAGCTTATCTTGAAAATTAGTGTTGGATTTCTGGCCAGGACAGGTGCTTCAAGCTTGGGCTAGGTTTTACATTTAGAATACGGAGCCCAAACAAAAATTTGGACCTGATCCAAATCTCGATTGAAAGCTTGATTAGACCATGCCTGTAAATTATTTTACACTACTGCCCAAACATCTCCTTCCTTTGCATACTTTCTCTCCCTTCCCATACAAATAAATCATATCTTATCGATCTTTTTTTTTTTTGGCTTGATCTCTTCTCTTCCGCTGTTGCTTGATTTGAGAGTGTAATGTTTCAAATTCATTTGCTCTTTTAAGTCTATCTAATAGTCTAATTAATTCGGTTAATAAATATAAAATAGTAAATAAATTTAAATTTATAAGCATTTTAAATTTTTTATAATTTTTAATTTGATATAAAATTATTTTTAATTAAAAATTTATCACAGCATCAATAAGCATGCATGGCAACAAGGGCTGAGTTATCTCCAATGTGGCTGATCAAGTCATGTTCAAATTGACTGACGAAGCTATAGTCCAACAGACAGCCAAGTTGAGCTCGACACCAATGCCAGAGTCGGACTTGGCATCGATGCCAGAGTCGGTCTCAACCTCTAGAGTCGACACCGACTCTAGAGTCGGACTTAGTACCGACCCCAGATTGATCTTGATCTCGGCGTCAGTACATGTCTAACGAGACCTAACCTCACCGCTTATTCTTTGCTAAGTGATGGCACCTTCGGACCAATAATTATCCACAAAAGGAGAAGAAGATCACCATTCCCTCACGGGCATTCAAGAGAGATGATTTGGCATCAACAATCTCTAAACCTCGGCAAGGCCTAGTTATCCCATTCCTCGGCAGGGCCAAGCTATCTTAGAACCTCGGCAGGGCCGAGCTATTTTAGTACCTCGGCAAGGCCTAACCACCTCCATACCTCAGCAAGATCAACCCTCATCTCCTCAACGTAAGCGCCATGCTGCTTCAAACCATGCCGAATATCTCAGAGGATGAACCATCCTGATCACAAGGATTACAGAGTGAGCTTTCCAAAACAGAAATGGGAGCCAAATACAACACTCCTTCAGTGATCAATAGGATTTCAAATTTTCGATAAAGTGTCCGTCAGCTTCATCAACTGCCGATCCCCGTAATCGATGGGATTCTGGTTTTATCGGATGCCAACTCCCTAAAACGTCCGAGAATCAGGTAACTACTCACCATCCTGGTGGCGCATAAATACGACATCTCTCGACCTTTCAGTAAGAAAAAAAGGGCTCTCATATCTCGCAACTCTAGCAAAGGCCATTACTCTTAAAACCCTCTCAGAGAGAGATCCTTTACCGGAGCCTTCTCCTCTATCTGTTTGCCAAGAGTTTCACTACTTAGGCATCGGAGGGTCTTTTGCATAGACCATCCCTTGTGCTTTCTACGTAAAAACTGCCTTGCAGGTCTACCCGGATGGGAGAGCGCTATCCGGATCCGACGTGCACCATCCACAAGCCGAAAGAACGAAATTTAGCAGCAATAATAAGCACTTTAAATTTTTTATAATTTTTTATCTGATATGAAACATTTTCTATAATTAGAGTTATAAGCTATTTATTATTTTTATTTGATATAAAATTATTTTTTAAGCAGTCCAAGGACTTGTTGTAAGTCAAACTTGGGGGATCCATAGAGTCCCCCGTGTCATGTCAAACATCTTGAAAATGGATCCAAGTAATTTGACGTATAAATCATGTAGTATCCCATTGATGATGGTTCTATTTTATTTTATTGGTAACCACTCTTAATCTTTTGAAGATAATTCTCAACAATATCCATCCACTAATTAATTAAGTGATAACCATATTTCTTTTTAAAATTTAAAATGCCTACTTTGATGGGAGTAGGCAGTGGAAGGGAGTTAAGAAAATTCCTATAAATAGAGATCCCTAAGGTTTTTGATATCACATCATACGTGAGAAAATCATAGAAGCTAGAGAGATTGAGTCCCTGATCAAGAGCAAATCCTGAAGGCATACACCATCGTTGTGCGATTGCTCATTGATTGGAAGCACTCAACTCAATATGCTCAAGAGGTGATCAGAAGTTCAATATGCTCAAGGTCTATATTTCTCTCATATAAAAGATAATCCAAAGGAAAGGCTACTGGTAGTACCCTGGATTATTTGACCCATGGGCATATGGTAGGAATATTAGGGATGTATTAAGGAAGGCTATTGGTTACCTTGATGCGTTTGATCCAACTATCTACGTATCGAAAGAGTTAATAGATCACCAAAAATCACCAGCAGAGAGGAGAGGGCATCAGATTGGTTGTGTTCTTAATATTTAGTTTTATTTAAGAAGGCAGCGAGATCTATGCCATTAAATATTTTTTCTCCCACTTCGATATAGTTTAGATAAAAGAAAAATCATCAAGAGATGAGCTCTTGGGATTTGGTATGGTGGCTAGTTGTTGGTTTGAGAATCCAGTGATTTTAGGTTCATACCACGTACCTATTTTGTCGTGATTTTCGTGATTTCTTGTGAGCGCTGGGAGATGAAGACGTGGGGAAATTTCTCATTCGACATGGGTTGTTGGATGTTCTTGGTGGGTGAGGGGTGCTGTGATGAGGCTGCCATATATGAATTAAAAAAAAAAATCTGTTTTGGCTGCCACCCTTTCTTGTGCAGTAAAGCGGTAGATATTTTGGACCGCAATGAAGCCCTCACAATGATCCAAACCCATGATCGATGAATTAAAAAAAAATCAATAAGGGATTTTGGGGATATAATTTATTTTATCATATCCATTATGAGAAAGGACAATTGGCAAGTATATCTGTTCGGCTAGCCTATTTGAATGCGCAATTTTTGGCTTTTCGTGCGATTTTAAAAAAGAAAGGATAAAATAGCATCTTATCCATTATGATTTATTTATTATATCATGTGGTATGATTTATTTTATCATATGTTTCTTAAAGTTTAAATTTTTTATATTAAAATATGCCTCCTGAACCTCTATGCCTACAGTGTTTTGCATAGACAGCCCAAGAAAATAATGAGCTACGACTGGACGTGTTTTAATTGATAAAAAAAATTCTTAAGATGATAATTTTAAAATTACATTAAATAGATGATTGGTATGCTATTGCTCCAGTTTTGCATATTAGGTTTTATATTATGCATGAATAAAAAAATAATGGAGTTTAAATATCATATGGTCAATATGATTTTGATTAATTAAGGAGTAGCCATAATATCCTTAATTAATCAAAATTATATATTGAGTTGCAAAGATCACATCATGTTAGATAACATTAATTGTAATTAATTATATTAACACAATGAATCTTATCCCACAGGAATTTTTATTGCATTGATATAATTATTAGGATGGGATAACAAATTATTTTCTTAATTACCCATAGGAATTAAGAAATAAATATAATTTGTTAGTCACATCATTAAGTTAATGAGTCTATTTAAGTATAATAACTTAGCCCACAGGTAGTTATTATGTGTTATTGATTCATGTTATTGCATGTTTACATTGGTAAGACATGACATTAAGTTATATGCCTTAAATTTAGTTACATGAACATGATTTTTTTTTGTGCAGCTATTTTGCCTGTTAATATTTCTGATATGAAATGTGATGTTCCCAATTTAAGTGGTGACAATTAAAAGTATGGAAGGAAAGAATTCTTCTTCAATTAGGGTGCATGGACATTGACTATGCTATTAGGAATGATAACCATATTCGGTTACATCTTAGGCTAAAATTACTGCGTATGAACGATGGAAGCAATCAAATTGCCTCAGTATGGTGTTCATATATACTAAGATTTTTGCTAGTATACGTTGCTCAATTCCTGAGTGCAAAAATGTCAAAAACTTTTGAAGGCTATTGATGGACAATTTGAGTCTTCAGATAAGGCACTGGCTAGCATCCTAATGGTAAAGTTGTCATCAATGAAGCTCACTACTGTTGGAGGTGTGCGTGAGCACATCATGAAGATAAGGGACATTGCGGCTTAGTTAAAATCCTTAGAGGTTGAGATATCAGAATCTTTCTTAGTGCACTTTATTTTGAATTCACTCCCACATCAGTACTACCCTTTAAAATCTTACAACACATAAGGACAAATGGTCAATTAATAAACTTTTGACCATGTGTGTTCAAGGAAGGGAGGTTGATTCTGGATATGGGAGAAAGTGCATATTTAGCTACTCAGAGAAAGACTAAAGCTGCTAAAACTAAATATAAAGGAAGGGTAAAGTACCCATCCATACATAAGATAAGAAGTCCAAGTACTTCTTTTGCAAGAAGAAAGGGCATATAAAGAAGATTGCCTCAAATTTAAGGCTTGGCTTGACAAGAAAGGTACGCTAACCTCATTCATATGTTATGAATCCAATATGGTTATTATCATAACACATGGTGGATTGATTCTAGTTCTACGATCCATGTTTCAAATACCTTGCAGGGTTTTCTAAATCAAAGGAAACCGTTGGGAAGTGAACAAAGCATCTATTTAGGAAACAAGATGGGTTCACATATGGAAGTCATTGGGACGTGTAGACTTATTTTAGATTTTGGTTTTATTTTAGATTTGGAAAAACTTTTATATTCCAAGTTTCTCTAGAAATTTAATTTCAGTGTCAAGACTTGTACTTGTAGGATATTCCTTTAATTTTAATAAAAGCTTTATTAATTTATTTTATAAATCTAAGCTTATTGGGAATGGTACATTGTTCGATAATCTTTTCCAAATTAATTTGAAAAACAATACCTCTTATAATGTGATGCATGCCCAAACTGGTATGAAAAGATGTGTTATGAATGAGAATTCCTCTTTTGGTGGCATCGGAGATTAGGTCACAACTCCATTGAGAGAATTAAAAGATTAGTAAAAGATGGAGTACTTGATACTCTTGATTTTACTGATTTTGGCACTTGTATAGACTGCATAAATGGAAAGCAAACCAACAAGTCTAAGAAAGATGCCAAGAGAAGTTCAGAAATACTGAAGATCATACATATAGATATCTATAGTCCAGATATGGACTCATATGGTCAGAGATACTTATCTCATTTATTGATGACTATTCACGATATATGTATCTCTACTTGCTTCATAATAAGAACGAAGCATTATATGCCTTTAAGGTATTCAAGGCAGAAGTAGAGAAACAATGCGGCAAGCAAATTAAGATTGTAAGGTTAGATAGAGGTGAAAAATATTATGGTAGATACACTGAGGATGGACAAGCACATGGTCTGTTTACTCGGTTTCTTGAAGAAAATGAAATTGTTGCACAATACACCATGCCGGGGTTTTCTGACTAAAACAGTGTAGCTGAAAGGAGGAACCAAACATTATTGGACATGGTGAGGAGCATGATTGGCAGCTCTAACCTATCTAAATCCTTGTGGATTGAAGATCTTAAAACTGCCGCGTATATATTAAATTGGGTTCCAACCGAGGCTGTTTCCAAAATGCCATTTGAGTTATTTCAATGTTAAAAACCAAGTTTGTAACATATATATGTTTGGGGATGCCCATCTGAAGTAAGAGTTTATAATCCATAAGAAAAAACTAGACCTAAGGACTATTAGTGGATATTTATTGGATATGCTGAGAAGTCAAAGGGTTATAGATTTTATTATCCATCTCACAGCACTAGGATTGTGGAATCAAGAAATGCAAAAATTCTTGAAAATGATTTGATCAATGGGAGTGATCAATCTCAGTATTTGGCTTCTTCTAAGAAAGATCATTTAGATATTCCAACTCCACTTCAAGTGAGGGATTGGTTGCCATTCATAGCACTCCTCAAGCTCAAATAAGTGCTCAACAACCAGTCATTGAGATTCCATAAGCTGCTGATGATAATCTAGAAGATCTTATTGTTCAACAACAATCAGTTGTGCAAGATACTCCCCAAGAGATCATTGACACAACATTAAGAAGATCAACTAGAATAAAGAAATCAGCAATTCTTAGTGATTATATTATGTATTTACAGAAATCTGACTATAACATTGGAGCCGAAAATGAACCTGAAACGTTTTCATAAGCCATGAGTTCTAAAGAATCAAACTTGTGGTACAATGCCATAAAGGATGAGATAGAATCTATGGCAACTAATCGAGTTTATGATCTTATTGAGTTTCCTGATAGTGTAAAGCCATTGGATGTAAATAGGTCTTTAAAGCAAAGAAAGACTCACAAGGCAACATTGAGAGATATAAAGCAAGACTCGTTATCAAAGGGTTCACTCAGAGGGAAGAAATCGACTACATGGAGATATTTTCTCCTGTATCCAAGAAAGATTCTCTTCGAATAATTATAGCATTGGTAGCTCATTTTGATTTTGAGCTACATCAAATGGATGTGAAAATTGCATTCCTTAATGGAGATTTAGAGGAAGAGGTTTACATGAAACAGCCTGAAGGATTTTCCTTTAGTGATAGTGAGCATTTAGTTTGTAAGCTTAAGAAATCCATATATGGATTGAAACACGCCTCACGTTAGTGGTAATTAAAATTTTATGATGTGATCTCTTCTTTTGGTTTTGAAAGAACATCATGGATTAATGTATATACCAGAAGGTTAGTGAAAGCAAAATTTATTTCTTAATCCTATATATGGATGATATTCTACTTGAATCAATGATAAAGGGTTGTTATATGAGGTGAATAATTTCTCTCCAAGAATTTCGATATGAAAGATATGAGTGAGGTATCTTATGTCATTGGCATTAAGATCCATAGAGAAAGATCTCGAGGCATTTTAGGATTGTCTCAAGAAACTTATATCAATAAAATCTTGGAGAGATTTCAGATGAAAAATTATTCATCAAGTGTTGCACCTGTAGTGAAGGATGACAAGTTCGCTTTGAACCAGTGCCCTAAAAATGAACTTGAACGAAAACAGATGCACAACATTCCATATGCTTCAGCTGTTGAAAGCCTAATGTATGCTCAGGTTTGCACAAGACCTGACATTGCATTTGCAGTAGAAATATTGAAAAGATATCAGAGTAATCCAGGTTTAGATCACTAGAGAGCTGCTAAAAAGGTCATGATGGTATCTTTAAGGGACCAAGGACTACATGCTCATGTATAGACAAACTGATCATTTAGAGGTAGAGGGTTACTCAAATTTGGACTTTGCTGGCTGCGTTGATTCTCGAAAATCAACATCGAGATTTATATTTATGTTAGCTCGTGGAGCCATATCATGGAGGAGTGCAAAGCAGACTTTGACTGCTACCTCTACTATGGAAGCGGAGTTCGTTGCTTATTTTGAGGCTACATCATATGGTGTATGGTTTAAAAGTTTCATCTCAGGCTTAGAATTATTGATTCTATTGCTAGGCCAATTAAATTGTACTGTGATAATTCAGCTGCTGTATTTTTGGCTAAAAATCACAAGAGTGATAGTCGAAGTAAACACATCGACATTAAGTATTTAGCCATAAAAGAACGTGTTAAAGAAAACAAAGTGGTCATAGAACACGTTAGCATTGAATTGATGATAGCTGATCCTTTGACTAAAGCATGCCAATTAAGAATTTTAAGGATCATGTGGTACGAATGGGAGTTGATCCCATGATATAATTTAGTTGCATAGATAACTACTTGTACAAAGAAACTCTTATTTCAGTTATTTATTTATTTCTTATTCAGGTATACACATTATTTGACTTTCAAGAAATAAAAAAAAAGACTCTGAATAAATATAGGATTTATTTATTATGTTATATTGTCACATTTAGAATAATGGTAAAGAAATTGAATGCATTGTAATATGGAAGATAATACTCAATTATAGAGGACCTATTGCCATGATTCGTGTTTTTGGTTTCTTGTTAAGTATTGAGGACTGTGGATTAAAATAAAATATACGAACCAAGTGAAAGAATGTAGTATCTCGTTGGTGATGGTTCTATTTTATTTTATTTTATTTTATTTGTAACCACTTACGGATATATCTCAATCTTTTGGAGATAATTCTCAACAATATCCATCCACTAATTAAGTGATAACCATATCTCTTTTTAAAATTTAAAATGCCTACTTTGATCGGAGTAGATGATGGAAGGGAGTTAAGAAAATCCTATAAATAGAGATCCTTCTAAGGTTTTTGATATCACATTATAAGTACGTAAGAAAATTATAGAGAAGCCAAAGAGATTGGATCCCTGATCAAGAGCAAATCATGCATTCAGATCCTCAAGAGGTGTTGATTGGAAGCACTCTTGATTCAGATATCCTCAAGACTCAACTCAATCAAGATTCTGATTCAGATATCCTCAAGAGGTGTTGATTGGAAGCACTCAAATCAATCAAGATCCTGATTCAAATCCTCAAGAGGTAGATCATAAATAATGGCTGAAGGTAATATATTGATCCTATTATTATTTTTATATAATTTCTGTATAGATTTTTAATAAATCTCTAATTAATCACTCTTTTGTGTAGATTTTTAATAGATCTCTAACAAATCGTCCCTAGCCATGGCAAGATTTGGGGATAGAAAAGAAGAGCTTGGGAAGAAAATAGTTGTCAAGTAATTATCTCTATGTTATAGCTTTAGGGCAGTGATTTGATACCCTGTCTCTGCTAAAGTTTAAGGGCTGTGGTGATACTCTTCTCTTCTCAATGCATTTGACTAGAAGACAAAATTTATTAATTTAAGGTGAGTGAGCAAATAATACTATAATTTCTCCAACTTATTAAACGTGAACTTTCATTTTCTTGCCATCTGTTTTTCTTCTCATAAACGATTAATCTGAGTTAATTGTGATAAACATTATAAATCCTATATATGCTGCATTTTAATCAGCATTCATTAAGACCTCTACTTTATGGCTCTATTTTATTTTATTTTATTTTATTCCTCTCCCTCTCTGCTCTTGTGATGACTGTAGTCTGTTGAATTTTATTCATGCAAGTCAAATAATGCATCCAAATTCCAGAGATGCACTTTGCTTGTTTCTTGATCTTAGAAGTTGAAACTGAACCAAAGGGGTCAATAAGCATGGCCATACTATTATTAAGAAATATTCATTAATTTTTAATGGTTTTGAACATTTTCAATAAAGATTTCTCATGAAAGCATCTTGACAATATTTTCGATGGCATTAGTGTGGTCCTCCTCACCTTCTGTCGTAGACTTTGACCCATAGCGTAGTAGACAGATAGAGAGACTTTGACTTCATTTCACAATGGATGGGTGAATAGACAACAACTGTCCCACCTAAAAAGGCATCCAAACTGATCTATTTGGCTTGACTCCTAGGTGTGATTGCCTATTAAAAATAATAATAATAATAATAATAATAATAATAATAATAAAAAGCCATCCAACCATATGAAAGCTTGCTGATTTGCTACGCTGCTGAACTGCAGTTGAATGAAGGGAATAAGAAATTTGCAACCTGGTCGCTTCCTAAAGGCAACCGCATCAATGTCTGCCTCTTACTTTATAACGCTTTAGCCTCATTTGTAGACCCAATTAATTTTATTATTAAATCTAAATTATATAATTTCAAAATTTAAATAAAAATTAATGAGTAATAAATAAATTTTAATTTTATTTTTGAATTGAATCATATGGTGACTTTACGATACGATAAGATTTTACTATCATTTTATGAGTATTATTTTTATATACCGATCATAAACTAAAGCTATATGATTAAAAAATTTAAATAAAAATTAATTAGTAATAAATAAATTTAAATTATAAATATATAATATATATTTTATTATATATGGATTGTTTTATGAAATTGAGCGATGCTCGCAGGCTCCATCGCAAACTCAAAAGGATGTATGTGACTTCAAAACTTTAAAGACTATTATAGCTGGGGTTATGCCTTATGGAGGGAGCATAGTTGTTACACCCGGACATCCTCAGGTTATCGAATCATCAATAAACTTATTGATTTAATTATTTTAATATAAAAATATATTTATATTAATAAAATTAATTTTTAATAAAAATAAAATTAATATATGAATAAACTTTAACATTTAATATCAAAAAAACTTTAAATTATAAGCATACAAAATATTAAATTAATAATTTAAAAATAATATATATAATAATTTTTAAAATTTAAATATTAAAAATTAAAAATATACTCATCCGATTCAAATTAGGTTGATCGGATTATTTTAAATATTTTATATATTTAATTTTATGTTAGAAATGAATTGACTTGTTTTTTTGGGTTTTAATTCAATCGATCGATTATTTTTTTATATTAAAAATAATATATAATAATGATTGATTATTGATTATTTTGAATTTTTTTGGATTATATATATATATAAAAATATATATATAATAATTTTTGGGTTTTATTAAAATATACTCAAAAGGCTCGGTCCGGTTCTAACAATCATGAGAGAAAGTGGCGGAGTTTTTTTTTTTTGTACACACGGGCCATCAAATAAGTCTAGTATGAGTTAGTCCATATACATCAAAGTACAAAATTTGAAACAAAACAGGAGGACAAGGGTCACCCAGATTCCATAACCAGTAGCCTGTATGCTAAGCAACAGAAGCCGCTACCCAGTCGACTGCCGAGTTGGCTTCTCGAAAAATATGATATATCTGAGCTGCAGCCATATCCTGAAGAATAGACCAGATGTCCCGAAGAATCGAATTAATGGGGGCAGCGGGAACATTCTCCTTCCGTAACCACCTAATGACCGTCAAGGAATCATCTTCAATAACAACTCTATGGGCTCGAAGAAACTTAGAAACATAGGTAATACCAGCCCAGGCCCTATAAAGCTCAGTCATAGGGACAGAGGAGTCGAGGATGCTAAATCCGCCCGCTGCCAGCATATCACCCTGAGGCCCATGGATGATAAAGGCCGATTCAGCATATCTGCCCCGAACGCTACCATCAAAGTTGATTTTGACAAACCTGGAGGAGGGGGCTCCCAAGAAAAGAAAATCGTATTTTGGTTCGCTGCCGGAGCAACAGGGGAACCCCAGAGGCCAGAGGAGTTTAGATCAACCTCTTGAGTAGCGCGGACGCAATAAGCAGCCAAAGCTCTAATCTTCCTAACAAGCCGATCGGTAGAAACACGGTCCTCAGAAAATATAATCTGGTTCCTTGTTAACCAAATTTGATAGGCCGTGGCCGCCCAGATACCGCATTGATACTTCGTGGCCCTTCGGAGATCTAGCAAGAAGAGAGAGCGAGGGGAACCAGAACCATTGTCTCTGCACTTATAACCCATCAGATGCCAAATCCGTCTAGCACGAGGGCAAGTAAAAATGGCATGGTTAGTCGTCTCATTCTTCAGACCACACAGAGGGCAAATAGCTGAATTGGCACACCCCTACGGGAGAGCAGGGAACTAGTCGGAAGACAGTCTCAAAGAAGCTTCCAGATAAACAACTGAACCCTGGGAAGAGTAGGGAGCGACCAGACCCAAGCAGCCTCCTTCGTACTCTAGGGCTGAGGCCTAAAGAAGTTCATAAGATCCTTGAGAGGATCCCTAGAAAGAGAGGATCTCTGCCATAATCTGACATCAGCCGAGGGACCAGCAATAAGAGGAATCGAGAGAATCCGTTGAGATAGATTCGGTCCAAAATAATGGGTCACCAAGTGATGACGCCACGTGGGGGGATCTGGAGATATCAGATCCTTAACCCTCAATTCAGGGGGATATCAATATTAATGAAAGAGGGCCACCTAGATAGAGGGAGCTCAGTAATCCACGAATCCTGAATAACATCAATAGAATGGTCATCTCCTATCATCCATGAGGTCTTCTAAAGGATAGAGTCCCCATACTGGCACACCTCCTTCCAGAAAGAGGAACACCCCCGGGGCGGGATAATGTTCTCCCCAGGCTGCCATTCTCCATACCTTGCACGCATAACAGAGCTCCAAAGATATTGCGGCTCCAGGATGAAACGTGATGTGTGCCTGGCCAATAAAGTAGTCCGCCTAACCATTAGGGATTGGATCCCGAGACCACCTTCATGAATTGGCATATAGATCATATCTCAAGATAGAAGGTGAGTACCGTGACCATCTTGCATAGAAGCCCATAAAAATCTCGAAAACATCTTTCAATCCTCCGAAGGTAGGTAGACGGTATGACCGCATTCGAAAGCAAATAAAGAGGAAGGGAAGAAAGGACCGACTGAATGATGGTAACTCTGGCCATCATCGATAAGCCAGTGACTTGCCAATCCTCAATACGCTCTCGAACGCGTCTCTCAAGATCCACAAAATCAGAACATCGGGGACGTCTACCGGTCATGGGAATACCCAAGTACATAAACCGATCGGTCTGAGTAGATATTCCCAGCAGATTAGTAATAGTTTCTTTGATAGATTTAGGAGTTTTCGGGCTGAAACAGATTGAAGACTTTAGAATGTTGACTTTCTAACCCGAAGCCTGACAATATCGATGTATAATAAAATGGAAGGAAGCTGCATTAGAAGTAGTAGCCTGACCCAGAAGAATAAAATCGTCGGCAAACAAAAGGTAAGAAACTGAAGGGCCTTCAACTTTTACTATAAAAAAAATAATCTAATTTAACTGAGTCTGATGAAATGCTCAAAAGAGGTCATTCACAACCAAAATGAACAGAAGCAGAGTTTAAAATGGCATGGCAACTCGTTGTTTAGGAAGCATCACTAATATGCTTGTTAGGCTTTAATCCTCTCGCAGGTCATTCCCCCACGTCATGACGTCATGCAACGAGATGGCACGCATGCAGCATGTTGGCACCATGCCGATGAGCTGTGCACACATCACACGTGGAAGCAAGGTCGGTATGTCGATGATGCTGCACTTCGTGACAAAGTTATTTAATGCGCACTTCGTGATGATGGCACTGCCATGATGATGAAGGTTGACCTTATATTATTTTTAATGTTTATAAAATAATTAAACATAATATTAATAATTTTATTTAGATAAATTTTAAATAAATCGTCAAAAAGATGATGTTGTTTCATCCAAGCTAAATTATAATTTAAAATGACAAATAACACAGATAAAATAATATTATTATAAATATATTTATATGTCAAAATAATTTTAAAAAAATTATAATGCAAAATAAATATTTCATAGGACATAAATTTTAAGTATTTTGTATGCATATATTTATTTACAGAAATAAAATTGAGTTTAAATAATTTTTAGTAAATTTTATTTTTCACTTTATTTTTATTTTCTTGCTTATTAGATTGAATATAACATTTCTCATTAAAATTAAATTTCTACATAGTTTTTATTTCATCCATGACTTCACTATGAATTTTTTTATTTTTTTTAAGCCATAATATGCTTCCCAGAATTTATTTTGGTATTGGATGAATAGACTTATTTGATACTCTTTTCATTAGCATACCGATTTTTGGAAATTGGATGACCAGATCTTTGGAGCTCCTCTGCAATATTTTTCTAATAAAAATTGGATAGCCAACTTTGTAAAATTGAAAGACCGGATTTTGGAATTGAGATGCCAATTTTGCATGACATTCTATGGGCTCCCTAGTACTTGATTTTGGCATGCTAGTTTGTTGTGTTGGCATGCTAATTTTTAAACACTCTCTGCCGGCTCCCTGTGCTTCAAATTTTGGCATGATAATTTTTCAAGTCTCTTTGTTGACTCCTTGTGCTTCAAATTTTGGCATGCTAATTGAGATTTTTGGCATGCCGATTTATTTCCTCTCACGGCTGATATTCAAACTTGGCATGCCAGATCAAAGGATTGGAATGCCAACTTTATTCATTGGCTTACCGATTTTTGGATTGGCGTGCTACTTTTCTATTTGACTTGACATTTTATCAATTGGGATGTCATTCTCTTTGGAATTTTGTGGACTCTTGCTGGCTGGTTCTCGTTCTGATTTTTCACTCCATTTATTCTATTGTTGGAGCTTCTTTGGTTCTTCACTTAGGCATCTAATTTCTGGAGTTAGGCAACCAGAATTTAATCTTGAATGATCGGACTCCTTAGGTAAGCTTGCCTAGTGTTATTGCTCTCTCTCTCTTTTTTATTTCAAAATGGTCATGTAACGGCTATATTTTCTTTCTTGATTATATATTGAGCTGTTGAATAGTGATTCTTGAGCAAGAAAAAGAAAGAGAAAAAGAGTGAAAAAGAAAGAGAAAAAGAGAAGAAAATAGTATGAAAAATCGTGTGAAAAATAGAGTAAAAATCTTATTGAAAATCTTTGTGAGAAGAATCATTTGAAAGATAAATTTATTATTTGTAAAGAGGTGTATTGAAGTGTTGCATTAATTGTTTCAAGCCACCGGAGTTCATTCATTGCTGATTCTTGAAGTGGTGATTAAAGCTCCAACAACACTTTTTGAAGAGCATTCAAGCTTCAATCAAAGGCTTCATTATTATTTCGGCGTGCTTAAAGGAAGAAGCCATCTTGAGAAGTGTTCTTCAATATTTGTAAAGTATTTCTTGTTGATTATTTGCTAATTTATTAGGAGCATCTTGTATTAACTTGATATTATTGTGCTTGATCTTGTAAGGTTCACTTGTGCCCGTAAACAAGTGTGCTAGCCCAGAAAGATAGAATGAAAGGCCCCCTTGTGCCCGTAAACAAGAAGACTAGCTTGAAAGGCTAGTGTGTAAGATCTTCTTGTACTCATAAACAAGAAAACTAGCTCGAAAGGCTAGTGTGTAAGGCTTGCTTATGCCCATAAATAAGTTTGCTAGCCAGGTAGGTTAGTGGTGATAGTGAAATTTCTAAGGGATTCTTGAGGAGTGTATGTAGGTGCAGGGATGACACCGAACCACTATAAATCTTGTTGTGTTTGTGTATGATATATTTTGTGATTGCTTGCATATTATCTTTACCGCACTACACTTGCTTTAATTGTAAAAAATATTTAAGTGCACATACTTACTAGTTAGTCTATTAATTTTTGAGAAACCCAATTCACCCCCCTCTTGGGTTGCTATATCTAGGCAACAATTGGTATCAGAGTAGGTGCTCTTGATTTTAATCCTAAAAAGGTTTGAGCCAAAGATCATGGCAACCTTATTGAGTGAGGGACAATCTATCAATAGACCATCACTTTTTAATGGCACAAATTACACTTATTGGAAAGCACAAATAAAGATTTTTATTCAAGCACTTGATTATGATTTATGGAGCATTATAGTCAATGGACCTCACACACCCACTATTAGATCAAATGACTGTTATTCCCAAACCGAAAATGGAATGGGATATGATTGATAAGAAAATGGCTCAACTCAATGCTAAAGCCATGAATGTTTTATATTATTCTCTTGATGCAAATGAATTCAATCATATTTCTACATACATATTTACTAAAGAAATTTAGGATAGACTTGAGGTTACCCGTGAGGGTACCAACCAAGTCAAAAAATCAAAAATAAATATGCTTGTACATAAGTATGAATTATTTAGAATGGAATCATATGAAAGTATTGCTGATATGTTTACAAGATTCACTAACATTATTAATGGGCTGAAAAGCCTTGGAAAATCTTATACTAATGGTGATCTTGTAAGAAAAATTTTGAGATCATTGCCTATGTCTTGGGAAGCTAAAGTCACTGTCATACAAGAAGCCAAGGACCTTAACATTCTATCTTTTGAAGAATTGATTGGATCATTGATGACTCATGAGCTTAAAATAAGTCAACATCTTGATAAAGAAGAGTCCAAAAATGAAAACAAAAGATTTATAGCACTAAAGTGTGCTACCCAAAAGGATGAGAATGAAGGCTCCTTAAGTGATACTGATGAGGATAATGATATGGCTCTCGTTACAAAGAAATTTAAGAAATTTATGAGAAAAAAATTTGAAGAAAAAAAGAAGCCATCATTGAAAGAAGAGCTAAGCAATGAAAAAGAATATAAAGTAATATGTTATGAATGCAACAAACCGGGGCACTACAAGCCAGATTATCCATATCTAAAGAAAGGTCCTAAGAAATTCAAAAAGAAAGCTATGGTAGTCACTTGGAGCGATAGTGATACATCAAGCTCCGAAAAAGAAGAGAAAAATAAAAAAGCCAATCTTTGTTTCATGGCGGACAATGATGAGATAAGTCCTAGCATTTTAGATGATTTCATATTTGATGAATTACAAAGTGCATTTTATGAATTGATAGATGATTTTGCAAAACTTAGTTTCAAGGATAAAGAATTAAAAAATCAAGATAAAAACCTAAGTTTGGAAAAAGAAAGATTTTCAAAAGAGAATGAATCTTTGCTTAAAGAAAATAAAGATTTGAAAAATAAAGTAGATAGATTGAAACCTATTGTATATAAATTTACTTTAAGCTCTACTAAACTTAATATGATTCTTAACAATCAAAGAGTTATTTTTGACAAAGCTGGATTAGGATATAATCCTTTAAAAAAATAAACACTTTTAAAAAATATTTTTGTTTCCCGAAATGATTTTTCTAATGCTAGGTGAGGACCCAAGAAAGTTTGGATACCTAAAAGCAAGACTTGATATTTTGGATGCAGATGTGTCTTGCAACCCGTGGAGCAAAAAGAAAATGATACTTGGATAGTGGGTGTTCAAGACACATGATGGGTGATGAATTTTAATTCATCACTTTGGATGCAATGAAGGAGGAGTAGTTACCTTGGAGATAATGGTCAAAGTAAAATTATTAACATTAATAAAATTAGTATCACTCCCTCTACTTTTTTTGATAACATCTTGCTTATAAATGGATTGAATCATAACTTGCTTTAATGATAAAGATTTCAAAGTCATTTTTGAATTATCTCTTTGCATTATTATTAATTCTACTGATAATTGCATGAAATTTGTTGGTCATAGGTTTAAAAATGTTTATGTTATTGATTTAAATGACCATAGTTTATTATCTAGTTGTCATAAATGCTAAAATTGATGAATCTAGTTATGACATCGTAGACTTGCTTATGTAGCATAGTTTTGCTTTCTAAATCATTCAAAAAGATTTTGATTAAAGGTTTGCCAAAATTAAATTTTGAAAAAGATTAGATTTGTGATGCAGACAAATTTTAGAAAATAAACTAGAATCTCTTTTAAGTCTAAAAAAATATGATTTCAACTTCTAGACTGTTAAAACCTTTGCATATGGATTTATGATAATTTTCTCGATTTACATGGATCTTATTTTTGATTAGTAAAGATAAAACTTTTTTTGCATTTTAAAAATTCATTAGAAGTATTTCAAATGAAAAAAGGTTTTTTGTTTTATCCATTAGAAATGTTCATAGAAAGGAATTTGAAAACCATCACTTTGAAAATTTATGTAATGATTATAGTAGAAAGAAATAATAGAACCTTAAATTTATATTATATTCGATAAAGCTTATGATCTTCCATTAAGGAAGAGAAATGTTTTAAATGATGCAGATAAAATTGAAGATCAAGTCAAGGAGCTCACCTTGAAAGAGAAAGATAACTCAATGATACAAGCGATACATGAAGAAGAAATTCATATGATGAACCTCAAGGTAATGCTGAATTTGAAAGAGAATGAATGTATATCCATAATCACCCTAAAGAGTTAATTTTAAGTGTCCATCTTATGATATTAAGACTATATCATTATTTAGGGATGCATGTAATAATTTAGCATTTGTTCCTTATATAGAACTTAAATTCCATGCATGATAATGGACACTAGTTAGTAGACCACATGATCATCCAATTATTGAAACTAAATGGATATTTAGAAACAAGTTGGATGAGCATGGTAATTTTATTAGAAATAAAGCAAGAGTGGTAGCTATAGAATATAATCAGAAATTGATATTGATTTTGATGAATCTTATGTTCCTATTGATAGATTAGAAACTATTAGATCACTCTTTGCATTTGCATGCTTTATGATTTTTATATTAAATGGATAATAAGAGTACTTTCCTTAATGAATATATTGCTGAACAAGTGTTTGTTGATCAACCATCCGAATTTAAAAATCACTTGTTTCCAAACCATGTATTCTATTGAACAAAGCTTTATATGGTTTGAGACAAGTACCTGAACATGGTATGATAGGCTTATTAAGTTCTTGATTAGCAATAAATTTATTAGTAAAAATATTGATGCGTTATTATTTATTAAAAGAGAAAATGATGATATATTGATAGTGTAAATTTATATAGATGATAATAGATTCGGTACTACTAATGATTTTTTTTTGGGCCAAGACTTTATAAAGTTCATACAGGGGCAGTTCGAGATGGGCATGATGGGTGAACTCTATTATATTCTTAGACTTTAAATCAAGCAATCAAAGAAGGAATCTTCATAAGCCAATCAAAGTACATCAAGAAAATCTTGAAGAAAATTTGGCATGAAGAAATTCAAATATATCGATACATTTGTCAGGTGATATGGGTCGTGGTCCATGATCGACAACTAGGTCCATGATCGACAACTAGGTATCAATTGGTATTAGTTTGGTTTGTATACTCCTTGTTTGAAATGATTTTGTTGTGAGTCTTGGATCATTAAATGCATATTTTTAATTGATATCATTTCTTGATCATATCTTATAATAAACTATTTTTGTGTGAAATAAAAAGGATTTGATAGAAGTAATGCATAATGTCTTATGAAATGCATATTTGATATATGGTGATTGCTATAGAATGTATATGTATTGAGATTAACATGATACATTTATAGAATGCTTGGATTATAGGATATTGGTATCATCTCTTGCATGAAACTTTTATTGCATATAAATAAATTTGAAATATTTAGGGAGAGAAGAACGTAAGCATATATGAAATCAAACATTTTTTTTATGGTATCTATTAACATTGTATCTCAACATGTTTTTAAGTTAGTAAGGGAGAGAATGAATTTGTTTGAATAATTAGATACTTTGATGCATTAAGCACTATGATATATTGAGCATTAAATATCTTATTGTAATAAGTGCTTTGATGTATGAAAGTGGTTTGATGTATTAAGTATTAAATGTTTTAATTGGTATCAACTCTTATATGATGCAATGATATGAATGTATTTTCTTATTGGTATCAAACTATAGAACATGCTGTCTTATTTTAATATAACTTTTTAATTGGTATCAATTGAGTTATGAATAAAGATTGCTATTAAATGATTGATCTTTTTGTACCTTATTTATGCTGCTCCTTGTTACTATTGAAAAAAAGATAAAAAAAAATTATGTACATTCTTTCATCTCTTTTTGATTGATGACAAAAAGGGAAAGAGAATATGATACAATTCAATCATGGGGGAAGAATAGCATACATTTCATTCATGAGAGAAAATAGCATTCGTAGGAGAGAATAGCATGCATTGTGGTATTTTTAAAAGAAAAGAAAAGCATATATTTAAAAGAAGAAGAGAATAGCATATCATGAGAGAGAAATGCATACATCATGGTATTTCAAAATAATGCATATATTCAAAACCAAAGGAAAAGTTATGCAATGTATTCTTTGAATATTATATTTTATGTATTCTTGAAATTTAGAGTTTCGGTATGATACACTAGATTTTGGCACGCATTATCTTATACTTTCAAAGTACCAAGGAATGCTATGAATGAAATTTCTTATCTTTAGTTGTATACTTAATGGTTTTGTTATCATCAAAAAAGGAAATATTGTTGATCTTATATTGATTTTGATGACTACAAAATAATTAAGTATGATACTAATGATCTTGTGGTTGAGTTAAATAAATTTTAGATGAATCATCAAGAAGATGGTGTTGCTTCAACCCAAGGTAAATTGTGATTTAAAATGATAGGCAACACAGGTAAAGTAATATTATTATAAATGTATTTACATGTAAAAATAATTTTAAAAAGAAATTTATAATGCAAAATAAATTTTCATAGGACTCAGATTTTAAGTATTTTGTGTGCATATATTTATTTACAGATACGGAATTGAGTTTGGATAATTTCTTGGTGAATCACATTTTCCACTTCATTTCTATTTTCTTGCTTATTGGATTGAATATATCATCTATCATTGAAATTTAAATTTCTACATAGTTTTTGTTTCATCCATGGCTTCACTATGATTTTTTTTATTTTTTAAGCCATAATATGCTTTCCAAAATTTATTTTGGTATTGGATGAACAGACGTATTTGATACTCTTTTTATTAGCGTATCGGTATTTGAAAATTGGATGATCAAATCTTTGGAGCTCTCTGCAACGTTTTTCTAATGGAAATTGGATGGCCAACTTTATAAAATTGGAAGACCAAATTTTGGAATTGGGATGCCAATTTTGCATGACATTCTGTGGGCTCCCTGACACTTAATTTTGGTATGCTACTTTGTTGTGCTTTGTTGTGCTGGCATGCTAATTTTTAAATACTCTCTGCTGGCTTCCTATACTTTAAATTTTAGCATGCTAATTTTTCAAGTCTCTCTGCCAACTCCCTGTGCTTCCAATTTTGGCATGCTAATTTGAATTTTTGGTATGCCGGTTTATTTCCTCTCAGGGCTGGTATTCAAACTTGGCATGCCAAATCAAAGGATTAGAATGCCAACTTTATTCATTGGCTTGCCAATTTTTGGATTGATATGCTACTTTTTCATTTGACTTATTGTTTTATCAATTGGGATGTCGTTCTCTTTGGAAATTTGCGGACTCTTACTGGCTGGTTCTCGTTCTAATTTTTAGTCAATTTATTCCATTGTTGGAGCTTCTTTGGTTCTTCACTTGGGCATCTAATCTTTGGAGTTAGGCAACCAGAATTTAATTTTGGATGGCCGGATTCCTTAGGTAAGCTTGCCTAGTGTTGTTGCTCTCTTTCTCTTCTCTATTTCATAATGGTCATGTAATGGCTATATTTTCTTTTTGATTATATATTGTGCTGTTGAATAGTGATTCTTGAGCAAGAAAAAGAGTGAAAAAGAAAGAAAAAAGTAGTGTAAAAAATCATGTAAAAAATAGAGTGAAAATCTTGTTAAAAATAGTTATGAGAAGAATCATTTGAAAGAGAGATTTATTGTTTGTAAAGAGGTGTATTGGAGTATTGCATTGATTGTTTCAAGTTACCGGAGTTCATTTATTGCTGATTCTTGAAGTGGTAATTAAAGCTCCAATAACACTCTTTGAAGAGCAATCAAGCTTTAATCAAAGGCTTCATTATTATTCCAGCATGCTTAAAGAAATAAGCCATTCTAAGAAGTGTTCTTCAATATTTGTAAAGTATTTCTTATTCTCATTTATTAGGAGCATCTTGTATTAACTTGATATTATTGTGCTTGATCTTGTAAGGCTCGCTTGTGCCCATAAACAAGTGTGCTAGCCTAGAAGGCTAGAGTGAAAGGCTTTCTTGTGTCCATAAACAAGAAGACTAGCTCGAAAGGCTAGTGTGTAAGGTCCCCTTGTATCCTTAAACAAGAAGACTAGCTCAGAAAGCTAGTATGTAAGGCTTGCTTGTGCTCGTAAATAAATTTGCTAGCTAGGTAGGCTAGTGGTGATAGTGGAATTCCCAAGGGATTCTTGGGAAGTGGATGTAGGTGCAGGGTTGGTACCGAATCACTATAAATCTTATTGTGTTTGTGTGTGTTATATTCTATGATTGCTTGCATATTATCTTCACCGCACTATACTTGCTTTAATTGTGAAAAATATTTAAGTGTATATACTTGCTAGTTAGTCTATTAATTTTAAGAAATCTAATTTATCCCCTCTCTTGAATTGCTATATATGGGCAACAGTGGAGTAGAACACATAGTCATAAGATAAAACAAAGAACTCATGTCATCATCATTATTTTTTTATTTAGACAAACACTCCAATCTTGCAGAAAATTCATTATAATTACATGAATTTTGTTAAGATAAACATGATAAATGGTCAGGGAAAACATCTCAAGCATTCAAAGCTGAATTGGTTTTATGCATTCAAAGCTGAATTGGTATTTTGTTCGAATAAATGGTCGAGCATTCAAAGTTTGAATGTGTTTTACCCATAGCTAAAATTTTTCATCTTCGTAGGGAGGCTTCTAATAAATTTTTGAACAATAAAATGATTAAAAAAATATAATCATCCTAAAGGTCATTCAATACTATATATATATATATACACACACACACATAATTAGTTACAATTGAATGTAATTAATTTTAAAATTTAATTATCTTTTTTACTCATAGATTTATACACATTTCAAAGTTTTTTTTATCTTTAAAATTTATAAATTATATGAATTTAAAAATAAAAAATCTGATCCTAAAGGTGGCTACATTTTTTTCATCCTGAGATCCATATATATATATATATATATATATATATCTTAGATCTATTCTATCTTTTTTATTTTCTTTTATTTTTAAGATCCATAATGTAAATTCAGAGATAGAGAAAATAATTAAATCTATGTTAAAATATATTTGCCAAATCTATCTTTCTTTCTCTTTATATGTATACAAATCGATTTGATTACGTTCGAATGTAATAAAGTCTACATTATATCATCTTTTTCACTTTGAATCCCTTCTGGTTCTAAGCTATCTCACCATTTTTATTTTTTCATCTTTGAGATCCTTAAACTATATTAGTCACTAGATTTAAACTTGGCTGCATTTGAATATAGATAAATCTATCGTTCTCTTTCTTATATATATATATATATATATGGATATTTGGATACTAGCTATTTTTTAGCAATTATCCCATTACATGGCAATTATATAACTTTTTCACCATTCATCTCATTAAAATAAAATTTTGACTTTAAATATCCATGAAATTTTTTTTAAAAAATGTGTTGAAAATGATAATCAATATGACATTGTTCAATCACAGCCACATGTTATTTTTCACCGACAACTATTAGTAACCATTATTTTCTACAGATCAAAATTACATGGCTCAAAAATTTAAGTAAAAGTTAATGGATAGTAAATGAACTTGTTATAAGCATATCATACATTTTTTTTTCATCCAATGTGAAATTAAACTTGAGTATCACAACAAAGCCGTATTTATTAATAACCATTATTTTTTACATATCAAAATTATATGGCTCAAAAATTTAAGTAAAAATTAATGAACAATAAATAAATTTGTTATAAGCATATTATACTTTTTTTTTCATCCAATATAAAATTAAACTTGAGTATCACAACAAAGTCCAAATCCGATAGTTAAATAGGAAGCCTTCAATTACTTCATCATATAACCTCAAATAATATATTATTATTATAATTGAAAAGAAGCAAATAATGAATTTCATTATACTATACTGGCAGCTGTATAACAAAATCAATTGTTTATTTGATATCTTGATCATTCGTCTAAATAAAATAAGAAATTTAATTGAAATGGTTTGTTATATATATATAGAAATTTAATTGAAATGGCTTTGTTATATATATATATATATATATATATATATATATATATATATATATAGTTTGTTAAACATTGTTTCACAAATCATGTCGTTATTATTTTGATACTGTCCACCACTTTAAGACAAATAAATTATTATATAATTTTGGGTGCAGCCAATCTCATTGTATTCAATGCAATGAGTCAAAAGGCTCCCGCTCCTTGCACCCGGGGCCACGGCTCACCAGAGAATGGGACGGCGCCACGCTTGATTGAGAGAGGGAGAGGGAGAGGGAGAGATAGTGCCGTGTCCGTGTGGGGCTGGCTACTCGTGGGAATAAGACTTCCGGAAGAGATCCCACCAAAGTCAATCCCGGGGCGAATATTAGGCCTCTTGTGCCGTCCCACTAATGCCATCAATGCTCTCATTTATCTACCAAGCCTACCACCAACTTTTCTTAGAACGAAACCTTGGAAAAAAACATCTAAAACGAAAGATAAGGTCGGAAAAGCTGATGGCCGTTCTCTACTTTCCTCACGGTAACGGGCTCCAGTCTAGATTTGATTTGCGAATATTGCGGCCTTAAAATCAACTTCTGCGGTGTAGAAAATTTCGAGAAAGAAACTCATCGGAGTATGCGGTGACAGGGTTTAGAGAATTTAGAATCTCTTCGAGTCAATGATTTGCCAGCTACTTGAATGTTTTAAATATTTATCAGATAATATTTCTCTGAGAACCTTCCTTCTTTTGAATATTTTATTCAGCTGTTTACCTCTGAATCTTAGAGATTTATATATTCGGGGAAGGCTGGTTTGACCCATTCTGAAATTTCTTATTAATTAGCTTTCAACTCTTTACAGTGTACGTGCTTCTCATCTTTCTTCTTTGTCAAATAAAATTATCTCATCCTGCTCATTTTCTAAGAATTTTCGAGGCCAGGGCTTTAAGGAGAGATTTCTTCCAGCCACCCTAACTTCCAGAAATTAACAACTAATAACCCCTTATTTAATAGGCCACCAAGAGCAAGGGACCAGAGGATTGCCCCGCGCAGCCAAGGTTCAAGAACTTCTAGATAAAAATAAAACCAATGGCACCAAAGTTATATTCTCACGGAATTGAAGTCCTTTTCCCACCAACCCATCCCCTAAACAAATCCAACAGAGCATTCAACCACATGAAAAGAAAACTCTTAAAAGCGTTTGAGGGGAGTTCTCTCCATCAAAACATGGCTTCACAAACCCAAGAACAGGAACAAAATAGGAGGAGAAGCTAACAAACCTGCCTTCTTTGAACTCCACCGTAGATGGTATCCACGTTGGTATCCTCCATCCACCACCACCTCCTCCTCCTCCTCCTCCTCCTACTCTCCGGTGCTTTCTTCGCCGAAGCCGATGACACCCCTGCCATAATTTGCACCATCTGCGGCAAAAACCAGACTGCTAACCCCGAAGCCTTCGATGTCAACTTTGTAAACGCCATGGAGATGGTCTTCCAGAATGTCACCAGTACTGGCTTCGGCACCGCGGTCTGGGGCACATCGAACACAGTGTATGGCCTTGGCCAGTGCTTCAATTATCTTTCCTCCGTTGACTGCCAGCTCTGTTACGCAGCGAGTAGAGTTAAGCTCCCTCTCTGTCTCCCGGCCACCACTGGCCGTATCTATCTCGACGGTTGCTTCCTGAGGTACGCAGACCATAACGTATCCAGCGAAGCGGTCGACAAGTCCGACACCTATGTTTGTGGGAATTCGTCGGCAGCCGGATCGAATTCCACAGAGTTTGAGGGCACAGCAATCAAGTTGGTGAGCAATTTGACATCAGAAGCATACAGCAGCGAGAACTACTACAAGGCAGGGAGCTCAGTTTTGCCTTCAGGAGCGACAGTCTATGGGATGGCACAGTGTTGGAGGTCTCTGAATGCGAGTGGATGCAGAGATTGCTTGGAGAGTGCGAGGCAGAGCGTGGCCCGTTGCTTGCCGGCTGCAGATGGGAAGGCTTTGAACGCCGGTTGTTACTTGAGGTACTCCACGGAGCCTTTCTACTTGGCGAAGGCTGTCCAAGGTGGCGGTGGCGGCTCCGGTTCTGGTAATCCAATTCAATCGAGCCCTGTTATGGTTGCTATAATCTGTGGCATCCGTTAATGATCTTTTTCTTTGTTTGATTTGCCTGCGTTTTATTGCTTTCCATGATGAAATTGGCCGTGTTTTATGTCGATCGAGTCTAGAGGTAGATCACAAATCTGAAATCGGTTGTCAGATGAGATCCATGGTTTAAACTTTATTGAGACTGAGTCCTGTTCGTGGTCTAGTTTTCTCCTCCTTGCTTCTGTTATTTTGGTAGCTTTGTATGAAGAGAGAAGGCGGCTTAATCGAGATGCAGTTTTATGTTCAAACTTTTTCTTTGATTTCCTTGTGACTCGGCTGTTCATCGTTACCTTTTGGCCATTTTGTTGAAAAGAAGGCTGCATCGAGTCTAACCAATTACGTTTTGCAATGTTGAATTCATGGGTCTCTTGTTGCTTTTCTTCTGTTACGCGCTTTAAGACAAATTGTGGGTCAAACTCTATAATGCATCTATCTGAAATATATGGATGAATGCGGACCCCTTTTTTTTGGTCCCATAATGATCATTCTAGATCCTGGTTTTTATGGCAGGCCGACGTCGACTGATTGTTATTCTTGGATCAATCTTTGCTACAGCAACAGTCATAGGAATAGCTATCCTCTGGGTGAAATTAAGACCTGCTGGTTCAAATGATGGTAAAGGGATCTAATAGACAATCAAATGACTAAGTTCAATGGAGAAGAGATGATGCATCAAGCAATTAACATACTTTTTTGAATCCCGCTGCAGATATGGATGGTTCACAAGATATTATCAGATCAATTTTGTCATCCAATATTAATTTCAAGTATGACGATTTGAAAACAGCAACAGACGACTTTAGTCAGATGAATAAGCTTGGCCAAGGGGGTATGGCTCAGTTTACAAGGTAACCTGGAGTCATATAAATACTTCAAGTTTATATCGATCTCCTTCGCTTGATTCTACTTCAGTTCCTTTGTGATACCGTCCATCGGATTTATCCTTTGTATCAAAGTAAAATTATATTGGTTTGTTGTTTTCCACCGCTAGGGGATCTACGAGATGGCAGGGAAGTCGCTGTTAAAAGACTGTTCATCAATACAAGGCAATGGGTTGATCAATTCTTCAATGAAGTTAGTCTTATTAACCAAGTTCAGCACAGAAACCTCGTGAAGCTTCTGGGTTGCAGTGTTGAAGGACCTGAAAGCCTTCTGGTTTATGAGTATTTATGCAATACTAGCTTGGATCACTTCTTATTTGGTAAGTACTTCTAATCTTAATGTAATTATTTGCTGCAGAGTACCCTTCTTTACATACAAACAGAGGATGTGTATCAGTTGTGTTGTGAAATAAACTATCATCGAACTCGCGGAACACCAATAAGAATTAATTTAAATACAGAAAAAAAGAAAAAAGAACAATCAAATATAAGATACAACTGTGTCATCTGAAACCAGTCCCAATCCTCAATAAAGCTGTACCATATCGCGGGGGCTCCACCCCCGCACCCGAACTACCTCTGGAGCTCGTGTTACTCGCTCCTCCGCCTCCACAATCCTCCCCTTTTTTCTGGAACTCTCGGTGTGAATTTTTGTCTTCGATTATGAGCCATTGTTTAACAAGTTGCTCCCCCTCTGATTTCGTAACAGATTCATTCAAGAAGAATGCCTTGGATTGGGAAAGAGATTCAATATTATCACTGGAACGGCAGAGGGACTGGCTTATCTCCATACTTCTTGTGAAGTCAGGATCATACACAGAGATATAAAAGCCAGCAACATATTGTTGGATGAGAGCTTTAAGCCCAAAATATCAGATTTTGGACTGGCAAGGTATTTTGCAGGGGATCAGAGCCATCTCAGCACTGGCTTAGCAGGAACATTGTAAGTCAAGAAACTAAAACTTTCCCCCTGTTTACTTTGTTATTTAACTTCTTAACAGACATTATGAGTTTCTAGCATTCAAAGTCAAATTAAAGAAGGTTATAAGTATAGCCTTTGTTAGAGAGATTACAAGCTTCAAATTCCAGTCCCTTATAAACACTGCTTAAACGGATATGTTGCAGAGAGTTATTCAAACAGAGGAAAATAAATGAGAAGTTTTAAACTTGTCCTGGTATGAAAGAACAAAGAAGTAATGTCTAATAAATTAGAGACAGGCTGTTTTGAGGTGTTGAGTGATCCTCCAAAATTGAGGAGGCAATTGAAGACAAGATGTTGTATAGATCAGGAGACTGGAGCTTAATAGGAAACTAAGCAGGAAAGCACATAAAAATTAGCATGGCATGCCGCAAAATGTGCAAGAAAGGTTACAAACTGCTATGGCCGAGGATAGCTGTTTATTGGAATGATTGAAGAATAACTAGTAAAGTATAAAGACAAAGGTCAACTGAGAACAAAAGGTTTTCCTTTTAACATGAATAGGTCTTTAGATCCCTAAATTATTGCTCATTGACCTGTTGATCTAGTTGCTATTTTTTTGAGGATAAAGGATTGCTGGTTCTTTCATGATATTTTTTTTTCTAGCAAAAATTATTCTCCGATCACAATATACAATGGATCTCAACAAATATTTCCTTACTGATGATTTGAATCCTTAATGCTGTCAGTGGCTATATGGCTCCTGAATATATCGTCCATGGGCAGCTGACAGAGAAGGCCGACATTTACAGCTATGGTGTACTAGTTCTTGAAATTGTTACAGGCCGAAAGAACCACAGTTCCATAGCAGAATCAGCAGAAGGCCATTCCCTCGTATCATTGGTAATTAGTTCCTGTTCTATTGTTTACCTGATCACAAACTTATGTCCGCATGTTTTTATTTTGCATTTCTGTGAACAAATTTTTTTTTTTCTTTTTGCTTCTAGTAGGCATGGCAAAATTTCAATTCGAAGAGCTTGATCAAAATGCTGGATCCTTATCTACAAGACCGGTGCTCTGAAGAGCAAGCTATGAAGGTATTCCATGTGGGTCTTCTGTGTGCACAAGCTTCTCCTAGTCTCAGGCCACCAATGTGGAAGGTGGTGGAGATGTTGAACAATAACTCAAAAGATCTCCCTCTTCCCACACAACCTCCTTTCCTTGGCATCAGAGGTGCAGGCTTTAGAAGCGAGGGGTCTGAAACTTCTTCTCTGTTAACATCCTCATCAAAGTCCCCCTTTTCAGTGAATCAGATGTCAGTGAGTGCTGTGCAAGGGAGGTAACGTACATCCGGTTATCTTTGAGGAACAAAGTATGTGACAGTTTTCCTCATAATTTGTATAGTAAAAAAAAAAAAAAATCGTCATGCAGTTTAGTTGAAGCAATGGCGTTCAAAAGTTTGTTAAGAGATTCTTTCATTTGTTTACAGGTTTTGTTATAACTAAACCAAACACGATGTTATATTGTACATCTCTTGGCAACTACACGTTATACACAACCCCTGTTTTCAAATAGCATAAAGGTCTACATTTCTGTTCAAATATGTAATAAGCAAAGAAGACCCACTTGGAACTGCTGCTGCTCATAACAGATAAGTTTAAGCTAATCAGTAGGTACTAAAATTCAAAAAATATTAACTAAAAAGCTATTATTTATACTCTTTGTACAAGTATTTAATATCCATCAAACACATGATTAATGTGAGACTAAATATATAGTAACATTAGCTTTTATATACTCTTTTTGTTTTAAGTTCTTATGTTTTTGTGATCAGCCTATACTGAAGTTGTACCAAAGTTATACTCCCCTTTCCGTGCCTAATGCAAGAGCTGGGACAATGAAGATAATCCTAGCACGGAAACCCCATCAATTCAGTGACCAGGATTCAGGTTTGGAATCCAGCACACAGCAGTAGATCACCGAGGCTTGAAAACTTATGATAATATTTTATTGATCGATTCAACAAAACTAAAAAAGACTACTGCTGGCTAATTTAATGAGATTCAGCAGAGTGGGCATGCTTTGACCAGAGACATTTCAGAAAGCCAGCTACTGCTTACATCTGCGTTGAAAATTTTATGCCATTTTGAAAAAGTAAAGGAGCACAAGTCAAAAAAAGGAAACAAGAAAGGGAACCATCAACCTAGGAATAAGTCGTGAATTTGATTCTATTGTCCACCTAGAACCATGATTCACATCAATGTCCGAAGAATGACATTGAACAATCGAATCATTATTTGACAGTAGTCTCGTGACTCAGTCTAAATTCAATGCTATAACATCACCAGATCTAGCCAGATTGCGTACTAGGTTATGTTGGAATGGTAACATGATTTCATGTCTGAAATTATCCTGGTGGCTCTTAAGGTAAAATAAACTCTAACAATTTGATGGTCTATTAAGACAGTTAAATTATGTTGACAAAATATAATATTTGGTTTGCAATAATATAATATTATTAAAAATTTTATAGTTGTGATAATCTTTCATTCGATATCAGGTTTTTAGGAATAAAATATACTACATTTTTTCCTAATAACAAAATATTATAATCACTTCATCATATTTTTTAAATTTTATTTTTTTTATATTCAAGTGTTCCTTTTTTTTTTTGTTAGAATAAAAAATGTTCTGATAAAAATTAAAATTCTTTATAAACTAATTTAAGATATGTTATATATTTAATATTATAAATATTTAGTATATATTATGTAAATATGTATTAATGTATTATATAATATTTTAATATACAAAAAATCATAAATATTAATAATTTAATATTTATATTATTATATAAATATATATGATATTTAAAATATTAAAAATTAAAAATATTGTCTAGCAAAGAAAATATAAAATTAGATTAAGTATTACTAAATATTTATAAAAAAGTTAAAATGTAATTTAAGATTACTAGATTTAGATAATCTCATATATCCAACTTTGAAATAGAAATTGAATTATCATGATACATGATAATCTTAAATTATTAGGAATCAAAATATTATTATTTACATTATCATATGTAATTGCCAAATATAATACTTTGTGTTGTTGCCAAATCACCCTCCTCGAGCATCCGCGAGCATCTAATCGTCTTCTTTGACGAGCTTCTCGTGCTTGGAAGCCTGCAAAAAGTCTCGAAGACCGAAGATTCCGGCGGAAACCCTTTGACGCTCAAGTCAGTGTTCTATGTGACAACCGTAAGCTTGGAAAAGCTGAAAGAAAGAGAGACTTAATCTTTTTTTAGACAAAGAGAAAAGTAGGGAAAAAAGAAAAGTAGAGAAAAAAATAGGAGAGAAAATAAAATTATCTTGTTTGAATGAAAAGAAAAGTAGGAAGAAAAGAAAACTAGAGGAAAAAATAGAGAAAAAAAAGTGGTGGGCCCCATGTAAAAGTTTTCTCTCCAAAACCGAAGAGATTTCAGAGAGAAAACTCAAAGTGCTCTTTTATTTTTTTTTTTTGATATTGACCCTTAAAAAAAAACTAATGTATTTTTTAATCATTTATAATAAGAACATTATTGTCATTGTAAATTATCAACTTTTCTTTTCTCTCTATTTTTTTTCACTCATCCAAACATAATGAAAGAAAATATTTTCTCTTCACTTTTCTCTTCTCTTCATTTTCTCTCCCCCATTTTCTTTCCTTCCACTTTTCTCTCCATCCAAATAGAGCATTAGAGAGGTGCTCTCTGTGAGCGTATAAGCGTTTGGGAGTGATGTGAGTTGAGTTATTGTGGTTACCTCATCGAGGTCCCTCTTACCCATTTTATTGATGCTTGAAGCATGTGAGATTTGAGATGTAACCACCTATCAATACATTTATGATAAGGGCAGCATTAATAAGGCTTACTTCCTTGGTGGCATGTCAGAACTAGAGGTCGTGTCCCTTCAAATGTGGGTGGCCACTTGATTTTATCAGTTATTGCAGGCTGCTACAGGGTGTGGGCGGTCATTACAGTGTTTGCCAGATGTGTCTCCTACGACATACTTCTGTTGTCCTGTGCGAACAGTGGTGAGTGGTGGAGCTAGGCACGTAGGCTACATAATGAGTCCTACCCTAGTGGCCATTGGGGGTCCTACCTAGGTGGCCAAGGCTGACTAGCTGAGGCCAAGACTAACTGACTGAGGTCGAGTATGACTTGTCGAGGCCGAGGTTGACTGGCTGAGGCTGAGTCTGACTTGCGAGGCCAAGGCTAACTGGCTGAGGCCAAGGCTGACTGGCTGAGGCCGAGTCTGACTTGCCGAGGCCGAGGTTGACTGGTTGAGGCCGAGTCTGACTTGCTGAGGCCAAGGTAGACTGACTGAGGCTGAGTCTGACTTGTCGAGGCTGACTTGCTGAGGCCGAGTTTGACTGGCTGAGGTCGAGTCTGACTTGTTGAGGCCAAGATTGACTGGCCAAGGGCGAGTTTGACTTGCCAAGGCTGACTGGTCGAGGCAAAGGTTGACTGGCTGAGGCCAAGTCTGACTTGCCGTGTTGACCCAATTATTGATTTTGATGATTAATAAAAGACATGAGTATATTTATTTTGTTTCTAACAGATTTAACAAGTGTTTCAGGGATTAAAAATGTTTGATCAATCAAAATGGATAAAGAATCATGTTTTGAATCAATGTTTTAAAAGAAATTTTCAAAGTTCAGAGCCTGGAGTCAACACCCAATAGTCAGGAGCCGACCCCAAGGTGTATCAGAAGGTTTCTAGGATTTTGGTATGGTCTGGAGTCGACACCCAGAGTTTCAGAGCCGACTCCAACCTAAGATACAGAGAAGTGCATTCTGTTTTAGTTTCTGGAGCCGACACCTGAGATTCGAAGCTGACACCTGAGTTTCTGGAGCCGACTCTAACCTGAGAATAGAGAGCGTGTTTTATGGACTTTCTGGAGCCACACTTACAGTTTCCGGAGCCGACTCCCGAAAGCGACGAGCCGACACTTATCTTTCTCGGAGCTGACTCCCAACACTTTTTCTTTACTATTTTTGAACACCTGACTTGGAGCCAACACCTGAAAAGTTGGAGCCGACTCCAACCTATCATGAATAGATTTTTATCTATCAGAACGTACTTCAACGGTAAGATTTCTTTTCACCTAACCTCTAACGGCTATTTTCTTTGTGTGTAAAGAATCCAAATCTCCAACGGCTATATTTACCTAAAACTTGGATTAAGAGATCTATAAAAAGGAAAAAGTCCGTTTAAAAGAAAGAGAGAGGAAAAATAGAAAAAGGAAAAGGAAGAAAAATTCAAAAGAGATGAAATCAAAAGGAAACTCTTACATCAACCAATCCAAGAGTCCAAAGAGAAATCCAAGGCATTCAAGTTCAAATCGGAGAATTTCAAAAAAGAAAAGAAAGCAAAAGCCCTAATTTTCCCAACTTCTCAACTGCAATTTTTGTGAAGAATCTGAGCTGAGGCTGATTCAATTTCAAAGGAGAAGAGGAAAAGAAGAAAAAGAAAAAAGCTCAAATCAAATCCTTCAAACAGGCTTTTCTAACCTTGTTTATTTAATTGTATATTTGCTCATTGAGGAGCTTTTATTTAAACTCTATTTTTCATTTGTTGCTAGTTCAATCAGGGATTGAATTAGTGGAGGTAGTATACCTCGGTACAAGCTTGGATAGCTTGTTGGGTTTTGTGCTGGTGAGCCCGAAAAACCAGCTGGGTTCATTGTGTGCTTGTAAAACAACAAACAACAAGTTTGAGTTGTGAGCTTGTAAAACAACTCGGCTGTAATCAAGAGATTATAGTGTGGACCCAAGTGATCTTGGGAGTGGACGTAGGTGTTGGTTGCACCGAACCACTATAAAATCCTTGTGTTTGCCGTGCTTTTGTCTCTCTCTCTATCTCTTTATTTTGCTTGTATTTATCCTCACTTGCTTCATTTTTTCAAAAATTTTAAAAAGTTAAATTTTTAAGAACCCAATTCACCCCCCCCCTCTTGGGTTGCCATCTGGGCCAACAATTGGTATCAGAGCAAGTGCTCATTTAGAATTTGATCTCACGATCAAGGGCTAAAGATCCTTATGGCAACACAAAGTGGTTCATGTTTTGCTGAAGGTCATTCTACGAATAGACCTCCTTTATTTAATGGAACCAACTATTCATATTGGAAAGCTAGAATGAGAATATTCATTCAAGCTTCTGACTATGAATTGTGGGGAGTAATAATAAATGGACCTAGTACACCCACACACTTAGTTGATGGCACTATTGTTCCTAAGCCCGAAAGGGATTGGAATGATAATGATAGGAGAATGGCACAACTTAAATGCTAAAGCCATTAATATTTTATTGTTCCTTAGACTCTAATGAATTCAACCGAATCTCAACATGTAATTCCGCAAAAGAAATTTGGGATAGGTTGGAAATAACACATGAAGGAACAAACCAAGTAAAAGAATCAAAGATAATATTTTGGTTCATAAATATGAATTATTTACATGGAACAAAATGAAACCATCACATGCATGTTCACTAGATTCACTGATATTGTGAATGGTTTAAAAAGTCTTGGAAAAGTTTATACTAACTCTGAGCTTGTTCGCAAAATTCTTAGGTCACTTCCAAGGACTTGGGAAGCCAAGGTGACAGCCATACAAGAAGCCAAAGATCTGAACATCCTACCATTGGAAGAGCTTCTTGGTTCGCTGATGACTCATGAGCTTCAAGTTAAACAACATGTCAAGGAGGAGTCAAGAAAGAAGAAGACCATCGCCCTCAAAGCTGCAAAAAGGAAGAAGCAGCAGCGATGATGAAGAGGATGATGATGAGACAGCCCTCCTTGCAAGGAAATTCAAGAAGTTTATGCAAAGAAGGAGGCCCTTCCACAAAAAAGATTTGTTTCAAAAATGGAAGGAGAAAAAGAAAAGGATAAGAAAAGGAAAAGGACAAAGAGAAAGAGCCCTTAGTATGTTATGAATGTAAAAAGCCAGGGCATTTTAGATATGACTGTCCTTTACTGAAAAAGGCACAAGAAAAGAAAAAGATGGCAACTGGACTGAAAGTGAAGAGAAGAAGAACAAAAAGAAGTTGCAAATTTGCTTCATGGCAACAACGACAGAGGTAAGTACCGAAACCCCGATGATGAATTTACTTTTGATGAAATGTTTGAAGCTTTAATGAATTATGATTGATTTTAAATCTTTGAAAAAGAAAACAAATCTTTAAAAACTGAAAACTTAAATTTAAAGAGAAAAAATGAATTAAAAAAAGATTAAAATGAAAAGCTAAAAGAAAAAGAATCTAATGAAAATGATTTTTAAGAAAGATGTTAAAAATATAAAGACATTGTTGAGAAATTTACTAAGCTCAACTAAACTAAATATGATTTTAGATAGTCAAAAAGCAGTTTTTGACAAAGCAGGTTTAGGGTATAACACATTAGAAACAAAAATCTTTAAAAATATTTTTGTAAAAGCTAAAAGTAATATTACAAATGTAATAAAAAGGACATAAATCTTTGAATGCAAAACAATAAAATAATGAAAAATTAAATGTTAAAGGAAAGAAAATATGGGTTCCGAAAGGAACAATTTTTATTGCTACTAACCATGAAGGACCCAAGAAAGCTTGGGTACCTAAACATAAAGTTTAATTATGTTGCAGGAATGTCTTGTAGCCAAAAGATCAAAGAAAAGTGGTACCTTGATAGTGGCTGCTCAAGACATATGACGGGTGACAAAGATGAATTCATCACCCTGAAGAAAAGAAGGTGGAGTTGTTACGTTTGGCGATAACGGTAAAGGTCAAATTATGGGCCTTGGTAAAGTTCGTATAACTCCATCTACATTTATTGATAATGTACTTTATGTTGATGGTTTGAAGCATAATCTAATTAGTATAAGCCAATTATGTGATAAAAACTTTAATGTTTCATTTAAATCTTCTATATGCACTGTAACTAATTCTATTGATATAGCATTGTATTTACTGGTTATAGACATGGCAATGTTTACTTGGTTGATCTAGAAAAATTATCTTGAGTGATCATTGCTTAATTGCTGACAATGCTAACATAAATGAAATTAGTTGGTTGTGGCATCGTAGATTAGGTCATGCAAGCACACACCTTATTTCAAAATTAATTAAAATGGATTTAGTTAAAGGATTTACCTAAACTAGATTTTGAAAATAACAAAATATGTGATGCATGTCAATTTGGAAAACAAACTAGAAGTTCTTTCAAATCTAAAAATGTTGTTTCAACTTCTAGGCCATTAGAGCTACTTCACATGGACCTTTTTGGACCAACTAGAACCACAAGTCTAGGAGGAAAGAAATATGGTCTAGTGATTGTAGATGATTATTCTAGATATACTTGGGTAATGTTTTTAGCTCACAAAGATGAGACTTTCTCGATATTCCTGAAATTCTTCAAGAAAGTCACAATGAGAAAAACACTATAGTATCTCTAAGAAGTGATCATGGAACAGAATTTGAAAATCACTTATTTGAAAGTTTTGCACTGAAAATGGAATTAATCATAATTTTTCAGCCCCTAGGACTCCACAGCAAAATGGTGTAGTTGAAAGGAAAAATAGGACTCTAGAAGACATGGCCCGTACCATGCTATGCGAAAGTAACCTACCAAAGTACTTTTTGGGCGGAAGCTATTAACACAGCATGCTACATCTTAAATCGAGCCCTAATAAGACCAATCTTAAAGAAAACACCTTATGAATTATGGAATGAAAGAAAACCAAATATAAAATACTTTCATGCATTTGGATGTAAATGTTTTATTCATAATAATGGTAAAAATAATTTAGGAAAATTTGATGCTAAATCTGATGAAGGAATCTTTTTAGGATATTCAACAACTAGTAAAGCTTATAGAGTATTTAACAAGAAAACCTTAGTAGTTGAAGAATCCATTCATATAGTTTTCGATGAGTCTTTAGCATCTAGTTCTGAAAGCTTGATGATGAGGAAGATACAAACATAATTGAAAAGATCTTGAAAAACTTAATATTGAAGTATCTTCAGATCATGAGCAAGAAGCTAAAGATGATGATTCACATAAGGACGATGATGTCAATATTGATCATAATGATATAGATCTTCCAAGAGACTGGAGATATGCTCATAGTCATCCCAAGGAATTGATTATAGGTGATCCATCTCAAGGAATAAGAACTAGATCATATATGAGAAATATTAGTAATCATCTTGCATTTGTATCACAAATTGAACCTAAAACTATAGAAGAAGCTGAAAAAGATAATAATTGGATGTTAGCAATG
>UESW01003945.1:751921-810539 GCA_900491605.1 Calamus simplicifolius | reverse complement strand
TGTAGATGATATTGTATTCGGTGCTACTAACAATCTCTTGTGTCAAGAATTTGCTAAGTTAATGCAGGATGAATTCAAAATGAGCATGATGGGAGAACTCAACTTCTTCCTAGGAATTCAAATCAAGCAAAGTAAAGAGGGGATTTTTATCAACCAAACAAAGTACACAAAGGAACTTCTCAAGAAGTTGGAATGGAATCAGTCAAACCCCTTGGAACACCTATGAGTCCTTCATGCAAATTAGACAAAGATGAAGATGGTAAGAAGGTAGATTAGAAATACTATAGAGGTATGATCGGATCTCTACTTTACTTAATAGCAAGTAGACTAGATATCATGTTTACTGTTTGTCTATGTGCTAGATTTAATCAGAACCTAAAGAATCTCACTTAATTGCTGTGAAGAATTTTAAGATATCTAAGTGGAACTAAAAATGTAGGATTATGGTATTCTAGAGACTCAACACTAAACTTAATTGCATATTCTGACTCTGACTATGCTGGATGTAAACTAGATAGAAAAAGTATAAGTGGTACATGTCAATTCTTAGGAAGTAACTTAATCTCTTGGTTTAGCAAAAAGCAAAATTCGGTTGCATTATCCACTGCTGAAGCAGAATGTTGCAGCTAGAAGTTGCTATGCTCAAATCCTTTGGATTAAGCGACAACTTGAAGATTATGACATAACACTTGATAAAACTCCTATTAGATGTGATAATACAAGTGCAATCAATTTAACTAAGAATCCAATCCAACATTCAAGAACTAAACACATTGAAATTAGATATCATTTTATAAGAGAACATGTAGCTAACAATGAAATTTGCCTTGATTATGTTAGTACTGAAGAACAATTAGCTGACATATTTACAAAACCTTTGAGTGAAGAGAGATTTTGTTATCTTAGAGGTGAATTAGGGATTTGTGATCCTTTGGAATGACTTTGAAACCCCTAAGGAATGATTATCTAGATTTCTATCAATTTCTTGAGATTCCTTTCATAATTTTAAGGATAATTTATCTAGTCATTTGAGCAATTTGATTCCTCACATTCCAAAGATTTTTTCAAAAATTTATTGACCTTATTTTGACAAGTTTCGGCTGTTTGAAACTCATTTATTTTTCTCTAAAACTGTCAGTGGAGTCGACACCTCAATTTGAGGAGTCGACACCTCTTCTGTGTCGCTCTCGATCTTTGACCTTGGAGCCGACACCCGCTTAAGTAGAGCCGACTCCAGTTCGGGCGCTAACTGTGTTAGCGACTTGGAGTTGACACCCGACTTTGTGGGAGTCGACACATGGTGGACCCAATTGACTATATTAGGGCAGAGTCGACACCTTCTCGATTTTTATCTTCTCCAAACCCTCTCCAAATCTTATCCAAACCCTCTCAAAACTTTACAAAGCCAAATACTTCTCAAATCAACCATTTCCTAAGATTTCTATGGCACCTAAGCGTAGGGGATCGGTCTTTGATGCTCTCGTTGCTACAAGGAAGCGTACGGCTAGGCGTCCCATCCGAGAACCTACTCCAAGTGATGATTCTTCTTCAACTCCCTCAATAATCCTGCCCCTCCTCTCCACAGGTAGATACCCTTGCTGGGCGAGTTATTACCATGGGTAGGAAAGTAGATTTCGATTTCTTTGAAGCCGAGGGTTTTGACATTGGTAGACAGATTAAAAACTCGGTTTGGATAAAATTTGTTCTTTGGATGTTCCTACTTATCTAGCTCTTGTTAAAGAATTTTACCTAAATTTATCTAGAGGAGATGGTGGAATTGTTAGTTCAGTAAGAGGAAAGAGAATTCATCTTACTTTTCAAATTTTAGGAAATCTATTGAGTATTCCTGTCACTGGATTTTTGCAAACATTCACAGTGAGAGATCAGCTGCTTTATCAAGAATGTTAGGAAGAGAAATAACTGAATTTGAAGAGGTTAGGGAAAACCAATTGCCACTTGAGCTTAGGCTGTTGCACAACATCTGCAGTAGGATTCTATTTCCCAAGACGGCCGTTTTGAGTATGTCTCAGAGCGAGACATTGTGGTCATGGATAGTATCTTGACGGGTCAGCCAATAAATCTTGCTGGAATGATGATATGGTATATGGTTGAGGCCGGGGGCAAGGGGAGATTTTCACTGCCTTATGGGATGATCCTAACCTTGGTTTTTAGAAGTCAAGGAGTAGCTATTTCTGAGAATGAGCCATCGAAGAACCTTAGGCACACTGACTACTACAGCTTAGCCACTGTGCACAGGATGGAATTTGTGAAAATGGAAGGTAAATGGGAGAGAAAAGGTCATACTGGAGACGGGGTTGCTGAGACTAATGTGCCTGGCCCTTCTGAGGCAGGACCATCTGTGAGACACAGCTCACCAGAGCCCAGTCAGAATGTACCTCCAGCTCCACCTGTTCCTTCTACTTTTGATCAGTCATCTATTGGTTTTTTTTGATACTCAGTTAAAACAGCTTAGAAGTATTTTTGCTACTCACAAGGAAGAGATAAATCTGAGCTAGATAGCCAATACATGAACCTGAGAGAGACTCTCTATTCTTTGGATGAAAGAATTGACAAAATTGAGTTTACTCTTGGAGCCTCCGCTGAAGATTTAAAGAATGATCTCAAGAACATTTTTGAAGAACTTAAAGATATTGGTGGAGACTCAGAGACTTATTCCAAATGCAATGCTGAGCTTCAGGACAAAATTATGATTGCATGTGTATTTGTTGATAGAAGACTAAAAGAATTTGTAAGAATCAGAGTGAAGGAATGGGAAGAATATTAGAAGATTTGTAAAGACTCATTAGAACTAACTTTTGATTATATTGTAATGAAGTTTCTTTGATGTTATTTAGTCTAGTTTGATGTTGATTTACTTTCTAATGTAATGAAGTTTTGATGTAATGAAGTTTCTTTTTGCAATATGATGTAATGTTTGACATTATGATGTAATGAATTATTTGATACTTAATGAATGTCATTTGATCTTTGAAGCATTTATCAATTTTGTCATTTCACTTAAAATTTCGTAACCTTTTTGTTGATTACAAAAAAGGGAAGAAGTTATTGATAGTTGTATATGCATTGAAAGTTATAAAAGGGAAGAGTATTTAATTGCATATTTGTAGATGCATTGGAACAATTAAGCTTAATTAATTGTCATATATGCATTGAAAGTAAGAATAGATGTTAAAATTGATATAACGGTTTAATTGGTATCAAACATTAAAAGTTTACTGTTAAAAGGAAAAGAATAGATGTTAAATTGAGTATCATAGGGAGAGCTACCTCATTCAGGGGGAGCTTACCTGTGAGGAATAAATATTTGAGAAATTTGATTTGAGAATCTTATTGTTTAATCATGCATATACTCAATGTTTTTATAATCATCAAAAAGGGAGAGATTGTTGATCCAATTATTGATTTTGATGATTAATAAAAGACATGAGTATATTCATTTTGTTTCTAACAGATTTAACAAGTGTTTCAGGGATTAAAAATGTTTGATCAATCAAAATGGATAAAGAAACATATTTTGAATCAATGTTTTAAAAGAATTTTTCAAAGTTCAGAGCCTGGAGTCGACACCCAAATAATCAGGAGCCGACCCCAAGGCGTATCAGAAGGTTTTTGGGATTTTGGCACGGTCTGAAGTCAACACCTAGAGTTTCAGAGCCGACTCCAACCCAAGATACAGAGAAGTGCATTCTGTTTCAGTTTCTAGAGCCGACACCTAGAATTCGGGAGCCGACACCTAAGATTTGGGAGCCGACACCTGAATTTCTGGAGCCGACTCTAACCTGAGAACAGAGAGCGTGTTTTATGGACTTTTCTGGAGCTGACACTTACAGTTTCCGAAGCCGACTCCCGAAAGCGATGAGCCGATACTTACCTTTCTCGGAGCCGACTCCTCAACAACTTTTTCTTTACTATTTTTGAATGCCCGACTTGGAGCCGACACCTGAAAAGTTGGAGCCGACTCCAACATGTCAGGAACGAATTTTTATCTGTCAGAACGTACTTCAACGGTAAGATTTCTTTTCACCTAACCTCTAACGGCTGTTTTCTTTGTGTGTAGAAGAATACAAACATCTCCAACGACTATATTTCCCACCTAAAACTTGGATTAAGGAGATCTATAAAAAGGAGGAAAAACTGTCCGTTTAAAAGAGATAAGAAATAGAGAGGAAAAATAGAAAAAGGAAAAGAAAATATTTTGTGAAAAATCCAAAAAATCTTGAGATAGAAATCAAAAAGAAAGACTCAGAGCTTACATCAACCAATCCAAGAGAGTCCAAAGAGAAATCCAAGGCATTCAAGTTCAAAATCGGAGGATTTTCCAAGTGAAGAAAAAGAAAGCAAAAGCCCTGATTTTCCCAACTTCTCAACTGCAATCTTTGTGAAGAATCTGAGCTGAGGCCTGATTCAACATTTCAAAGGAGAAGAGGAAAAGAAGAAAAGAAGAAAAACTCAAATCAAATTCGCTTCAAATAGGCTTTTCTTACCCTTGTTTATTTAATTGCATATTTGTTCACTTAAGGAGCTGTCTTATATTGTAAACTCTATTTTTCATAGTTGTTGGCTAGTTCAATCAAGGAATTAAATTAATGGAGGTGGTATACCTCGGTACAAGCCAAGGATAGCTTGTGGTTGGGTTTTGTGCTAGTGAGCCCGAAAAACCAGCTGGGTTCGTTGTAATCCCGGGAGGGAAACAACAAGTTTTGAGTTGTGAGCTTGTAAAACAACTCGGCTGTAATCAAGTAGATTATAGTGTGGACCCAAGTGATACTTGGGAGTGGACGTAGGTATTGGATACCGAACCACTATAAAATCCTTGTGTTTGCCATGTTTTGACTCTCTCACTCTATCTCTTTATTTGTGCTTAAATTTATCCTGCACTTAATCTCATTTATTCCAAAGCACATAGTTTTTAAAAGATTAAATTTTTAAGAACCCAATTCACCCCCCTCTTGGTTGCCATCTGGGCCAACATGCTGAGGCTGACTGGCTTAGGCCGAGTCTGACTTGCCGAGGTTGATTGGCTGAGGCCGAGGCTGAGGTTGACTGGCTAAGGCCGAGTCTGGCTTGCCGAGGCTGAGGTTGACTAGCTAAGGCCGAGTCTGAATGTCAAGGCTGAGGTTGACTGGCTGAGGCCGAGGCTGACTTGCCGAGGCCGAGGTTGACTGGCTAAGGTTGAGTCTGACTTGCCGAGGCTGATTGGCTAAGGTTGAGTCTGACTTGCCGAGCTTGACTGGTGAGGCCGTGTCTGACTTGCCAAGGCTGACTGACTGAGGCCGAGTCTGACTTGCTGAGGTCCATTGGCAGACTGGCTAGGCCGAATCTGACTTGCCGAGGTCGACTGGCTAAGACCGAGTCTGACTTGTCGAGGCCAGAGGCCGAGTTTGACTCCAGTGGCCAAGGCCGACCCAAGAGCCGATTGGGTCCAACCCCGGTAAGATTATCATTGCCCATGGGGCTTATTGGCCCCATCAGATGCCCCCCATACTTCTGAGCTTATGCGATCGCATGCCTTGTACTCGTCAAGCGAAACGAGTGTAGAGCTCTTCATCTTTGCACTTATCTTTTCATGCTAGCTTCGGTTCTGATTCCTTCTGAGTGGAGGAACCTTTCCTTTTTGCATTACTTTGGATAATTTGTGTCTGCCTTGTGTGGAATTTTTGCCTGCCCCAAGAATTCAAAGAACTTTAAGAAAAATAGCAGGTGAGTTGATTACTTTTGATTGGCTGAGGGCAATTAGTAATATTCTCCCGACGCGGAGTCTGGAAGTAGATGCCTGTTAGCTGTGAGTCAGGAGTTGACCTCTCCCAGTTGTGAGCTGATTTGGTCTTCTTTTCGTTGCTATCTGCCAAGTTGGAGTTGCCAAGGCAAACTTGGGGCCGTTGAGGCTGAGATGAAGCTGCTAGGCCTGAGATGAGGCCATTGAGGCTGTGACGATGCTGCTGAGGCCATGATGAAGCCATTGAGGCTGTGATGATGCCGTTGAGGCAAAGTTGTGGCTGTCGAGAGCCTTTTGAATCCTGGAGGGTGACTTGAGGGTACTGGGACCATGCTCAGGCTTAGGTGCCGACCTAGCATCGGGCTTTGGTGCTGACCTAGTGTCAGGCTTAGGTCATGATCAGGAGCCTTTCGAACTTTGTATTTTCTTGGTTAGCTGGGAGCAACTAGCCTCATCAACCGTGAGCTTGGGAATTGATCTCTCCCAACTATGAGTTGTCTTGAGGCTTCTTCTTGGATGGCTGAAAGTAATCAGCAGTGTATTGCAAGTGTATAATTTAAACAAAGGTTTTACCCGATTGACCATTGGCCGCTGAGACAGAGTTGAAGATGCTGAGGATGTGATGAAGCCGCTGAGGCAAAGTTGATGTCAACGCTGGAGTCGGTCTTTGGTGCCGACGCTGGAGTCGGTCTTTGGTACCGACTTGGAGTCGGTTTTTGTGTCGATGCTGGAGTCAGTCTTTTGTGCCAACACTGGAGTTGGTCTTTGTGCCGACGCTGTTGGAGTTGGTCTTTCCAGTTGGTCACTGGCCGCATAGGCAGAATTGAGCCGCTGAGGTAGAAATGAAGCCGTTGAGGTTGTGATGATACCATTGAGGCTATCGGGAGTCTTTTGAACCCTGAAGGGTGACCCGAGGGTACTATGACAATGCTCGGAAGCCTTTTGAACCCCGAAGGGTGACCCGAGAGTCGCTGGAATGGGACCATGCTCAGGAGCCTTTAATCCCGAAGGATGACCCGAGGGTGCTGTGACCATGCTCGAAAGCCTTTTGAACCCTAAAGGGTGACCCAAGAGTCGCTGGGATAGGACCATGCTCGGGAGCCTTTAACCCCGGAGGGTGACCCAAGGGTGTTGTGACCATGCTCGGAAGCCTTTTGAACCTCAAAGGATGACCCGAGGGTCATTGGGATGGGACCATGCTCGGGAGCCTTTAACCCCGAAGGGTGACACGAGGGTGCTGTGATCATGCTCGGGGTCCTTTTGAACCCCGAAGGGTGACCCAAGAGTTACTAGGATGGGACCATGCTCGGGAGCCTTTAACACCAAAGGATGACCCAAGGGTGCTATGACCATGCTTGAAAGCCTTTTGAACCCCGAAGGGTGACCTGATGGGATCATGCTCGGGAGCCTTTTGAACCCCGAAGGGTGACCCGAGAGTTGCTAGGATGGGACCATGCTCAGGAGCCTTTTGAACCCCGAAGGATGATCCGAGGGTGCTGTAACCATGCTCGAGATCTTTTTTCATTGTGTTTTGATGTAACCTGACTCAGGTCGGCTTCTTTGTATGACATTTTTAAGTATCAATGAAAGAAATACTTTGTCTAAGCATAATGTACTTAGCTTTTGTAGCACTCTTGTTTCCTTGCATTCACGTCTTGGCTTCAGCTTTTAGGCTTGATAGAGCGGAGCATACCCATCTTCTCGACTCATCCTTCTGGACGTATGTGCTCTAGGAGGAGTCTGCGTGGAAGATAGTCAGGAGAGACCACGATCGGGTTGAATGCTAAAGCTGGCAGCCTGGAGAGGACCGAGACGGTGGAGTGGGATCCAGCAGCCCGGTGCTGGATCGGGACACCTACGGGGGAGAAGTCGGAGCAGACTCGGGCATTGGGACGGAGCTTGGAATTGGAGTCCCTCGTTTTGGTTTCCTTACCTCCCATGCCCATCTGCTACATTGCCATTGCATTTGTGCTTGTATGCAGGGAGCCCAGGAGAGTAATGTGGTTGCCATGACATGCATGCATACAGGAGGTCAGGGAGTGTAATCACGGCATGTCCTCTTGGGGTTGTCATTGTCAACTTTGAGAAGGTAGGCCATCATGGGCTAGCAAGGAGAAAAGGATCGTGGCTGAGTCCATAACCTCCCCTCGCATGAGATACTTGTCATCATCATGGCCCGCTCAACTGGTTGGATGTTAATTGAGGCCAGCAAGTGATCATTTGGACCTAGTTAATCCTTGTGGTCACCTTACGCACCGTAGGCATTAGAGAGAATGCAGCATGTGGCGTTGTGGTTGATAGGTGGAGCCGACGGTATCACCGAGGCTCAGCCTACTGGTGGTCTGCCCCCCAGGGAATCATGTTGACTGGAGTTGAAAAGTGCAGGTGCCCTTGCTTGGGGGGGCATCATGACTGTGGTACTCGTTGGCCAGCTTGATGGTTCTCTTACTGAAGAGCTTGTAGATGTTCTCGTTAATGAGCTTAAGCTTGAAGTTGCTGATGAGCCTAATGGCGGTGAATCTCTTGCTGGGGAAACTCATACTAGTGGGATGATGGCTGACCTGAGTAGCAACTATTGTGTGGTCATGAAATATTGCTCTTGTAGCCTCTGGACAGCTGCCACCAATGTTTGATCTTGTTGAGAGATGGTGGCGAGCTGGTCCGCTTGAGTGGCTTGAAGCGATGACAATTGTGGAGCAGAGAGCTGGCCTCCTATTGCTTAGCTTGTTGAGGATGCCCCCAGCATAACTGACGGAAGCTTCTTGGGCTCTTGTCATCACCATCCATCATTTTGATCTAAGGGGGACAAGGATCTATGAGCTAGCATCGCTGATGATCCGTTGCTCTGCCCTCCTACCTAGCGCGCCAATCTATTGTCACCAAATCACCCTCCTCGAGCATCCGTGAGCGTCCAATCGTCTTCTCCAGCGAGCCAAGGATCTTCCAGTGAGCTTCTCACGCTTGGGAGCCTGCAAAAAGTTCCAAGGGCTGGAGATTCCGACGAGGACCCTCCGTCGTTTAAGTCAGTGCTCTGGGCAATAGCCGTGAGCTTGGGAAAGCTCGAAAGAAAGAGAGAGACTTAGAGATGTGCTCTCTGTGAGCGTATGAGCGTTTGAGAGTGATTGTGAGTTGAGTTGTTGTGGTTACCTCGTCCGGGGTCTCTCTTACCCATTTTATTGATGCTTGGAGTCTGTGAGATTGGAGATGTAACCACTTGTCAAAGCATTTATGATAAGGGCAACATTAATAAGGCTTGCTTCCTTGGTGGCATGTCAGAACTGCAGGTCGTATCCCTTCAAATATGGGTAGCCACTTGATTTGATCAGTTGTTGTAGGCTTCTGCAGGGCGTGGGCGGCTGTTACAGTGTTTGCTCGATGTGTCCCCCACGCCATACTTTTGTTGTCCTGTGCGGATAGTGGTGAGTGGTGGAGCTAGGCACGTGGGCCCCATAATGAGTCCTACCCTGATGGCTTTTAGGGTCCTATCCGGGTGGCCGAGGCTGACTGGCCGAGTCTGACTGGCTGAGGCCGAGGCTGACTTGCTGAGACCGAGTCTGACTGGCTGAGGCCGAGTCTGACTTGCTAAGGCTGACTGGCTAAGACCGAGTCTAACTTGCCGAGGTCGAGTCTGATTTGCCGAGGCCGAGGTTGACTGATCGAGGCCGAGTCTGACTTGTCGAGGCCGAGGTTGACTTGCTGAAGCCGAGGCCAAGGCCAATGCCAAAGGCCGAGTCCGACTCTAGTGGCCGAAGCCAACCCGAGAGCTAACTGGGTCCGACCCTATTGAGATTACCATTGCTTATGGGACTTATTGGCCTCATCACTTTTGTGTGATAATCTTAAATTATTATAAATCAAATGGTTCTAATTAATTGAATTCCAACCGTAATAATAATAATTTATCAAGATTTTGTCAGAAGCAACCTAGGTCGATTTTGTCAGAAGCAACCTAGGTCAATTAACCAGCCTCCTGTCCCCGGTAACTTTAGAAATAAGGCAGAATTAATGATTGGCTGAAAATAATGGAATTGCCCGCAAGCTACCGGGGGACCACACGTGAAAACCCATTGTAGTAAATCGCTGCATGTATCTTTGAATAACACTTCATTCCACCACATATTTTAGAACAGTGGAGCTGGTAGAAACGGTTCCACAGTTCTCGACCATTCTACCGAGGAAAAGTCTTAGTACATTATATTCGATGCAGAATAATCTGCATGCAATAATTTATTCATGTGCAAACTCACACAAAAAATCTGCTCATAAATCATGCACTACAGACATGAGAGCTCGCACACGAATGAATTATTATGCTCGATACAAATCATCTTACACTAAAAACGATGTACAAAAATTTTTCCTTCTACCAATAGGTTGAGTTGGGGCCAGTTAAAGCCCGTCCTGAACTTGATCCTAACCCATCCATAATGACATTTTCCAGCATGCTGTATGTAAATTTCTAAAACCATGAGAATGATATAAGCAAGCACAGCATGTGTACATCTTAAAAATGTAATAGGTTAATATTACGGTGAAAATAAGTCGCCGTAATAGGTTATTACGACAACATATTACTACGATGATTTGTAATGTATTACGATGAATTTTTTATCATCATAATAAGTTATTACGACGACTTTTGTACCTATTGCGATGAATTAATTTGTCATAATAAATCATATTTTTTGTAGTGTGATAGCGCATGAAGCGACAATGTGCCTACTTAAAAAGCAATTTCGATTCAAATGGACTATTTTGCATGAGTTTGCCATCGATTACCAAGTTGGGACAAAAATAAAGTTTTGGATTAAAACTTAAAAGAACCATGGTGACAAAATCAGCAGTCAAGCTTACAATCAAGAACAAAAACTGGTTCTTCCATCAAAATCAGGGAGCAAGAAGAACTAGAAACAGTAAAAACAAAACATTAGCTTAATACTAAGAGCAACAACTGGACCCGTATCTCAGCACTAAAATGATTAGAGAACGTTGTTAATAATCATAAAATATTCACAAAAATCTAGCCTTTTGATTGTCACGGTTATGTTTAAAAGAATCGTTACAAATTCACATTAAAAAAAAGAAAAGAAAAGTACTTCTTCAAATTCACCTAGAATAGTTTAACTTCGTTCAGTAACCATCAAAATTCCAACAACTGAAAAAATCAATGAATTATTTGAAATGATTCACTACCACCAGTCAAATTTAAACAATGGCCAACATCTCAAGAACAAATTCGATACTGATGGCGCCAAGTCACCTTCCTCAAACGTTGGGGAAAACGGACGTCCTTCTCCTCGGAGCCCTGCAAGAAAAGTCCCCGGAGACCAGCGATACCGGTAGGGACCATCCGACGATCAAGTCAGTCACTTGGGCTCAGACAAAGAACCGCTCAGCGAAAAAGAACTGAGGCTGTTAAGGTTTTGTTGGAAGGAAGAAAGCTCAGAAAACCAGAGTTCAGATGCCTACTTACAGCGCAAGCACGTGCTTTTATACCTGTCCGAATGTCCTATCTTACTATTTCGGAAGATCACCGTCGTATCATCGCTGCGCGTGCCGGAGGCATCCCGTACAGCTTGCTGACGTGATGTCATACGTGTCCAACAGCCGCGAAGGCACTCAGTGCGCGCCGTCGGATGATATGACCGAGCACAGTCGCAAGTGGTAGCGAATCGTACGCCGTAGTGAGGCATGGCCATGCACAGGAACATGCAATGCACCATACGCCGTTATGAGGTATGGCCCTCCGTAACGGGGTGCATTCACGGGCGTACTGAGAGTCACGTGGGTGCGCCGTGCGGCCTGAAGTCGTCATTTCTTTCGACGACTGAACTACATGCCAATCGCTGATGACTCCACCCTGAGACCGGAAGAGGTCCCGGGGTCAAGTGACGACGACCCCACCCTGAGACCGAAAGGGGTTTCGGGGGTGGAGAAATGTCAGTGCACCCCGAGACCGGTGGGGGTCTCGGGGTCAAGAGATGATGACCCCACCCCGAGACCGGAAGGGGTCCCGGAGGTGGGGAAATGCCGGTGCACCCCGAGACCGGTGGGGGTCTCGGGGTTAAGAGATGATGACCCCACCCCGAGACCGGAAGGGGTCCCGGGGGTGGGGAAATGCCGGTGCACCCCGAGACCGGTGGGGGTCTCGGGGTCAAGAGATGATGACCCCACCCCGAGACCGAAAGGGGTCCCGGGGGTGGGAAATGCCGGTGCACCCCGAGACCGGTGGGGGTCTCGGGGTCAAGAGACGATGACCCCACCCCGAGACCGGAAGGGGTCCCGGGGGTGGGGAAATGCCGGTGCACCCCGAGACCGGTGGGGGTCTCGGGGTTAAGAGATGATGACCCCACCCCGAGACCGGAAGGGGTCCCGGGGGTGGGGAAATGCCGGTGCACCCCGAGACCGGTGGGGGTCTCGGGGTCAAGAGATGATGACCCCACCCCGAGACCGGAAGGGGTTTCGGGGGTGGAGAAATGCCGGTGCACCCCGAGACCGGTGGGGGTCTCGGGGTTAAGAGATGATGACCCCACCCCGAGACCGGAAGGGGTCCCGGGGGTGGGAAATGCCGGTGCACCCCGAGACCGGTGGGGGTCTCGGGGTCAAGAGATGATGACCCCACCCCGAGACCGGAAGGGGTCCCGGGGGTGGGGAAATGCCGGTGCACTCCGAGACCGGTGGGGGTCTCGGGGTTAAGAGATGATGACCCCACCTCGAGACCGGAAGGGGTCCCGGGGGTGGGGAAATACCGGTGCACCCCGAGACCGATGGGGGTCTCGGGGTCAAGAAATGATGACCCCACCCGAGACTGGAAGGGGTCCCGGGGGTGGGGAAATGCCGGTGCACCCCGAGACCGGGGTCTCGGGGTCAAGAGATGATGACCCCACCCCGAGACCGAAAGGGGTCCCGGGGTGGGGAAATGCCGGTGCACCCCGAGACCGGTGGGGGTCTCGGGGTTAAGAGATGATGACCCCACCCCAAGACCGAAAGGGGTCCCGGGGGTGGGGAAATGCCGGTGCACCCCGAGACCGGTGGGGGTCTCGGGGTCAAGAGATGATGACCCCACCCCGAGACCGAAAGGGGTCCCGGGGGTGGGGAAATGCCGGTGCATCCCGAGAACGGTGGGGGTCTCGGGGTTGTTAGCCGCCGTTACCTTTTATCCTGACGATGCGGGATCAGTCATATCAGATGCCCCCTCACCCCTGGGGCGAAGCGGGTCCCGTCGTTGAGGTGCAAGGTGTGTTCTCCACGTGGCTGATCCCCGTCCTCATCTTTTATGCGGACGGCCTGGGGAATGTAAGGAGGCAGCCCTCCGTACGCTGCGCCCGCCACGATCGACCTCGAGAGAGAGAACTGGCTGTTCGAAGTTCGCACGAAAAGCCGCATCATCATTACCTTTCCTTACGGCGACGTCAGCGGGGTCCCACCATTGGCCGGGGGCGTGCCGCACCACGCGCTGGGGCGCTCCTCGAGGCGAGCCAGCCTATGGCAAGGGGCCATGTGGTCGACGAGATGTGGCGGGATGATTTGAAAACCTTTTAAAGCTAAGCGAGGAGTTGAATTGACACCATACCGCTCCTCTTGTCATCATCTCCTTCTGCGCTTACGCTCCGACCTCCCCTGCAACCTGTGGGCCTGCGTCTGGTTTCCTCCCTTCCAGGTTAGCTCTTCCCTCATCCTAGACTTCTGTCCTTCTGCTCATGAGTTCTCCTTCCTGGACCTCGGAGGACGGTTCTGAGGATCGTCCTCCTTCCGAGAGGTGCCGTACCTCTCCTGTTCCTTCCCCTTCAATCGAGTGGTCCTCTGATTCAGAGGACCACGTCCCCCTGGCCCGGCGACGGGCCACCGGTGGAGCCCCATCGAGGGGCCGCCGGCCGGAGGCTGGCGCCTCCTCGACGGCGGAGGGGTCCCCAGAGTGGATGGCCTCCATGATGACGCGGTTGGATTTGGAGAAAATCCGGGCCCGTTATCGGGTCCCCCGGGACGTTGAGCTCTTCTTGCCAACTCCCGACGATAGGGTCATTTCCTCCTGACCCGGTCGGGTGGCCCTCTATGAGATCTGCCTAAGGGCAGGTCTCCGCCCACCCTTTCCGCCCTTTTTTGTCAACCTCCTTAACTACTATTCCTTGGCCCCCTCCCAATTAGTTCCAAACTCCTATCGCGTCATCTGTGCCTTTGTCATCCTTTGTTATCGCCTGCACATTACCCCTCGAATCAGCCTTTTTCGATCTTTCTACACCCTTCGGCTCAAAAGGGTTGGTGGCTATTCCTGCCCCGACCCAACCGGGTCCTAAAACTCCTCCTTCCTTCTTCAATTAAGGGATGGAAGTCCCGTTTCTTTTTTGCGAATGTTGACCAAGTCAGGCCCCAGTGGGGAGACCCCGACCTCCGGGGGAACGCCGTCGCCATCCACCCTGGGGACCGGGAGGCGTTGGGGCTATTGTTGGCCACCGAGATCCCCCGATACACCCTGTTGCTTTCGGAGGATAACCTGGAGTCGGCGGGCCTCATCTCCCACCGGGGTAAGTCCTCTCCATCCTTAGCCAAAAATTTCGTTTCTCTCCCCTCTTTTTCTCTTTTTTTTTTTAAACTCAACTGACGCCGTGCAGCCATGAAGATACCGGCGGCAAAACTGCTGAGAGCTGCCTCCAAGAAGAGGGCCCGGGAAGGACCATCCAGGGGTCAGTAGGCCCCAGCCCCGAAGCGTCCGATGGCCCGGGCCTCCCCACCGGCTCAAGTCTCCCCACCCCCAGCTCCGCAAGATGTCCCGGCTGTTCCGGAGGTTGACCTCACGGCCGACACTCCATCAGTCGCCGTTGAGGAGCCCGCCGCGGAGGGGCCCATATTGACCGAAGAGCCCCCGGCTTCTGGGGGACCGACCCCACCGGATGCCACCAGGGATTGGGGTGAGGGATCATCTGGTCCCGCGAGTCCACCCCCTGAGGGGTCGGCCAGGAGTGGCCCACGCACCGAAACGGGGACAGCTAAAACGACGGAGCAAGGTGGGGGCGAGACTGGGCCACCCCGAGACTCCCTGAACGACGGTCGTTGGGCCGAGCGAGTCCTGGGCCCGATCTTTGTTCCTGAGGTCCTGGAGGACCTCAGTCACCAGAAAGCGAGCGTGTTCTTTCAGGACTCCTATGCTGCCGTCGTCAGGGTAAGTGATCTTTTTGCCCCTTACCTTTTATTCCCTTCCTTCGGCTGACTTGGAGCTCACGCGCGCAGATTGCATACTCCCTAAGAGCCGCCAGGGAGGTAATGCGCGACGGGAAGGTCCTTCTGCGGGAGACGCAGAAGGAGGTCGAGGATGCTCGGTGCCGCGCGGAGGCGGCCGAGAAGGCGCTGGAGTCGGCCATAAGCGCCTGGGCGAGCGAGGTACAAGCCGCCGAGAGCCGGGTGGAGATTGAAGCCAACCGTGCGCGTGTAGTGCTCCTCCAAATGACGGAGGCTGAGAACGCTGTAATGGCCAGGGACATGCATATCTCTGAGCTAACCTCAGCCCTCCAGGAGGCCGAAGATCGAGCGGGTGCAGCGGCGGAAGAAGCGCAAGCGGCGAAAGAGGAAGTCAGCCGGTCCAAAGAGGAGGTGATCCGCGCCCGGAGGCTGAAAGGATTGCAACGGAAGCCCTTGCTGCAGAGAAGGTCCGGGCCGCTGGACTCATAGAGGAGTACAAGACGTCCAGGCGCTTCACAGACGACCTGGCCGAAGCCTCAGCAGCTGTATTCCTCGACAGGTTCTAGCATGGCAAGAAGAAGGTAGCCAGGGACCTGAACTTCCCCCAGGCCCTGGAGGTTGAGCTGGAGCATTTGTCTGACTTGGCCCCTTCTGATGATGAGCCCGCACCAGCAGAGCCGTGAGCTCGCACTCTTGTTGTTTTGTTCTTTCTTTTTTACAAGTCCGACAACGTCGGCATTTTGTAGTCCCTTCCAATTAATGAAAACATTCTTCAAGATGCGTTCTGTCTTATCATGAACTTCGTCGATTGACAACACATAGCCCTGCGATCCCACTAGTTTCGATAGCACCGGGGGACAACTCTCAACTCGAGCTATTGCGCCCCAGCTGTTTAGACCCGAAAGTTAGGACAAGGGAGGGTAGGTTTTTCAGAGCGGAAACGCCAGCAGTCAGAGGTTAGGTAGACGGGCTCCTCGAGGCCATCGGCGCAATGCCCTGCCAAGTGTTGAACCTTGTACTAAATAGGCGCGTGGCTTTTGGTGCCTACGGGAGTCGGCTTTTATCTGTCCGGCGGAACTTTAGGTACCGACGGGTGTCGGGCTTTTGTTGCTGAGAGACGGTGGTACACCGCTCTGCCAGTGGTACACTGGGCTTTATGCCTGGCTGGTGCAGGGCTTTGGTGCCGACCAGGGTCGGGCTTTTGTTGTTGAGAGGTGGTACACCGCTCTGCCAGTGGTACACTGGGCTTTATGCCTGGCTGGTGCAGGGCTTTGGCGCCGACCAGGGTTGAGCTTTTGTTGTCGAAAGCCGGTGGTACACCGCTCTGCCAGTGGTACACTGGGCTTTATGCCTGGCTGGTGCAGGGCTTTGGTGCCGACCAGGGTCGGGCTTTTGTTGTCGAGAGCCGATGGTACACCGCTCTGCCAGTGGTACACTGGGCTTTATGCCTGGCTGGTGCAGGGCTTTGGTGCCGACCAGGGTCGGGCTTTTGTTGTCGAGAGCCGGTGGTACACCGCTCTGCCAGTGGTACACTGGGCTTTATGCCTGGCTGGTGCAGGGCTTTGGTGCCGACCAGGGTCGGGCTTTTGTTGTCAAGAGCCGGTGGTACACCGCTCTGCCAGTGGTACACTGGGCTTTATGCCTGGCTGGTGCAGGGCTTTGGTGCCGACCAGGGTCGGGCTTTTGTTGTCGAGAGCCGGTGGTACACCGCTCTGCCAGTGGTACACTGGGCATTATGCCTGGCTGGTGCAGGGCTTTGGTGCCGATCGGGGTCGGGCTTTTGTTGTTGAGAGCCGGTGGTACACCGCTCTGCCAGTGGTACACTGGGCTTTATGCCTGGCTGGTGTAGGGCTTTGGTGCCGACCAGGGTCGGGCTTTTGTTGTCGAGAGCCGGTGGTACACCGCTCTGCCAGTGGTACACTGGGCTTTATGCCTGGCTGGTGCAGGGCTTTGGTGCCGACCAGGGTCGGGCTTTTGTTGTCGAGAGCCGGTGGTACACCGCTTTGCCAGTGGTACACTGGGCTTTATGCCTGGCTGGTGCAGGGCTTTGGTGCCGACCAGGGTCGGGCTTTTGTTGTCGAGAGCCGGTGGTACACCGCTCTACCAGTGGTACACTGGGCTTTATGCCTGGCTGGTGCAGGGCTTTGGTGCCAACCAGGATCGGGCTTTTGTTGTCGAGAGCCGGTGGTACACCGCTCTGCCAGTGGTACACTGGGCTTTATGCTTGGCTGGTGTAGGGCTTTGGTGCCGACCGGGGTCGGGCTTTTGTTGTCGAGAGCCGGTGGTACACCGCTCTGCCAGTGGTACACTGGGCTTTATGCCTAGCTGGTGCAGGGCTTTGGTGCCGACCAGGGTCGGGCTTTTGTTGTCGAGAGCCGGTGGTACACCGCTCTGCCAGTGGTACACTGGGCTTTATGCCTGGCTGGTGCAGGGCTTTGGTGCCGACCAGGGTCGGGCTTTTGTTGTCGAGAGCCGGTGGCACACCGCTCTGCCAGTGGTACACTGGGCTTTATGCCTGGCTGGTGCAGGGCTTTTCTGTGAAAAGATTTCAGTAGCTAAAATTGAATCTCGTTAATATTGAATGGGGGTGGAAACCCAAGTGAATACAGGGGTGATACTTGGCATGAGAGGAGGAATACATTACTGATAATACCGACGAAGGTTATCTGCATTCCGTGTTCTTGGGAGTGGCATCCCACCAAGTTCTTCAATTTTATAAGCTCCGTGGCGGAGTGTTTCGACGATCCGGTAAGGCCCCTCCCAATTTGGGGCTAGCTTGCCTCCCTCAGCTAGCTTCAAGACCTCGGCCCGTCGAAGGACCAGATCTCCTGGCAGGAACGTTCGGGGGCGCACACGAGCGTTGTAGTACTTTGCGGCCCGTTGCCGGTAGGCCGCCATTCGAAGCCGCGCCCGGTCTCGCACCTCCTCCACCAAGTCGAGGTTGGCTCACAGTTGGTCAGGGTTACTTTCCTCGCTGTATGCTTCCACCCGAGGGCTTGGTGCACCAACCTCTACCGGAATAATAGCCTCAGAGCCAAAGACTAAGCTGAACGGCGTTTCGCCGGTGGGGGCTCATGGCGTTGTGTGGTAGGCCCATACCACGTTAGGGAGCTCCTCCACCCATCGCCCCTTGCAGCCATCTAGCCGAGATTTTAGCCCCTGGAGAATGATCCGATTAGTCACCTCGGCTGCCCCGTTGGTTTGAGGATGCCCGACGGAGGTGAACCTCTGACGGATACCCAGCTCAGAGCAGAATTCCCTGAAGGGCGCGTTGTCAAATTGCCGGCCGTTATCAGTGACTAATGTGTGCGGAAGTCCAAACCGACATATGATGGACTTCCAGAAGAATGATCTCACTTTGCTTTCGGTAATCTTGGCCAAGGCCTCGGCTTCAACCCACTTGGTGAAGTGATCCACTGCTACTAAGAGGAACTTTCGCTGTCCGGAGGCCGGGAGAAATGGCCCCAGGATATCCATACCCCACTGGGCGAAGGGCCAAGGTGCCACCAAGGGGGTCAGGTGAGACGTCGGCTGTCACCGGATATTAGCGTGACGTTGACAGCTATCGCATTTCTTAACAAGCTCAGCTGCATCTTCCTTCATCGTCAGCCAGAAATACCCTTGGCACAGGGCCTTGTAGGCTAGGGCTCTGCCCCCCAGGTGACTCCTGCATATACCTTCATGGATCTCTCTGAGGATGTAATCTGATTCAACTGACCCCACGCACCTAAGAACTGGGTATGAGAAGGATCTCCGATAAAGCTTTCCGTTCATCATCAAGAATCTTGGGGCCCTCCGCCTGAGCAGCTTGGCCTAGCGGGGTACTCCGGGAGAGTACCGTCAGTCAAATACCGGATGTAGGCGTCCATCCAGGAGGGCTCTTGCTCCACTGGCAACGCTTCATCCACGGCCTCGGTGCTCGGGACTTGTAGGTGCTCCACATATATCCTCCCCAACGTTTCGTCGGCCGAAGTGGCCAGACGGGACAATGCATCGGCCCTGGCATTCTCCGCTCTGGGGATATAGCTGACGCGGAAGTAAGAGAAATGAGATGCCTGGGACTGCACCTTGCTCAAGTATCGGGACATGGTTGGGTCCCTAGCCTCGTACTCCCCAGTGATCTGTCCAGAGACAAGTTGAGAGTCCGTGAAGGCCCTCAAACGCCCAGCGCCTAGCCCTTCAGCTAACCTCATCCCCGCTAGCAAGGCTTCGTACTCCGCCTGATTATTAGTTGCTGGGAATTGGAATCTGAGAGCGTACTCCACTACGTCCCCTTCTGGGCTCGCGAGAATGAGTCCAGCTCTGCTTCCTTGAGAGTTTGCCACTCCATCCACATGCAGGATCCAGTCCTCCGCCTCCTCAGATGAGGGAGAGTCCGCTCACCCTTCCGGTCGCACCTCCTCCATATCCCTCTCGGTCCAGGAACACTCGACCAGGAAATCCGCCAACACCTGAGACTTCATGGCTGACCTTGGCCGGAAAGACAGGTCGAACTCACTCAGCTTAATGGCCCACTTGGCCAGCCGACCGGAGGTGTTGGGACGAGATAAGATAGCTCGAAGGGGCTGGTCCGTAAGCACCACGATGGGATGGGCTTGGAAGTAAGGCCGGAGGCGCTGGGTAGAGACCACCAAGGCGAAGATAATCTTCTCGGTTCTTGAATACCTGGTCTCGGCGTCATGGAGTACTTTGCTGGTGTAATAGATTGGCTTCTGAGCCCCGTCGGCATCCGTACGCACGAGTACGAAGCTGACAGCCTCAGGGGAAGCGGCCAGATATAAGAAGAGCTCCTCTCCATTTTCAGGCTTGGACAACAGCGGAGGAGTGGAGAGAAACTGCTTCAACTCCTCAAAGGAGCCTTGACACTCTTTTGTCCATTCAAAGCCGTTGACCTTGCGCAGCGCCTTAAAGAAGGGCAGGCACCTTTCTGCTGACCTTGATATGAAACGACTCAAGGCCGCCACCCTCCCCGTTAGGCGCTGTACTTCCTTCTTATTGGCTGGGGGCCTCATCTCCAGGATAGCCCTAATCTTGTCGGGGTTAGCTTCAATCCCTCGCTGGGTCACCATAAAACCCAGGAACTTGCCTGCTGCTACTCCAAAGGCGCATTTGTGGGGGTTGAGCTTCATCCGATACCGACGTAAGTTGCTGAAAGTCTCCTCGAGGTCAGCTACATGGTCCGCTGCACTGGTGCTCTTGGTCAGCATGTCATCCACATAAACCTCCATGTTGCGCCCTAGCTAGCCCTCAAAGACCTTGTTCATTAATCTTTGATAAGTGGCCCCGGCATTTTTCAATCCAAAAGGCATCACCCTGTAACAATAAATCCCCTTCTCTGTGATAAAGGAAGTTGCTTCTTCATCCGCCGGGCTCATCTTGATTTGATTATATCCCGAGAACGCATCCATGAAGCTGAGAGTCTCATGCCCGGAGGTGGCATCCACCAGCTGGTCGATTCGGGGCAGCGGGAAGCTGTCCTTGGGGCACGCCTTGTTGAGGTCGGTGAAATCCACGCACATCCTCCAGCTTCCGCTGGCCTTGCGAACCATTGCGACGTTCGCTAGCCAGTCTGGGTAACGCACCTCGCGGATGTGGCCCGCCACCAGCAGCTTCCGCACCTCCTCGTCAACGGCCTTCTGTCGGTCAGGGGCAAAACTTCTTTTCTTCTGCCTGACGGGCCGGCACCCCGGCCGGATATTAAGCTGGTGCATGATTACCTCCTCCAGAATTCCCGGCATGTCGGATGCTGACCATGCGAAGATGTCCGCGTTGACCCGCAGGAAGGTAAGGAGTCGGTCACGAGCTTCCTCCGGAAGTAATGCTCCAACCCGGACCATCCGCGCGGGGTCCTCCCCAAGGGGGAAAGTGAGCAGCCGCTCGGCTGGCTCCCCCCTTTTTTCCAAGTCTCGTGGGTCAAGTGCCTCAGGTGCCGGTGCAGGTGTCGTCTCTTGAGGGCTAGGGGCCAAGTGATAACAAAGTGCCGGTAGACCTTGCTCTCCCCGCATCTCGCCGACCCCTCTGCTAGTTGGGAACCTCACGAGGAGCCGCTTGGTGGATATGACGGCATCTAAGAGGTTGAGCCCAGGCCTTCCGAGGAGCGCATTGTACGCGAGGGGTACACGGACCACCAAGAACTTCATGAGAACAGTGCTTTGGCACGGAGCCGTACCAGCCGTTACGGGAAGAGTGATTTCTCCTTCAACCTTCACGGAATCTCCTGTGAACCCCATCAAAGGCGAGGCGACAGGTCGAAGCAGATCATGCGACAAGTTCATACGAACAAAGGCATCGTAGTTTAAAACATCTACGGAGCTCCCACTGTCAACTAGGATTCTTTTTACAGGGTGCTTAGCGATCGTCATGGACACGACGACGCTATCATCATCCTTATTTACAACCCCGTCCAAGTCCTTTTCGAAAAAAGGAATTACAGTTTCCGCTCCCCCCTCCCCCCTTTGTTTCTTCAACGGGCCTCCTGCCCCCCAGGAAATCATCGCCACCATCTTCTCCGTCGGGGCATTGTCGATCACTGGCGGCGAGGGCGCTGATGGGCCAGGAGCTCCCGGGTTACTCCTCTGAACGAACTTTTCCAGGCGGCCCCGCTGAATAAGGTCTTCAATAGCTTTCTTCAGCTGACGGCAATCGTCGGTGTCGTGGCCATGGTCCCGGTGGTAGCGGCAGTAGAGGTTCTTGTTCCGAGGGATCTTCGGGTTGATGGGAGGAGGGCGCTGCAGATAAGACTCCCTTTCAATCTCGAGCAGGATCTGAGATATCGGGGCGAGCAATGGGGTGTAGGGTCCGTCTCTCGGTGCAGGGGGTCGAGGACGGTTGTCTGGCCGGCGAGGAGGCTCGAGCCTCCGGAGGCGGACTTCTGCGGGCTCCGGCTAGATCGGCTTCCTGGGGATACTCCCGCCAGCTTCGCGCTGGGAAAAGTCGGCCTCGTCCGCCCGGATGTACTTCTGGGCCCAGATCAGGAGTTCAGAGTAAGAGCCCGGCGGCTTCTTGTCAAGAGAATACACGAAGCGTGAAGGGCGGAGCCCCTGCTTCAAAGCCAGGGTAGCCACCGAGTCTTCCAAGTTGTAGACCTCCAGAGCTGCTTCTTTGAACCGGGCAACATAATCCCGCAAAGACTCACCATTCTTTGCTGAACGGCAAAGAGACTGTCCGCCACCCTCGGGATCTTTCGGCATGCATCAAAATGGGCCAGGAAAGCCCTCTCCAACTGGCGGAAGGAGTCGATGCTTCGTGGCGGCAGACGAGAATACCAAGCTCGAGCAGCCTTCTTCAGAGTGGCCGGGAAAGCAACGCACATAAGTGAATCAGTGGCCCCCTGGACTTGCATGAGTACCTTATAGCTCTCTAAATGGTCCAGGGGGTCCGTAGTCCCATCGTATGGATCTAGTTGAGGAAGGCGGAACCTAGTAGAGATGGGCTCCTCCATGATGCGGCGAGACAAGGGAGGCCGACTGTCGTAGTCTGTCTCCGGCAGGTGGGTGATCCGACGGCTAAGCTCCTCCAGCTTCTGATTACACTCCTCGAGTCGACGCTCGGCTCGACGAGGCATCCGGCCATCAAAAGAGCCCTCCCCCGAAGATTCGGAAGAAGAACGAGGGCGGCGATGCCGGCGCAGGCGCTCCGCCTCCTTCCCGTGCCGCCGCTTAGGAGAAATACTAGCGTGGCGAGAGGGAGACCGGGGTCTTTTAGAGGCTTCATGGTGGTGAGGTCTGGACGGGGATCGGTGGCGACGATCCATAGGAACCGGCGATCTCCGGCGGGAGGAATGCTGGCTGGGTTGCACTACCCCCGGGACAGACGGGTTCGGCTCCGGCTGCTGCAAAGCCGCCTGCTGCTGCAAGGCCGCCTGCTGGTGCTACAGGCCCTGAACCATCGCCGCCAAAGACTGGACCTGCGTGGCTAGGGCAGTGAGTCGATCTTCCTGGAGTTGCTGCGGAGCAGGCGCGGGAGCGTCATTCTGCGGAGCAGAAGGCCCTACTCCCCGGAGATGCAGAGGCTCCGGAATACTGGATGCGAGAGCTGGGGGGGCCTCCGCGGGTGGACCGGCCCCGCAGCGCTGCCCCCTAGCGCGACCAGCTGAAACTCCCTTCGTCCGAGTCGTCACCATGACTCCGAGATCTTGGAGAAAAGAGCAAAAGGTAAGTTGCTGGCTCGATGTCTTTCTTACACCCCCCTACCTGGCGCGCCAAGTCACCTTCCTCAAACGTCGGGGAAAACGGACGTCCTTCTCCTCGGAGCCCTGCAAGAAAAGTTCCCGGAGACCGGCGATACCGGTAGGGACCCTCCGACGATCAAGTCAGTCACTTGGGCTCAGACAAAGAACCGCTCAGCGAAAAAGAACTGAGGCGGTTAGGGTTTTGCTGGGAGGAAGAAAGCTCAGAAAACCAGAGTTCAGATCCCTACTTACAGTGCAAGCACGTGCTTTTATACCTGTCCGAATGTCTTATCTTACGTTTCGGAAGATCACCGTCGTATCATCGCTGCGCATGCCGGAGGCATCTCGTACCGCTTGCCGACGTGATGTCATACGTGTCCAACAGCCGCGAAGGCACTCAGTGCGCGCCGTCGGATGATATGACCGAGCACAGTCGCAAGTGGTAGCGAATCGTACGCCGTAGTGAGGCATGACCATGCACAGGACATGCAATGCACCATACGCCGTTATGAGGTATGGCCCTCCGTAACGGGGTGCATTCACGGGCGTACTGAGAGTCACGTGGGTGCGTCGTGCGGCCTGAAGTCGTCATTTCTTTCGACGACTGAACTACATGTCAATCGCTGATGACTCCACCCTGAGACCGGAAGAGGTCCCGGGGTCAAGAGACGACGACCCCACCCTGAGACCGGAAGGGGTTTCGGGGGTGGAGAAATGCCGGTGCACCCCGAGACCGGTGGGGGTCTCGGGGTCAAGAGATGATGACCCCACCCCGAGACCGGAAGGGGTCCCGGGGTAGGGAAATGCCGGTGCACCCCGAGACCGGTCGAGGTCTCGGGGTTAAGAGATGATGACCCCACCCCGAGACCGAAAGGGATCCCGGGGGTGGGAAATGCCGGTGCACCCCGAGACCGGTGGGGGTCTTGGGGTCAAGAGATGATGACCCCACCCCGAGACCGGAAGGGGTCCCGGGGGTGGGGAAATGCCGGTGCACCCCGAGACTGGTAGGAGTCTCGGGGTCAAGAGATGATGACCCCACCCCGAGACCGGAAGGGGTTCCGGAGGTGGGGAAATGCCGGTGCACCCCGAGACTGGTGGGGGTCTCGGGGTTAAGAGATGATGACCCCATTCCGAGACCGAAGGGGTCCCGGGGGTGGGAAAATGCCGGTGCACCCCGATACCGGTGGGGGTCTCGGGGTCAAGAGATGATGACCCCACCCCGAGACCGGAAGGGGTTTCGGGGGTGGAGAAATGCCGGTGCACCCCGAGACCGGTGGGGGTCTCGGGGTCAAGAGATGATGGCCCCACCCCGAGACCGGAAGGGGTCCCGGGGGTGGGGAAATGCCGGTGCACCCCGAGACCCATGACCTCACCCCGAGACCAAAAGGGGTCCCGGGGTGGGGAAATGCCGGTGCACCCCGAGACCGGTGGGGTCTCAGGGTTAAGAGATGATGATCCCACCCCGAGACCAGAAGGGGTTCCGGGGGTGGGGAAATGCCGGTGCACCCCGAGACCGGTGGGGGTCTCGGGGTCAAGAGATGATGACCCCACCCCGAGACCGGAAGGGGTCCCGGGGGTGGGGAAATACCGGTGCACCCCGAGACCGGTGTGGGTCTCGGGGTTAAGAGATGATGACCCCACTCCAAGACCGGAAGGGGTCCCAGGGGTGGGGAAATGCCGGTGCACCCCGAGACCGGTGGGGTCTGGGATTAAGAGATGATGACCCCACCCCGAGATCGGAAGGGGTCCCGGAGGTGGGGAAATGCCGATGCACCCGAGACCGGTGGGGGTCTCAGGGTCAAGAGATGATGACCCCACCCGAGACCGGAAGGGATCCCGGGGGTGGGAAATGCCGGTGCACCCCAAGACCGATGGGGGTCTCGGGGTTGTTAGCCGCCGTTATCTTTTATCCTGACGATGCGGGATCAGTCATATCAGATACTTATTAGATGGGATTTATAAATTTGACATATTTGCTAAACATAACCAATTCATCATTCATTGAATACTTCAAGTTGTCTAGAAACCCATGGAATAGAGAGAACAAGCAATAGCAAGGGATGTCTCTTCAGAACAAAGCTCCACCCTCCCCCAGGCTTGCCTTGTGGCCGGTGCAATGACCATAGAAATGCACAAATAGCCACAAAACATTAACCTCGCAGTGCATTCGTCATTCTTGGAGACCCCTCATTAGCACATTGATTACGATTTCCACAATAATTGTAGTCACGAAAGGATTACAGGCTCCAAACAAGTTCGCCTTTGCTTCATCAAGCGCTGAATGTTGATTGGCCTATATAAGTGATCATCCAGTCAAAATTCTAGAACAACGTTAACTGGCACTCTAAATTGTAAACGAATAATAGCAAAAGAGCTAATTCTGTAACTAAAATTAGGATCGCATGCCAAAACTAGCTGACCTTTAAAATCAAGATCAAACCAGATCCAGGTCTAAAACAAGCTTGGATTGGCGATGGATCTGGAAATTCCTAAGCCTGACATATCTGCTCATAATATTTTAAACCTTGTTTTAATGACATATAAGAAATAATTTTTAACATGTTACATAGAAGTGGTAATTTTAGAACAATCAAGTGCCTTCAACCAGTTAGCTTCTGTGATGACACCTTAGTCTTGAAAGCTCATAAACCAAACTTTGCCCATGGGTTTCTTAGAATTTGAATCAAAGTGTAATCTGATTGGCTTTCTTTGAATTTGAATCAAAGTGTAATCTGATAAGCTTTGATGTAAATACTTGCAAGCATATATATAGAAACTGTGTAACATCATGTAGGGAAAAAACATTTGTTTAACATCATGTTATTCATGTAATGTCTTAGACACCCATCGTTCCTCAATATCTTTGAAGGACCAGACCACAATTTGATAAACAATACAGGTTTACAGTAACAGATAAAACAAATTGAAGCAATAAAGGAAGGGATACTATAAAGCTTGCACAGATAATCCATAATAAGCCAAAAGCTGTAGAGCATGTTGGGTTGATTGACAATTCAGGCTCACAAATATCAAAGAAAAATATAGGAACACGTGGCCACAGCTGTAACTTGATCCAATCTAATATTGCCCTATACACTGTTTCAAACAGTACACTGACTTGCAAATTTGACAAGTTGTATACTGCTAAAATAAATGTTCTGGGGATGGAATGAATAAACTGCATGAATTTTTCACTCCTAACCTGGCAAAAGATGGGAGATAACATAAAACATTCTTTCTTTTAAACAAATTAGAGCACTGGTACTGTAAGAATTTCAAAGATGAAACCAATAGTCTTAATGAGGCTAAATGAGCCTGTAACCAAGAAAGCTATGATAACAATTTCACTTAACCATTAGCTCATAATGAATTGTTGCACTTTTATTCGCTTAACAATTTCACTCAATTTTATCTAACAATGTCACTTAACAATCAGCTCATAATATATCAGGTTGATGCTGGAATCAAATTTATTCGCTTTCAAATTTACAAGTGGCATGCTACTACAATGGCAACAACCTGATACACCAAAAATAATAACCTTGATCAAAGGCTTAGCTGGATAAGGAAAGTTTTACAACCCATTTTTTTGACCTTAACCCTACAAAGTCAAGGTATGATCAGAATGTCTGAACTCATGCTCCACAAGCTTATTCCTTTATGTAGATTTCAACAGATGACACATAAATCTAATTGCAACAACTAATGAAAAGAAGTGGTCATGGATTGGAGTAGGAGTTGTTTCATACATAATGTTCAACTTAGTCAATTTAAAATAAATAAATAAATTTGATTATCACTTGCACCTCCAGTCAAACGTCATGGAAACAAATATAGCAAAAAGATAGCATGTGTTCATTGGATTAAATAAGATGATAAAGTCAGGGAGCGAAAATAGCACTCCTTGTTCATTTTCATAAGACCAAAGCTATATACACACCTCTATCTCTATACTTGATTGAATAAGCTTATAAGCAATCCAACTTAATACATTTAAAATAATAATATGAATGGCATTCCTCTGCCAACATTGGATTATAACTATCAATGTAGCAGCAGGATTACTATCTTCTGCAAAGACCAGAAACACACGAGTGAAGAAGAGATCAACATGTTGATACTGGCTGAGCACGTTCTTTCACTGCTTTATAGCATTGTAGACTGCATAGTGGAAGATTTGATTTGGAATCCCGGTATTTATAAGCATTTGTACATGATGGGCCAGCACATTTCTCTCGTAGGGGTGGATAACTGTCCAGAGCAAAACATCAAAAGAGTAATTGGCTAGAACTACACATCTCAATTAATAACCACAGTAGAATATGACCAAAAACAAACATAAAGTCATCGCTACCTGTGCATGGATAACTAGGAACATAATAAACTGAAAAATATAGGAATATACAAATTTAAATAAGAAAATGGGCACAAACAAGATTTTGGAGACCTCAGCAAGGGATCAGTTCTAACCTGCATTGCTTGGTGTTGAATATACTTGGGAGACCTACATCATCACCAAATGTAACCACCGTGCCAGTTGGTCCCATAACCCATCTGATAGTGTTTGATGCTAATATTAAAGATTCAGTAGCCTTCTTCTGAACAAAGCAACCGGTTCAAATGGTAAGTACAGGCTCATGAATAAACTGAGAAATTAAGAGCACTGGTACAGTATTTACCTGTGCCATTTCATCGCGCTCCTTACGGATCTTCTCTTCTTTTTTCTTCCTGCTGGAATCCTGGCCAAGTATTTTCCTTATTGCCTCAGCCTGTAACATTGAAATTAATTAAGTCACTTCCACTACATAAGTGATGCATACCCATAATTGGCAAGAAACTTTAAAACAAGAAACAATAGATTGAACCTCAGATTCCCTAGCTGCCTTCTCAACTTGCATTCTACGCCTCTGAGCTGCCTCAGCTTTCCTTGCCTGCTGTTCCACCTCCGAGAGCTTCTCTTTTTGTTCTGCAATCATGTTGAAGATGTAGATACAGTATTGTCTCCAGCATCGAAATTTCTATTGATAAATGAATAGCAGATTATGAATCCAAATCCTTACTTCTTGGAGGTGCAGGAGGTAGCCCATTTGGAAACTCGATCAAACTCTCGCCAACACCTTTGCCTGATTGAAGGGCTCGCTGACGAGTCGTAAGAGGTTCAGATCTGACATCTATTGATGAATTTACAGGTTCTTTCTTGTGTTTCTTTCTTTTAGCATCTGATCCATCATCAGACCTAGGTTCTTCCTCTTCAACATAATCTGTGTCATCGGATTCCCTTGCAGTTCTTGACTTCCTTTTGCTATCCTTATTTGATTGTAACAAACCATATTCCTCATCTAACTCATATGCACATTTCCTACTTTTAGATACCTTAGAAACTTTCTTTTTCTTAATACTATCCTCTCCATCATCTTCCTGCTCACCACTGTGATCTGAGGTGGCCTTAGACGTTTTAAGTCTCTCAGGATAGTGCATCTCATCATCTCCGTTACCATCATCAAACTCCCCATCTAACATCCGTCGCTTGGGCACCCTCTTACTTTTACGAACAGGCTCAGAGAAGGGTATACTATGTGGCATATCTGTTTGCTTTCCTGGCAGGTTCTCTTCTCCGACTTTGGCCCGTGGATTATCCTTTGCCCCATGAGAAAAGCCTCCTCCACCAAAATCCTTCCGTGGAGCTCCTTGCAAGCCATTCCCTTTGTCAGGTGGAGGATAGTCATCATCCGAAGTATCCTGTAGAAGAAAAAGAAAACATTTTCTCATATATATAATGCATGATCTCTAAGAGGAAGCCATCTAGTTGAAGATATCTATGCCATTACTTCAAGCAGGAACAGAAATATATTGTTCCAGTCAAAAACACTTCTAAGTTAAAAAAAACACTTCAGAATGGTGCTCGAGACAATGTCAAAAGCACTTCTAATCTATCTTCCTGAATCAAAAATATTGTTAAGTTAAATTATTCAACTGGACAAATCAGTGTAATACCTGAAGAATCAGCTTCTGCCGACGCTGAGAAGCATCTGAAGAACGTGAAGGCTTGGCAGATGATGAACCATTCTTCTCATTCACCAAATTTGATTTTGCATGAATGGTGCGGGTAACTCCACCAACCTTGAGCTTCACTTTTTTCAGTTTGTTCTCAGCTGATCCATCGGGAGTTACAACCGACCCACCCCCATTATGTCCACCGCCACTCTTGCCAGCAGAACCATCAGCGGATCTTGATGGAATTTCCAAGTTCTCTTTAACCTTGGTTTCACCCTTCCAGTTAGCTGGAGAAAGGGCACCTTCGCTGCATCTCTTCGGCTCAGACCCAGTTCTCCTGTGATTGGCATTTCCAGATAGCCCACCTCCCAAACCACCATGCCTATAGAACCCTTCAAGATCTCCAAACTTTTTATCATTTTTCTTTAACTTCTTTGAGGCAGTCGAGCCTTCAATCTTATTAATTGATGTGATCCTTCGATCAGATCTGTTCAGATTAAATTCTTTCCTTCGGAAAGAGACATCGTGACCTGCAGTATCATCAGGAGAGAGCTTGCTAGCATTATCTGAAGATGGTGTGGATGAGGGGGGCGAGGCATCACGACCCTCCAACGTGAATTGTGAGTCCGGTCGAGGCCGCCTTGCAGTTGCACTCCTCCGCCTCCTCATGAAAGCGTTTCCGGAAGCCCCAATTCCTTCCATTGCGAAGATTTCAACTTCACAATCACAACCACAATATCAACACTTAATCCCACTCGTCTGTAAACCGGAGAAATTTCCAACAAAAACGACTAATCAACAAGTCCGATAAAAGCCCGAGAATGTAGTAAATCATAAGTACCAAGAACCACATACACAGAAATTGCTTCTCAAAAATAAAGACTGCTTGAAAAAAAAAAAATAGAAAAAAACAAAGAAGAACGCATCCAAATCAAAATTGGAACCCCAAAAACCCACAAAAATTGTGAAATCCACCAGAAAACTTGGGGCAAATCAAAATTTCCAGGCTCACAACACGTATATTGATAAAATCCACGTCAAGATCCCACGAAAATCGAAAATTTCGCCAAACTCAGGTAAAATCAACAACTCCGAGAGAAAACCCATCAAACCATGCATCACAATCCAAGGGAGACATCTGATCGAAAGATAAACCCCAAAAACCAACGAATCAAGAAACCGACATCAAAGAACAAGGAATCCAAGAAATCAAGAAAATTTCTCACCCAGAGACCTTACCTCGGCGGCGCGATCGGAAACCCTAGGGCATCTATTCTCCAGAGCCGCAACGAAGGAACGGGGAGGGGAAAGATAAAAGCGACGATACAGAAGCCAACGCCATACGGCGAAGGGGGGATTCTATTCGGGAAGCAACGTTTCTGGCATCGAAGGAGGGGGATCGGGATAAAAACGATCAAATACGGCGACGTCTAGGGTTAGGTTTAAGGAGAGGTTGGTGCTCGCGTCTCCTACTCCGCCTAAGCGCGGTGATGATGGCGACGACGATGATGATAGATGGATAAATTCGGTCAGATCCCTTGCTATTCCCACCCCAGTCCCAATCTACACCCGCTGCGGGCGTTGTGGAGCTGGGGTAGTCGTACGCCCCCATCTCGGCCTTTCCTTCTTTGGACTCTCGCTCTCTTGCTCCCCCTCTTCTCGCATACAAAACCAGAAGGTTCCCCTTCCCGGTAGAAGTAGTCGGCCGAACTTGACGACTTTATATGACCTTGTATTTTTCTACTACAATGTCGTGGGAAATGGAAAGGGTAATGAGAGGAGCCACGTCCGCATAAGAATAAATTAATCAAAAAAAAAAATCTCTCTCTAAATCCAACCCTTATACAAATGCATGGATGGTTGGTTTTGATATTTGAAGTTAGGGGAAGTCTCTATGCATATGTGGATAGATTTTTTTTTTTTTTTGCCATATGATGCATAAATATTTTTTTTTTGAAGTTATGAGCCTGCCGATCATGAGTTAAAATTTTGAGATAAAACTTGAATCCTTGGATCTGATAGAGAATTGGGCTAAAACTTATGTCATAATATAACATTGCCAATCCCTTGTTAGTTATATGTGAATTATATGTAGTTAGTCTTAGTCCTTGTTAAAGTGGGAAAAAAAAAGGTTAAGACTTTAACAAAGCATTCTAATTCACAAGCTAGCTTATGTAAGTATCATCCTTAAAATAGATGGGAGTGATCACGAAGGAAATTAACATGGTGGGATAATTTTATATTAGGGATTTGTTGTGATAGTCATTACCAAGCCACACTAATAGCATCCAAATCATTATTAGATAAAATATTTTATTTATCTTCCTCAAATATCTAATATTATCATGATTTTTCTTTTCATTAATACTTTTCAATTTTTTTCTTTCATTTATTTTTTAATCTCGAAGTATTTTGGAAAGAAAAAAATAAGAAGATAATATTTATAATAGGTTTCATAGTTGAAATAAAAATATCTTTTCATAATAGAATCTATGTTTTATAAAGAAATACAATATTATTATTTAATTAGTAAATATAACTATAAAAATTATTTTTATTTAAAAAATAAAATTTATATACAATTTATGTATATTTTAAAGTATGATCGAAAATATAGTTTAGTAAAGAAAATCGAGTTTCAATCATTGGTAAAAGTATATAATAGTATACAAATTAGGTCTGATAATATAAAGGATATTATGAGAGATGAATAAATCTTTGTAACTTATAATGTAAAAGGATATGGGTTACAAATGCCATAATCACTTTTTAATGTACAAATAATATGGGCAAATTATTTTCTCATCTAAGTGTTGCTTGGATAATACTTAAAAATAATATGAATTTTCGAGTGACTCGGATATCTCTGAAAAAAAATGAGGCCTAAAAGATAACTATTGGCAAAAATACATAATGGATCTTTTGAAGTGAGTAGTAAGAAACAAAGTTGGAGTCATTAGCCTCTCCTCATGATGCCTTAATAGCCATTCCATTTAGTTCAGTAAAGCTAACTTTTAAGGATAGATTTGATCTCCTGTTAGATGTGGAGAGAATGTGGATAGGGTGAGAAAGGAGAACAAATTCTTGAATGATCATATCCATATTTCTTATTTTATCATTTTAAAAAACGCATTATATATTTCTCGATAGCATAGAAGCTGAACAACCTGTGCATACTTTTATTCAACTTGTCATGGATCCATATTAAGGGCATTTTGATTGTTTTGTAAAAATAATTATTTTATTTATAATTTAAAATGTTATTAAAATGAAATATGCTATAAGTACTGCATTATTTCTTTAAATCATTAAAACCATCAAAATAGAAGCAAGGCGGTACCAAAGAACGAGAGAGGCATAGTTGGATGCCTAGTGAAAAAGGCAATAAATGATGTTGAAGAATAAGATTAACACGTAGGTAAGAAAGTCTATTGTTAGCTTTAAAGCAAGTTAGAGAAAGATTGTAATTTTTTAAAATAAAAATTTAATTATTCTTAGCAATATACCTTCTAAATACAAAATTGAGAAAGCAAGAAAATTAATTTTGAAAACTAAAAGATAAAAAAAAAAAAACCTGAGAGCAAAGAGATACCTAGTAGCTCTTCATCTTTCTATCCAAAAAATTCTACCAAAAACTCTTTTAATTGATGCCCTAAATATATCATGATAAAGAACTCTACCAACTGGCCTCATTTTTATCCCTAGAATTTACTAGAACTTTAGTATAATCCACTAAGAAGAGAAAGAGAGATAAGAGATCGAGCACCCAAAAAAACTGTTTCTCACTAATTTCTTGAAAACAGACGATATATAGGGGGGTATTTTTAGGCTCTGGGTGTCCCTAAAGTCCTTGAAAACCTTGAAATAAACTTCTAAAATACCTAAACTAAGACTTCATGTTGAAAAGGTGATTCTAGGGGGAAAAAAACTATCAAATGATAAATTAATTATTATCAGAAATGTATAGATAATGGCAAGCTTACGATAATATAATACTGACAATGACCACCACCAAATGCTTCTGGTCCAGCACTTTATTTGTGACTTGGCTCTTGAAAGAGCTAACACCATTGGATAGCTGAAGTCCATTCTCTGTCCGTTGATGCCAAATCATCGCCCTCAAATATCGGCGAGCATTCGATCACCTTCTTTAGTGAGCTTGGGATCCTTCGATGAACTTTCTGTGCCTGTGGGCCTGCAAATAAGTCCCGAGGGTCAAAAATTCCGACGGAGACCCTCCGATGCTCAAGTCAGTGCTTTAGACCACAGCCGTGAGCTTGAGGAAGCTCGAAAGAGAAAGAGAGAGAGGCTCAGAGAAGAGCTTTCTATGAGCAAGAATGAGTGTTTAGGAGTGTTGTAGCGGTTCATGGAGTTACCTAATCGGGGATCCCTCTTACCCTTTTTATTGGTGCTTAGAGCCTGTCAGTCTTAGGGCATGATCGCTTGTCAGAGCATTAATTGATAGCAGCAACAGTGGAGCTTACCTCGATGTGCCATGTCGGGTTGCAGGCCATGTCCTGTCAGAGTAGGTAACTGCAGCTGGTTGACAGGTGCTATTTAGTTTGGACAGATGTCGCAGGCTACTGCAGGACGTGGCCGACCGTTACGGCGCTTGCCAGATGTGTCCCCCACGTGCTTGGCTTGGACGGTTGTTGCAGAAGATAGTGGACCATGTGGCCGCGGCAGGCGGTTGGTGGACCATGTGGCTTTGTCAGGCGGCTCAAGGCAGCTGGACATGAGGTCCAGGCCGAGGGGACACCGGGTCCAAGGCCGAGGCTGGGGTCCGAGGCCAGAGCCGTCCGAGGCTAAGGCCGAAGGAAGGGGCCGACACCGAGTGGAAGTTGTTTCGAGGCCAGGGCCATACGAGGCCGAGGGGGGCTCGGGCGCTTGGTACCGAGGCCAAGGGGAACAGGTCCGAGGCCGAGGTGGGAGCTCTTGGCCGAGGGGAACAGGTCCGAGGCTGAGGCCGAGGCTGGAGGCTATGGCCGACCGGGGCCAAGGCCGAGGGAGAAGTCCGAGGGGAGCTCTGGAGCCGAGGCGGAGGCTGGAGGCCGAGGCCGAGGGAGAAGTCTGAAGGGAGCTTGGGAGCCGAGGCGGAGGCTGGAGGCCGAGGCCGACTGGGGCTGACTTGGATGGTGCCAGGGCGAGGCCGACCAGGATGGTGCCGGAGCAAGGCTGACTGGGATGATGCCGGGGCGAGGCCGACTGGGGCCGAGGGCGAGGCCGACTGGGGCCGAGGCAGTACGAGGCCAAGGGAAGCTCGGCAGATGGAGGCCAAACAGAAGCTGGCTCCATGCGGAGAAGAGAGAAAAGGTGGCGGATGGGGGGAAGGTCGAGTTGCCAAGTCTGGAGCCGAGGCCGAGGGGACCTCGGAGGCCAGAATCACCCTGCGGGACTGAGGCAGGGCTTCGTCAGTTTCCTTCACAATTCTCTAACAGCGTTGGATCAACCACATCAGATACCCCCTCGCCCCTGAGACGAAGCGGGCCCACCCTAGCAAGGTGAAAGGGGCGTCACCTCCAAGTGGCTGGTCCCCACCTGACTTTGGGTCTTCAACTCTTGATATGAAGTTTGGATGTGGGTGCCCATCGATATGCCGCTGAGGCAAAGAGAAAGAGCCGATGAGGCCGCAGTGATGCCGCTGAGGCAGAGAGCCGTTGAAGCTGCAATGATGCCGCTGAGGCAGAGGGAGCCGTTGAGGCTGCAATAATGTCGCGGAGGCAAAGATAAGCCGTTGAGGCTGAAATAAAATTGCCGAAGCAGAAATAGAGCCACGGGGGCTGAAATAAAATTGCCTCAAGTGTCTGTGTGCTTGTCCGGAAGGTGACTCGAGCAAGTACGGGCTGTTAGGGATTTGAACCAACTCGGGAAGTATGCTAGCCAGGCCAAGTGGTATCCGTTAGCCGTGATACCGTCGAGCACCTCCGGAACTGCCTCGGGGGTTTCATGGCCGGCCCAAGGGGTGACTCGAGGTCACTGGAACCATAGGTCTTGAACTGCCGTGGGAGTTTTGCGGCCAGCCCGGGGGTGACCTTATGATCGTAGGACCGTCGAGAGCCTTTTGAATGGTTGGTTTTCCCATAATGCATTTAGATACTAATGAAAAGAAACTTTTTTCTTGTAGTATACTTAGCTTTTTCGTAGCTGTTTGCCTTTGCATCGTGTTTGGTGTCGAGCTGGCCTCGGGTTTGAATGCCGATGGTACATCGGGCTGAGTGCCGACTGGAGTCGGGCTGAGTGCCGACCAGAGTCAGGCTTGAGTGCCAATGGTACATGTTCGAGGCCGAGTGCCGAGGGGCTAAGGCGTCCGCCAGTAGAGGGGAGACGGGGCCGAGCGCCGTGGGAACTTAGTGCCGAGGCCGTACGAGGCCGAGGAGAAAAGCCGAGGCCGAGGGAACAGGCCCGAGGCCGAGCATGGGTTGAGGCCGAGTATGAGTTGTGGTCGAGGCCGTATGAGGCCGATGGGGCAGCAGAGTGCCGAGGGGAGCTCGGTGCTGGGAGCTAAGGCCGAGGCCGAGTGGAAGAGCCAGGAGGGCTCGGCAGCTTCCGGAGGAGCTTGTGTTGGCCCAGATGACAACCCAAGAGGGGGGGGGGGGTGAATTGGGTTCTTTAAAAATTTAGCCTTTTAAAATAGTTTGCTTAAGAAGAATAAAAGCAAATGCAATGTAAATACACAGTATAGTGAATAAAACAGAGATAGAGATAGAGTCAATGGAAGCACGGCAAACACAAAGATTTTATAGTGGTTCGGTGTATCCAACACCTACATCCACTCCCAAGATTCACTTGGGTCCACACTATAATCTTCCTTGATTACAGCCGAGTTGTTTTACAAGCTCACAACTCAAACTTGTTGTTTTCCCGGGATCACAACGAACCGAGCCGGTTTTTCGGGCTCACCAGCACAAAAACCCTAACACAAGCTATACCAAGCTTGTACCGAGGTAAGACTACCTCCACTAGTTCAATCCCCCAGATTGAACTAGACACAAATAATAGAAATATTATTTTTCAAGTACACAGCTCCTCAATGAGCAGATAATCAAATAAAAGAACAAAGTTTAGAAAAGCCTGATTTGTAGTTGGTTGGCTTTTGAGCTTTTCTTCTTTTCTTCTTTTCTTCAACTCCTTTGAAGTGTAGATCGGGTCTCAGCTCGGATTCTTCACGGATTGAACGTTGGAGTTGATTGGAGCTTTTTCTTCCTTTCTTTGAATGTTGAAAATCTTTTGATTTGCTCTTGAATAGCTCTTGGATTTTCTTCTGAAGCTTTCTTGGATTGATGAACTTGAGCACAGACGAAGCTTCCTTTGATTTCACACTTTTTCTTTCACTCTATTTTGAATCACGGATTTTTTCAAATGACGCTCTGTTTTTTTGATTTTTTTCTTTTTCTCTCTTGATGTGTATATCTCTCTATTTGTATATCTTTGATTTGAAAATGGCTTCTCTATTTATAGATTCTGCAAAAATATAGCCGTTAGAAACAAAGAAATATAGCCGTTAATGAAAAATCTTACCGTTGGCGCTGAGTTGGCATTCAGAAAAATCACGCCCAGATTTGTTGGAGTCGACTCCAGCTTTGGGCGAGTCGGCTCGAAGATGCGTTACCAAAAATAGAAATATTCAGAAAGTTAAAGGGTCGACTCAACGAAAATAAAGTGTCGACTCCTGACAGTCGGGGGTCGACTCATGAAAGGCAAGAGGTCGACTCGCGAAGTGCTCAGAAAAACAACCTTCTGGTGTCTGAGCGGAGTCAACTCACACAGTCATAGAGTCGGCTCGACAGAATCGGGGGTCGACTCTTGAAATCACAGGGGTCGACTCATGAAAATCAGGAATCTCTGTATACTGAGTGGAGTCGACTCTGAAACTCTAGAGTCGGCTCCGGAACGTATCAAAAATCAGAGAATTTTCTGATTGACTTGAAATTCGTTCTAGATTGATTTTAAATCAATTTTTTGACTTGAATACAATAAAATTGTCATTAGGAATCAATTCAAGAAATGTTCCAAAAACTCATTGATTGAAATATGAAGTATAAAAATTTCTTTTTGAAAGCTTAAACATGGAGCTTGAAGTTACTTTCAAATTGATTAAAGGTCATACTTAACATACTCATTGATTGTTCTAAATAAATTCATTGCTCATGTAAATAAACTCATTGCATCTTTTAATATACTCATGGCTTTTGGTAATCATCAAAATCAATAAGATTGGGGCAACAATTTCTCAACAATCTCCCCAACAATCTCCCCCTTTTTGATGATGACAAAAACATTGAGAATATGCAAGATTGATTAAAGAATTTATTTTATTTTCATAGTTAGGCTTAGGCTCCCTGAATGAGGTAGCTCCCCCTATGAAACTCAAATAAATATTCCATTCATTCAATTATTTATCTCATTCATTCAATCATTTTAATATCATTCGATTAATTAATTTCTCATTCGATTAATTAATTTCTTCCCCATGCATATAGTTATAAAACTCTCCCCCTTTTTTGTTATCAACAAAAAGTAGAGATGCATCAAATATAATCATTCATTCAAGATATGTTTTAACAAAATCTGAGATTCATTGATAATAGGAGAAGTACATATAAACTCAGATTACATTGAGCATTCAAAACAGACTTTTCATTACATCAATGTATCAAAATGTAAAACATAAAGTGAACTTCATTACATTGCAAAGACTAAGCATCTAATACATCAAAAGTGAGTCCTTACAATCCTAGTTAAGTGATCTATAATATTTTTCATTCCGTCTGTTTGAATCTTAACATAATCCTTCAGTCTTTCATCTACAAAAGTGCAAGCAGTTAATATTTTATCTTGGAGTTCAGCATTGCATTTTGCATAGGTCTCACCATCACCACAGATGTCTTTAAGTTCTTCAAAGATATTCTTTAGGTCTCCACTTAAAGACTTAGATGAAGTGCTAAGAGTTGACTCAATCTTGGTGATCCGATCATCTAAAGAATAAAGAGTTTCTTTAAGATTCATAAATTTGTTTTCAAACTCTGATTTCAATTTATTTGCCTGATCATCAAGAAGACCTTTAAGCTGCCTTAACTGAAGTTCTGAGAAACCGACAGACGAAGATGATGTCTGATCAACCAACGGAGCAGGGGAAGGGACTGGAGCAGGAACAGGAGAGCTCGGAGGTACAGGCGAAGAATGTCTGACTGACGGTCCCGGTGCCTCAGCATCCATGGCTCTATCTTCCATCATACCTTTCCTTTCCCATCTGCCATTCTTCTTCACAAAACCCATTCTATGAATAGTGGCCAGACTATAGTAATCGTGTGTCTTAAGTTTCTCATTGGCTCACTATCGGATATCATTATCCCCTTGGCTTTGAAAGACTTTAGTAAGAATCATGCCGTAGGGTAAACTGGATTTTCTCTTGCTTCCACAATCAGCAATGTACCATAATATCATGCTTGGAAGATTAATGGGTTTACCAGTTACTATAGCATCCATTACAAATATATCTCTTTCAGAAACATAGTCAAATCTTCCAATCTTGGGGAATAGGATTCTACTACAAATATTGTGGAGAAGTCTTAATTCTAAGGACAATTGATTAGCAAAGACCTCTTCAAAACCAACAATCTCCCTGTTAAGCAATCTTGATAGAGCTGGGCTTCTATCTTCAGAAGAAAAAGTAGATGTACCCGACACTGGAAGATCCAACAATCTTGAAAGCAAATCCACTGACATAGAAATTCTATTTCCTCTAATGATGCTTACAAGTCCATTGTCTCCTCTTGATAAATTCTTATAAAATTCTTTGACTAGGGCTGGGTAGGTAGGACAATCTAAAGAACAAATCTTTTCCCAACCCATTTCAATCAACTGCCTCCCCACAAGAAATCCTTCGGCCTCAAATAATTCGAAATCAACTTTCCTCCCGGTTGTTATCACTCGATCGGCAAGACGATCTACCTGAGAAGGAGCCATAGAGGGAGAAGCACTAGGAGTCGAAGAGGATGAGGTTGAATCCATGCTCGGTGAAGGTTCACGAGCGGGACGCCTCACAGTCTTCCTCACCGCCTTCTTCCTTTTCACTCCGGCCGCACCAAGGTTAGATCCACGGGTTTTAGGAGCCATTTGATCTAGTGGAAGGGTTAATCAGGGATTTCTGAGGATTTGATAGGTTAGAAAAATTTTGGAGAGAGTATTTGAAGGATTTGAGACGATAGAAATGAGCGGCGAGTCGACTCTGCCCTAGATAAATCGACCTGGGACCACTTCGAGTCGGCTCCCGCAAAGTGAGGGGTCGACTCCGGGTAGTCATAGAAAACTATCCCGAAGTGGAGTCGACTCGCGCAGAGAAGGGGTCGACTCTAGAGTTTCAGCAGAAACATGGAGTCGACTCCGATACTGACCGAGTCGGCTCCGAGACCATTTCAGAGCAAAAACATAAAGTTTCAGATAATCTGAAATGTGTCCGGATATTGATCATAAAAATTGATAAAATAATCATTGGATTTTAATAGATCAATTAGATATGAATTCTAGATAAGATTTCCTTAAAGATCAAGGATTTGAAAGAATTTTAGATAAAATTTTCTTAGGGGTTTCAAATTCATTCTAATGGATCACAAATCCCTAACTCTCCTCTAAGATAACAGAATCTTTCTTCACTCAAGGGTTTTGTAAATATATCAGCTAATTGTTCTTCAGTATTCACATAATCAAGACAAATTTCATTATTGGCAACATGTTCTCTTATAAAGTGATATCTAATTTCAATGTGTTTGTTCTTGAATGTTGAATTGGATTTTTAGTTAGATTATTGCACTTGTGTTATCACATCTTATAGGTGTTTTATCAAGTGTGATACCATAGTCTTCAAGTTGTCTCTTAATCCATAGGATTTGAGCACAGCAACTTCCAGCTGCAACATATTCTGCTTCAGTAGTAGATAATGCAACCGAATTTTGCTTTTTGCTAAACCATGAGATTAAGTTACTTCCTAAGAATTGGCATGCACCACTTGTGCTTTTTCTATCTAACTTACATCCAGCATAATCAGAATCAGAATATGCAATTAATTTAATGTTGAGTCTCTAGAATACCATAAACCTACATTTTTTGTTCCACTTAAGTATCTTAGTATTCTTTTAACAGCAATTAAATGTGATTCTTTAGGTTCAGACTGAAATCTAGCACATAAGCAAACAGCAAACATTATGTCTGGTCTACTTGCAGTTAAGTAAAGTAGGGATCCGATTATACCTCGATAATATTTTTGATCAACCTTCTTACCTTCTTCATCTTTGTCCAGCTTGCATGAAGGACTCATTGGTGTTCCGAGGGGTTTGATTGATTCCATACCAAACTTCTTTAGAATTTCTCTTGTGTATTTTGTTTGGTTGATAAAGATTCCCTCTTTGCTTTGTTTGATTTGGAGTCCAAGGAAGAAATTGAGTTCTCCCATCATGCTCATTTCAAATTCACCCTGCATCAACTTAGCAAACTCTTGACATAGAAGATTGTTAGTAGCACCAAAAAATATCATCAACATATATTTGAACTACTAATAAATCTTTATCTTTTCTTTTCAAAAACAATGTTTTATCAACATTTCCTCTTATAAAATCATTTTCAATTAAAATTTACTTAATCTATCATACCAAGCTCTAGGTGCTTGTTTCAAACCATATAATGCTTTGTGCAATTTAAAAACGTGATTTGAAAATTCATGATCTTCAAAACCTGGTGGTTGTTCTACAATACTTCTTCATTTATAAATCCATTTAAAAATGCACTTTTTACATCCATTTGAAATAAATTAAAATTCATGTGACATGCAAATGCAAGTAATAGTCTAATGGCTTCTAATCTAGCTACAGGTGCAAAGGTTTCATCAAAATCAATACCTTCTTCTTGATTATATCCTTTTGCAACTAATCTAGCTTTGTTTCTAATTACTATGCCATTTTCATCTAGTTTATTTCTAAATACCCATTTTGATCCTATAACAGAATGATCTTTAGGTCTTTCCACTAATGTCCATACATTATTTCTAGTGAATTGATTTAATTCTTCTTGCATTGCTAACATCCAATTATTATCTTTTTCAGCTTCTTCAATAGTTTTAGGTTCAATTTGAGATACAAATGCAAGATGATTACTAATATTTCTCATAGATGATCTAGTTCTTATTCCTTGAGATGGATCACCTATAATCAATTCCTTGGGTGACTATAAGCATATCTCCAATCTCTAGGTAGATCTATATCATTATGATTAGTGTTATATCATCACCTTAGGTGAATCATTATCTTTAGCTTCTTGTTCATGATCTGAAGATACATCAATATTTAATTTTTCAAGATCTTTTCGAGAATGTTTGTATCTTCCTCATCATCAATCCTTTTCGGAACTTGATGCTAAAGATTCATCAAAAACTACATGAATAGATTCTTCAACAATTAAAGTTTTCTTGTTAAATACTCTATATGCTTTACTAGTTGTTGAATATCCTAAGAATATTCCTTCATCAGATTTTGCATCAAATTTGCCTAAATTATTTTTACCATTATTATGAATAAAACATTTACAACCAAATGCATGAAAATATTTAATGTTGGGTTTTCTATCATGCCATAATTCATAAGGTGTTTTCTTTAAAATAGGTCTTATTAAGCTCTATTTAGGATGTAACATGCTGTGTTAATAGCTTCCGCCCAAAAGTATTTCGGGAGTTTACTTTCACATAGCATGGTACGGGCCATGTCTTCTAGAGTTCTATTTTTCCTTTCAACTACTCCATTTTGTTGAGGGGTTCTAGGTGCAGAAAAATTATGATTAATACCATTTTCATTGCAAAAACTTTCAAATAAGTGATTTTCAAATTCAGTTCCATGATCACTTCTTAGAGACACTATGGTAGTGTTTTTCTCATTTGTTACTTTCTTGAAGAATTTCAGGAATATCGAGAAAGTCTCATCTTTGTGAGCTAAAAACATTACCCAAGTGAATCTAGAGTAATCATCTACTATCACAAGACCATATTTCTTTCCTCCTAGACTTGTGGTTCTAGTTGGTCCAAAAAGGTCCATGTGAAGTAGCTCTAATGGCCTAGAAGTTGAAACAATATTTTTAGATTTAAAAGAACTTCTCGTTTGTTTTCCAAACTGACATGCATCACATATTTTGTTATTTTCAAAATCTATTTTAGGTAGTCCTTTTACTAAATCCATTCTAATTAGTTTTGAAATCAGGTGTGTGCTTGCGTGACCTAATCTTCGATGCCACAACCAACCAATCTCATTCATATTAGCATTATTAGCAACTAAGCAATGATTATTAGTAGACAAATTGTCTAAGTCAATCAAGTATACATTGCCATTTCTATTTCCAATAAAAACATGCTATTATCAATGGGATTAGCTACTGTGCATATAGAAGATTCAAATGATACTTTAAAACCTTTGTCACATAATTGACTTATACTAATTAAGTTATGTTTAAACCATCAACATAAAGTACATTTTCAATATATGTGGAGGGAGTTATTTGAATGTTACCAAACCCCAAGATTTGGCCTTTGCCATTGTCGCCAAATGTAACAACTCCTCCTCTTTTCTTCAAGGGTGATGAATTCTTCTTTGTCACCCGTCATATGTCTTGAGCAGCCACTATCAAGATACCACTTTCTCTTTGATCTTTGGCCACAAGACATTCCTGCAATGAAATCAACTTTATGTTTAGGTACCCAAGCTTTCTTGGGTCCTTCATGGTTAGTAGCAACAAAATTGTTCCTTTCGGAACCCATATTTTCTTTCCTTTAATATTTAAGTTTTTATTAGGTTTTAGAATTTTACATTCATAAGATTTATGTCCTTTTTGATTACATTTAAAGCATGTAAAATTACTTTGGCCAGCACGCACAAAATATTTTTCAGTGATTTTTGTTTTCTTAAAGTGTTATACCCTAATCCGGCTTTGTCAAAAACTGCTTTTTGACTATTTAATAACATGTCTAATTTAGTTGAGCTTAAGGTAAACTTATCAACTATGTTCTTATGTTTTTCAACCTCTTTCCTTAGTTTATCATTTTCATTGGAAATTAATTCTTTTTCTTTTACCAAAATTTCATTTTCAGATTTAAGTTTCTTAACTTCATTATTAAGATTTTCTTTTCTTTAATGAAAGTTAAATTTTCATTTTTCAAAACTTGTATTTCTTTTTCAAAACCTTGAAATCGCCAACAAGTTCATTAAAAGCATCAAATAATTCATCAAAGCAAATTCATCGCAAGGGTTATCGGAACTTACCTCATCGTTGTCGTCCGCCATAAAACATACGTTTGCGACTTCCTTTTGTTCTTCTTCTTCGGAAGAAGATTCTCGCTATCACTCCAAGTCGCCACATAAGCCTTCTTTTTCTTTTTGTAGGCTTTCTTCAATTTAGGACATTCATTCCTAAAGTGCCCCGGTTTATTACACTCATAGCAAGTCAAGGGGTCTTTCTCTTTTTCTTTGTCCTTGTCCTTGTTCTTATCCTTTTCTCCTTCCCACTTTGCTCCAAATTTCTTCTTGTGGAAGGGTTTCTTTCTCCTCATGAATCTTTTAAACTTTTTAGCTAAGAGAGCAGTCTCTTCATCATCATCATCATCATCATCTGCTGCTCTCTTCTTCTTTTGCAGCTTTGAGGGCAATCACTTTCTTCTTCTTTGTGTCCTCCTCTACGTGCTGCTTCATAGTCAGCTCATGGGTCATAAGTGATCCTAGAAGCTCCTCTAAGGGTAAAGTGTTGAGGTCCTTTGCTTCTTGGATTGCTGTCATTTTTGCTTCCCATGATCTTGGTAATGACCTAAGAATTTTTCGAACAAGTTCTGAGTTAGTATATGTCTTACCAAGACTTTTCAAACCATTTACAATATCTGTAAATCTAGTATACATGCATGCAATGGTTTCAGATTGTTCCATGCTAAACAACTCATATTTATGAACAAGAATATTAATTTTAGATTCTTTTACTTGGTTGGTACCCTCATGGGTAACCTCTAATCTATCCCAAATCTCCTTTGCGGAATTACATGTGGAGATTCTATTAAATTCATTAGCATCTAAAGAGCAATATAAGACATTCATGGCTTTAGCATTAAGCTGTGCCATCTTCCTATCATTATCATTCCAGTCCCTTTCGGGCTTAGGAACAATAGTGCCATCAATAACATGTGTGGGTGTACTAGGTCCATTAATTATAACACCCCATAATTCATAATCAGAAGCTTGAATGAATATCCTCATTCTAGCTTTCCAATAAGAATAATTTGAACCATTAAACAGTGGAGGTCTATTCGTAGAATGACCTTCAGCAAATGATCCAACTTGAGTTGCCATTTGGATCTTTAGCTCTTGATCGTGTGATCAAAATCTAATGAGCACTTGCTCTGATACCAATTGTTGGCCCAGATGACAACCCAAGAGGGGGGGTGAATTGGGTTCTTTAAAAATTTAGCCTTTTAAAATGTTTGCTTAAGATGAATGAAAGCAAATGCAATGTAAATACAAAGTACAGTGAATAAAATAGAGATAGAGATAGAGTCAATGGAAGCACGGCAAACACAAAGATTTTATAGTGGTTCGGTGTATCCAACACCTACGTCCACTCCCAAGATTCACTTGGGTCCACACTATAATCTTCCTTGATTACAGCCGAGTTGTTTTACAAGCTCACAACTCAAACTTGTTGTTTTCCCGGGATCACAACGAACCCAGCCGGTTTTTCGGGCTCACCAGCACAAAAACCCTAACACAAGCTATACCAAGCTTGTACCGAGGTAAGACTACCTCCACTAGTTCAATCCCCCAGATTGAACTAGACACAAAAATAGAAATATTGTTTTTCAAGTACAAGCTCCTCAATGAGCAAATAATCAAATAAAAGAACAAAGTTTAGAAAAGCCTGATTTGCAGTTGGTTGGCTTTTGAGCTTTTCTTCTTTTCTTCAACTCCTTTGAAGTGTAGAATCGGGCCTCAGCTCGGATTCTTCACGGATGAACGTTGGAGTTGATTTGAGCTTTTCTTCCTTTCTTTGAATGTTGAAAATCTCTTGAGATGCTCTTGAATAGCTCTTGGATTTTCTTCTGAAGCTTCCTTGGATTGTTGAGCTTGAGCACAGAAGGAAGCTTCCTTTGATTTCACACTTTTTCTTTCACTCTATTTTGAATCACGGATTTTTTCAAATGAAGCTCTGTTTTTTCGATTTTTTCTTTTTTCTCTTGAAATGAATATCTCTCTATTGTATATCTTTGATTTGAAAACGGCTTCTCTATTTATAGATTCTGCAAAAATATAGCCGTTAGAAACAAAGAAAAATAGCCGTTAATAAAAATCTTACCGTTGACGCTGAGTTGGCATTCAGAAAAATCTCGCCCAGATTTGCTGGAGTCGACTCCATGCTTTCGCGAGTCGGCTCGAAGACGCGATACCAAAAATAGAAATATTCAGAAAGTCAAAGGGTCGACTCATCAAAAATAAAGTGTCGACTCCTGACAGTCGGGGGTCGACTCATGAAAAGGGGGTCGACTCGCGAAGTGCTCAGAAAAACACACCTCTGGTGTCTGAGCGGAGTCGACTCACACAGTCATGGAGTCGGCTCGACAGAATCGGGGGTCGACTCTGAAATCACAGGGGTCGACTCGAGAAGACAGTCATTTCTGTATCTGAGTGGAGTCGACTCTGAAACTCTAGAGTCGGCTCCGGAACGTATCAAAAATCAGAGAATTTTCTGATTGACTTGAAATTCGTTCCAGATTCATTTTAAATCAATTTTTTGACTTGAATACAATAAAATTGTCATTAGGAATCAATTCAAGAAATGTTCCAAAAACTCATTGATTAAATATGAAGTATAAAATTTCTTTTTGAAAGCTTAAACATGGAGCTTGAAGTTACTTTCAAATTGATTAAAGTCATACTTTAACATTCTCATTGATTGTTCTAAATAAATTCATTGCTCATGTAAATAAACTCATTGCATCTTTTAATATACTCATGGCTTTTGGTAATCATCAAAATCAATAAGATTAGGGCAACAATTTCTTAACAATCTCCCCAACAGCTTGGGAGCGGATGCCCGTCAACTGTGAGCTGGGGGCTGGTTTCTCCCAGCTGTGAGTTGTCTTGGGGCTTTTTTATGGCTGAAAACGATCAGTAATATGTTGCAAGTATATAATTTAGATAAAGGTCTTACTCGATTGGCCATTGGCCATTGAGGCAGAGTTGAAGCCGTTGAGGCTGAAATGAAGCCGTTGAGGCTGTGATGATGCTGCTGAGGCACAGATGGAAAGGTAGAGACCTACAAAGCACGTCTGATTGCCAAGGGATATCGTCAATGTTATGGTATTAATTATGACGAGACATTTTCTCCTGTGGTAATGCTGAAATCCATTCGGATTATACTAGCTATAGTAGCACACTTCGATTATGAGATTTGGCAGATGGATATTAAAATCGCTTTTCTAAATGGTAATTTAGATGAACAGGTGTATATAATACAGCCTGAAGGTTTTATATCTGAAGACGAGTCTAAAGTGTGCAGGCTATAGAAGTCCATTTATGGTACATTGGTCTTGTTGGATCCGGTGGTACACCGTCTTCGGTGCCAATGGTACATTGGGCTTTAAGTACCAAGCTGGCCTCGAGCTTTTGGAGCCGGTGGTACATCGGTCTTCGATGCCGATGGTATATCGGTCTTGAGGTGCCGAGCTGGCCTCGGGCTTTTGAGAAGCTAACGCGAGGTTGGTCTTGAACGCCGATACAGAGTCGGTCTTCCCTGCATGACATTTTTAAGTATCAATGAAAGAAACTGTCTTAAATGCAGCGTACTTAGCTTTGCAGCACCCTTGTTTTCCTTCTGCGAACTTGAGCACTTCCGCCCGCTGGTGGTCTACACTCCAGGGAAATAGGCCAAGGGGCTGAGGCTGAGGCTGAGGGGAGCCCGGGCGACTGCATGGCTCGGGAGCCGAAGCCGAGGCAGGCCGAGGTTGAGGGGAGTAGGAGATGAAGGCCTTCCGAGGTCGACGGGAGCTGGCAGTGAAGATCGGAGTTGGGCGAAGGCCTTCCGAGAACATGGAAACTGGAGTTGGGAGCTCCTTGCCTTGACATTCTCATCTCCCAAGCCAGCTCTGGAGAAGGATGGGAGCTAGAGATGTTGTTGCCCTTACTTGGGCCTTCCTCCGCGTCGCCGTTCGTAGGAGAGAAAGCTGCTTGGGCGGCGAGTGATGGCCCTCTGAGCTTTAAGTCGCTGATAAGCTTGGTGACGGTGGATCTTTTGCTGGGGAGATTCCCGGAGGATGAAGGATGGCTGGCCTGAGCAGCGACCCAAGAGCGAGTGAAAGCTTTTGCTCGCTGTTGTGTGGTCATGAGATGTTGCTCCTAAAGCTTTTGCTCAGCTCATGAAGGTGCCCCCAGCATAATGTTGGGAATTGTATCCTAAAGCCAATCATTTGATGATTATGCTAATGTAAATTACATATAAATTGATATATTACTAAAAGTTATTTGGCAGTTTATTCATTACAAGAACATCTTCTTAAAACTCCTAATAGTAATGAGGTCCTCGGGATCTTCCTTCACGATAAAGGAGGATTTATCTATGAAGGTCCTCAAAAGAGTTCGCGACCAAATGATATACTATGAAAGGGCCATAGTACTATAAATTATAGGACGTTGTATATCATATTTGTTGTTGTCCTCTTAACCAAGGAGTGTAGAGACACTGGTATGACATACAGGTGAAAGTGTATGTTGGCCCAGATGGCAACCCAAGAGGGGGGGGGGGTGAATTGGGTTCTTAAAAAATTTAAGACTTTTAAGCAATTTTAAATGAGATGTGCAAGTGGAAGAATCAACTAATATGCAAAGCACAAACACAAGTATATGAGAGATAGAGAAGAGACAATTAAGCACGGCAAACACAAGATATTTTTATAGTGGTTCGGTGCAACCAACACCTACGTCCACTCCCAAGACTCACTTGGGTCCACACTATAATCTCTCTAGATTACAGCCGAGTTGTTTTACAAGTTCACAACTCAAACTTGTTGTTTTTCGGGATCACAACGAACCCAGCCGATTTTACACGGGCTCACCGGCACCAAACCCAAACACAAGCTATACCTAGCTTGTACCGAGGTTAAACAACCTCCTCTAGTTTAATCCCTCAGATTAAACTAGACACAAATAATTAAAATGAGTTTAATTACAAGCAGCTCCTTTTTGAGCAGATATTTCAAAATAAAAATTGAGTTTAGAAAAGCCTGAATATTTAGAGCTTGAGAGCTGGCTTGGCTTCTTTGGCTTCCTTCCTTCAACTCCTCTTGATGTTGAATCAGGCCTCAGCACGGATTCTTCACAGATTTGAGCTTTGGAGTTGGGTTGAAGCTTTTTCTCCCTTTTTCTTGAATGTGGAAGATCTTTGATTTGCTCTTGAAAGCGTTGGGATCTCCTCTTGAATCTTTTGTAGAATGTAGCTCTGGAGTGCACGAATCTCACTCTTGGATTTCACTCCTTTTGAATCTCTCTTCGTTGAGCTAGAAGATTTTTCCAAATTTGCTCTGTTTTTCCCTCTTTTCAAATGATTTTCTTTTCTCTCTTTTGATTTTTTCTTCTCTGTTTGATTTGAAAAGAACTCCTCTATTTATAGAATCTGCAAAAATATATCCGTTAGAGTCAAGGAAAAATAGCCGTTATTTAAAAATCTAACCGTTGGAGCTGATGTGTCATCCGTAAAAATCGCGCCCAGATTTCGCGGAGTCGACTCGAGCTTTGTGGGAGTCGGCTCGAGGTCGATTACCAAAAATAGAAACATTTTTAAGGCATGAGGGGTCGACTCGCGAAAACACAAGTGTCGGCTCCTGAAAGTCGGGAGTCGACTCGAAGAAAACGGGGAGTCGACTCGAGAAGTGCTCAAAAAACATGGGTTCTGTTGTTTGAGCGGAGTCGGCTCGCACAGACAGGAGTCGGCTCGCAAGAATTCAGGGGTCGACTCTTGAAAATCAAGGCAATTTGGGGAGTCGACTCGAGAAACTCAGGCAATATGGGGAGTCGACTCGGAAACCCTTGAGTCGGCTCGGGACCGATACAAAAATCAGAAAAATGTTCTGATTTACTTTAAAACTTGTCCCAATTAAATTTAAAATATAAATTTGACTTGAACTCATTAAATATGATGTTTGTCATGGATTCAAGACAAGTTCCAAGATTTTATTGATTGAAATACAAAGTGTAAAATTCCTTTTAGAATTCTTTTAAGCTTAGAACTTGAAATTCCTTCTTCTAATAGATTCAAGACTCTTTTAATATGACCATTGAAGGTTCATTCATTTCAATTTGAATAAGCTCAAGATTTGTGATAAATAAACACAATGTTTTCTTTAATGTACTCATGGCTTTTGGAAATCATCAAAATCAATAAAGTTGGGGCAATTATGTTTCAATAATTTCTCAACAATCTCCCCCTTTTTGATGATGACAAAAACATTGAGTATATGCATTAAAAAATTGAAAAAATTTGTGATTCCAAAATCAGCTTTTGTGTTCATGGAAAGGCTCCCCCTCAATGAGGTAGCTCCCCCTATGAACCTTAATCTTATAAATTTTTCAAAATCAAAAACTTAAGCAATTCCTTTGTGAAATTCAATTTGTCTCTTCCCTTATGTGAAACATATGTTATCTTTTTCTTGTTTAATTCTCTCTCCCTTATTTAATTCTAGTTCTCTCCCCCTTATATGATGATGCATATACGATTAAATCATATAAATCTCTCCCCCTTTTTTGTAATCAACAAAAAGGTTGAGATGCATCAGAGCATCAAATTGATTAAACTCATTCGAATTCATTCAGCATCTTAGTTATCAATTGAGTATTGAGATATTCAAAATTATATCAATTTAAACATAAGCATTCAAAGATATTCAAGGGTACTCACAATTGAGATAGACAAAAAGTGAAGCATCAAATATTCTCATTACTTCAAATGAAAGTACATTGAAATGAAAACTTGTACATTGCATTAAAAGTAAATTACATCAAAAGAGATTACATCCAAAAAGATTACATGAAAGCTTAAAAATTTCTTCTAGTGATCCTATTCAAATGGTCTACAATTTGCTTCATCCCTTCGCATTGAATCCCAACATAGTCTTTTAGTTTATTATCAACAAAGGTGCAAGCAGATTGGATTTTATCTTTAAGCTCGGCGTTGCTTTGGGAGTAAGTCTCCGAGTCACCACAGATGTCCTTGAGTTCTTCAAAGATATTCTTTAAATTTTCACTTAAGGAACCTGTAGCTGAACTGAGAGTGGACTCTATCAAGGCAACCCGATCACTAAGAGAATATAGTGCTTCTTTTAAGTTCATATACTTATCATTAAATTCATCTTTCAATCTCTTCTCTTGATCACTCAACTCAGACTTGAATAAAGATCGAAGTTGATCCAACTGAGTTTCAGAAAAACTAGCAGATGAAATAGTGGAAGACTGTGCAGGATCAATAGTAGGAGCAGGGATAGGATCTGGAACAGATGAATGCTGAGGAGGCTCCGGAGAGGAATGTCTCAAGGAATCTCTAGGTGCCTCTGCATCTAAGTCTCTATCTTCAGTATCAGTCTTTCTCTCCCAACTTCCATTTTTCTTAATAAATCCCATGCGATGAATAGTAGCCAAAGTATAATAATCAGTATGCCTTAACTCTTTCTTTGGCTCACCATCACTGAACACGATCCCTTGGCTATGAAATAATTTGGTCAATACCATGCCATAGGGTAAGCTTGATTTCTTCTTCCCGCTACAGTCTGCAATATACCAAATCATCATCCTAGGCAGATTGAATGGTTTTCCAGATACAATTGCATCCATGATAAAGATATCCCGTTCTGAAACATAATCAAACCGGCCTGTCTTGGGAAATAAGATTCTGCTGCAAATATTGTGCAAAAGCCTTAACTCCAATGGCAGTTGACTTGCAAGACTTCCTCAAATCCCTCAAAGTTCCGGTTCAAAAGACGATTGAGAGCAGGAGACCTATCTTCAGGTGCAAATGTAGAAGGTCCAGATAGTGGTAATTTCAAAAGTCTAGAAAGGATGGAAGATGTAATGTTCAAACCGATTCCTCTAACCTTGCTCACAAGGCCATCGTCTCCTCTAGACAAGTTCTTGTAAAATTCCTTTACCAAAGCAGGATACGTTGGGCAGTCCAAAGAACAAATATACTCAAGACCCATCTCTATAAGCTGCCTACCAATAATAAAACCTTCATTTTCAAACAGCTCGAAATCCACTTTCCTTCCCGTGGTCACTATCTTACTGGCTAGGAGATCTACCTGGGGGATAGGAGCTGGTGTTGGAGCTGGAGGAACATTAGCCGAAGGAGTAGAGGAAGAATCCGAAGACGGCTCGCGGACGGGTCGTCGGACGGTCCTTTTCCTCTTCACACCGGCCCCACTTGAGCTTGCTCCTCGAGTTTTAGGTGCCATTGATCTTGAAGGATTGTTTAATCGGAGGTTAATTGAAGATTGGAGGGTTTTGGGAAAGTTTTGGAGAGGATTTGGAAGATTTTGGAAGAATGGAATGTCCGTCGGGTCGACTCGTGCCCTAAATAAATTAACTGGGACCACGTCGAGTCGACTCGCGCAAAGTGTGGAGTCGGCTCGCGACAAGTCACAGAGCACGGACACGATCTCGAGTCGACTCGCTCAGAGGAGGGGTCGACTCCTGAGTTTCAGCAGAAACTCGAGTCGACTCCGAAACTCTCGAGTCGGCTCCCGGACAAAATCAGAGAAAAAATTAGATTGAGTTTCAGGGAATCCGAAATAAGTCCAAAAATTGATCTTTGACTATGATTAAAAATCATGAACTTTGAGAGATCAATTTGATATGAGTTCTAGATAAAATTTCCTTAAGATTTTAAGAATTTGAAGGAATTCTAGATATATTTCCTTAAGATTTTAAGAATTTACTCAAAAGGATTACAAATTCCTAATTCTCCTCTTAGATATTCAAACCTTTCTTCACTTAGGGGTTTTGTAAAAATGTCAGCTAATTGTTCTTCAGTGTTTACATAATCTAAACAAATTTCATCATTAGCTACATGTTCCCTTATAAAGTGATATCTAATTTCTATGTGTTTTGTTCTTGAGTGTTGAATTGGATTTTTCGTTAAATTGATTGCGCTAGTATTATCACATTTTATGGGTGTCTTATTAAGTTTGATGCCATAGTCTTCAAGTTGTCGCTTAATCCATAGGATTTGCGCACAGCAACTTCCAGCTGCTACATATTCAGCTTCAGTAGTTGATAATGCAACTGAATTTTGCTTTTTGCTAAACCATGTGATTAAGTTACTTCCTAAGAAATGGCATGCACCACTTGTGCTTTTTCTATCAATTTTACATCCAGCATAATCAGAATCTGAATATGCAATTAGGTTTAATGTGGAGTCTCTAGAATACCATAAACCTACATCTTTTGTGCCATTTAGATATCTTAAGATTCTTTTAACAGCTATTAAATGTGATTCTTTAGGTTCAGCTTGAAATCTAGCACACAAACATACTGCAAACATTATATCTGGTCTACTTGCTGTTAAATAGAGAAGGGATCCGATAATACCTCGATAATACTTCTGATCAACCTTCTTACCTTCTTCGTCTTTGTCTAGCTTGCATGAAGGACTCATTGGTGTTCCAAGGGGTTTCATTGTTTCCATACCAAACTTTTTGAGTAGTTCTCTTGTGTACTTGGTTTGGTTGATAAAAATTCCCTCCTTACATTGTTTAATCTGGAGTCCAAGGAAGAAGTTGAGTTCTCCCATCATGCTCATCTCGAATTCTCCCTGCATCAACTTTGCAAATTCTTGACAGAGAGATTCGTTAGTAGCACCAAAAATAATGTCATCTACGTATATTTGTACTACCAGTAAATCTTTACTTTTTCTTTTCAAAAACAAAGTTTTATCAACATTTCCTCTAGTAAAATCATTTTCTATTAAGAACTTACTTAACCTATCATACCAAGCTCTAGGTGCTTGTTTCAAACCATATAGTGCTTTGTGCAATTTAAAAACGTGATTTGAAAACTCGTGATCTTCAAAACCTGGTGGTTGTTCTACATAAACTTCTTCATTTATTAAACCGTTTAGAAATGCGCTTTTTACATCCATTTGAAATAAATTAAAGTTCATATGACATGCAAATGCAAGTAATAGTCTAATGGCTTCTAGTCTAGCTACAGGTGCAAAGGTTTCATCAAAATCAATACCTTCTTCTTGACTATATCCTTTAGCAACCAATCTAGCTTTGTTTCTAATTACTATGCCATTTTCATCCAACTTATTTCTAAAAACCCATTTAGTTCCTATAATTGAATGGTTTTTAGGTCTTTCCACTAGAGTCCAAACATTATTCCTAGTGAATTGATTAAGTTCTTCTTGCATAGCTAACATCCAATTATTATCTTTTTCGGCTTCTTCTATAGTTTTAGGTTCTATTTGTGATACAAAAGCAAGATGATTACTAATGTTTCTCATGTATGATCTAGTCCTTATTCCTTGAGATGGATCGCCTATAATCAATTCCTTGGGATGACTATGAGCATATTCCAGTCTCTTGGAAGATCTAAATCATCATGATTATCATTAACATCATCATCCTTATGTGAATCATCATCTTTAGCCTCTTGTTCATGATCAGAAGATACTTCAATATTAAGTTTTTCTAGATCTTTCTCAATTATGTTTGTATCTTCCTCATCATTAATCTTTTCAGATCCAGTTGCTAAAGACTCATCAAAAACTACATGAATGGATTCTTCAACTACTAATGTTTTCTTGTTAAAGATTCTATATGCCTTACTAGTTGTTGAATAACCTAGAAAAATTCCTTCATCTGATTTAGCATCAAATTTTCCTAAGTTGTTTTTACCATTATTATGAATGAAGCATTTACATCCAAATGCATGAAAGTATTTTATATTAGGTTTTCTTTCATTCCATAATTCATAAGGTGTTTTCTTTAATATTGGTCTTATTAAAGCTCTGTTTAAGATGTAACATGCTGTGTTAATTGCTTCCGCCCAAAAATACTTTGGTAAGTTGCTTTCACAAAGCATGGTACGGGCCATGTCTTCTAAAGTCCTATTCTTTCTTTCAACTACACCGTTTTGTTGTGGAGTCCTAGGGGCTGAGAAATTATGATTAATTCCATTTTCAGTGCAGAAATTTTCAAATAGGTGATTTTCAAATTCTGTTCCATGATCACTTCTTAGAGATACTATAGTAGTGTTTTTCTCATTTGTGACTTTCTTGAAAAATTTCAGGAACATCGAGAAAGTCTCATCTTTGTGAGCTAAAAACATTACCCAAGTATATCTAGAGTAATCATCTACAATCACTAGACCATATTTCTTTCCTCCTAGACTTGTGGTTCTAGTCGGTCCGAAAAGATCCATGTGAAGTAGCTCTAGTCCCCTAGAAGTTGAAACAACGTTTTTAGATTTAAATGAACTTCTAGTTTGTTTTCCAAATTGACATGCATCACAGATTTTATTATTTTCAAAATCTAACTTAGGTAAACCTTTGACTAAATCCATTTTAATTAGTTTTGAAATAAGGTGTGTGCTTGCATGACCTAATCTACGATGCCACAACCAACTAATATCATTAATGTTAGCATTATCAGTGATTAGGCAATGACTACTCTTAGAAGTTTTGTCTGTGTCAACTAAGTATATATTGCCAAATCTATAACCAGTAAAAACAATGCTATCATCAATAGAATTAGTTACAGTGCATAAAGAAGATTTAAAAGAAACATTAAAGTTTTTATCACATAATTGACTTATGCTAATTAGATTATGCTTCAAACCATTAACATAAAGTACATTATCAATTACTATAGATGGAGTTATGCGAACTTTACCAAGGCCCAAAATTTGACCTTTACCGTTATCGCCAAATGTCACAACTCCACCAACATTTTCTTCTAGGGTGATGAATTCCTCTTTGTCACCCGTCATATGTCTTGAGCAGCCGCTATCAAGATACCACTTCTTGTTTGATCTTTTGGCCACAAGACATTCCTGCAGTATCATCAAACTTTATGCTTAGGTACCCAAGCTTTCTTGGGTCCTTCATGGTTAGCAGCAATAAAAATTGTTCCTTTCGGAACCCATATTTTCTTAGTTTTAATATTTTTTAATTTCTTGTTGTTCATTAAGGTTTTACATTCGAAGGATTTGTGTCCTTTTTGATTGCATTTAAAACAAGTAATATTGCTTTGGTTAGCTTTTACAAAAATATTTTTTAATGATTTTGTTTTCTTAAAGTGTTATACCCTAGCCCAGCTTTGTCAAAAACAGCCTTTTGACTATCTAGAATCATGTTTAATTTAGTTGAGCTTAAAGTAAATTTCTCAACAATGTCTTTATATTTTTTGACTTCTTTCTTTAAACAATCATTTTCATTTGAGATTGATTCTTTTTCTTTAATTAATTTTTCATTCTCAGATTTCAGCAAATCAATCTTATGAGTAAAATCATTTTCTTCATTAAGAGAAGTTTCTTCTTTATCTTTTAATTCATTTTTCTCCTTAACTAAATTTAAGTTTTCAGTTTTCAAAACTTTATATTTCTTTTTCAAACTTTTAAAATCAATCATCAATTCATTGAAAGCTTCAAACATTTCATCAAATGTAAATTCATCATCGGGGGTTTCGGTGCTTACCTCGTCATTGTCGTTGTCGTTGGCCATGAAGCAAATATTTGCAACCTCTTTTTGTTCTTCTTCTTCGGAAGAAGATTCATTGCTGTCAGTCCATGTTGCAACATATGCCTTCTTCTTTTTCTTGAAGGTCTTTTTCAATTGTGGACAATCATATCGGTAATGCCCCGGTTTCTTACACTCATAACAGATCAAGGGGTCTTTCTCTTTGTCCTTGTCCTTATCTTTCTTTTCCTTTTCCTTTTCTCCTTCCATTTTATTTCCAAATTTTCGTTTTTGGAAGGGTTTCTTTTTCCTCAAAAATCTCCTGAATTTCTTGGCCAAAAGAGCAGTTTCATCATTATAGTCATTACTATCATCACTGCTGCTCTCTTCCACTTCTTTTTCAGCCTTTAGAGCAATGGTTTTCTTCTTTTTAGTTTCCTCCTCAATATGCTGCCTCATTGTCAATTCGTGGGTCATGAGAGATCCTAGAAGCTCCTCTAAGGGTAGTGCATTGAGGTCTTTGGCTTCTTGGATTGCTGTGACTTTTGCTTCCCACGATCTTGGCAATGACCTGAGTATTTTGCGAACAAGATCAGCATTAGTATAAACTTTTCCTAAACTTTTCAAACCATTCACAATATCAGTAAATCTAGTGAACATGCATGTGATGGTTTCAGTTTGCTCCATTGTAAACAATTCATATTTGTGAACCAAAATGTTTATTTTTGATTCTTTTACTTGGTTTGTTCCTTCATGTGTAATTTCCAACCTATCCCATATTTCTTTAGCGGAATTACAAGTAGAGATGCGGTTGAATTCATTTGAATCTAAGGAACAATATAAGATATTAATGGCTTTGGCATTAAGTTGAGCCATTCTCCTATCATTATCATTCCAATCCCTTTCGGGCTTTGGAACAATAGTGCCATCAATAAGGTGTGTGGGTGTACTAGGTCCATTTAATATAACACCCCAAAGCTCATAATCAGAAGCTTGAATGAATATCCTCATTCTAGCTTTCCAATAAGAATAGTTTGAGCCATTAAAAAGTGGAGGTCTATTCGTAGAATGACCTTCAGCAAAACTAGAACCACTTTGTGTTGCCATAATGACCTTTAGCTCTTGATCGTGAGATCAAACTCTAAATGAGCACTATGCTCTGATACCAATTGTTGGCCCAGATGGCAACCCAAGAGGGGGGGGGGTGAATTGGGTTCTTAAAAAATTTAAGACTTTTAAGCAATTTTAAATGAGATGTGCAAGTGGAAGAATCAACTAATATGCAAAGCACAAACACAAGTATATGAGAGATAGAGAAGAGACAATTAAGCACGGCAAACACAAGATATTTTTATAGTGGTTCGGTGCAACCAACACCTACGTCCACTCCCAAGACTCACTTGGGTCCACACTATAATCTCTCTAGATTACAGCCGAGTTGTTTTACAAGTTCACAACTCAAACTTGTTGTTTTTCCGGGATCACAACGAACCCAGCCGATTTTACACGGGCTCACCGGCACCAAACCCAAACACAAGCTATACCTAGCTTGTACCGAGGTTAAACAACCTCCTCTAGTTTAATCCCTCAGATTAAACTAGACACAAATAATTAAAATGAGTTTAATTACAAGCAGCTCCTTTTTGAGCAGATATTTCAAAATAAAAATTGAGTTTAGAAAAGCCTGAATATTTAGAGCTTGAGAGCTGGCTTGGCTTCTTTGGCTTCCTTCCTTCAACTCCTCTTGATGTTGAATCAGGCCTCAGCACGGATTCTTCACAGATTTGAGCTTTGGAGTTGGGTTGAAGCTTTTTCTCCCCTTTTTCTTGAATGTGGAAGATCTTTGATTTGCTCTTGAAAGCGTTGGGATCTCCTCTTGAATCTTTTGTAGAATGTAGCTCTGGAGTGCACGAATCTCACTCTTGGATTTCACTCCTTTTGAATCTCTCTTCGTTGAGCTAGAAGATTTTTCCAAATTTGCTCTGTTTTTCCCTCTTTTCAAATGATTTTCTTTTCTCTCTGTTTGATTTTTTCTTCTCTGTTTGATTTGAAAAGAACTCCTCTATTATAGAATCTGCAAAAATATATCCGTTAGAGTCAAGGAAAAATAGCCGTTATTTAAAAATCTAACCGTTGGAGCTGATGTGTCATCCGTAAAAATCGCGCCCAGATTTCGCGGAGTCGACTCGAGCTTTGTGGAGTCGGCTCGAGGTCGATTACCAAAAATAGAAACATTTTTAAGGCATGAGGGGTCGACTCGCGAAAACACAAGTGTCGGCTCCTGAAAGTCGGGAGTCGACTCGAAGAAAACGGGGAGTCGACTCGAGAAGTGCTCAAAAAACATGGGTTCTGTTGTTTGAGCGGAGTCGGCTCGCACAGACAGGAGTCGGCTCGCAAGAATTCAGGGGTCGACTCTTGAAAATCAAGGCAATTTGGGGAGTCGACTCGAGAAACTCAGGCAATATGGGGAGTCGACTCGGAAACCCTTGAGTCGGCTCGGGACCGATACAAAAATCAGAAAATGTTCTGATTTACTTTAAAACTTGTCCCAATTAAATTTAAAATATAAATTTGACTTGAACGCATTAAATATGATGTTTGTCATGGATTCAAGACAGTTCCAAGATTTTATTGATTGAAATACAAAGTGTAAAATTCCTTTTAGAATTCTTTTAAGCTTAGAACTTGAAATTCCTTCTTCTAATAGATTCAAGACTCTTTTAAATGACCATTGAAGGTTCATTCATTTCAATTTGAATAAGCTCAAGATTTGTGATAAATAACACAATGTTTTCTTAATGTACTCATGCATG
>UESW01003945.1:427718-747030 GCA_900491605.1 Calamus simplicifolius | reverse complement strand
TTGGCTAGAATGGAGAAAGCATTTGGTTACAAATATATCGTAACATTGTGCCATCGTCCAAAGATGAGACCAGAGTCTCAAGTGAATAGCATGATTTTTTTCTTTCGCTAATGCAAGTAGCTTTTGGTGTTTCAAATAATGTTGTGTCCCGTAAGCCCACTATCAAGGCCATCCAACAACTTATCCCGGGCAAGAAGGGGCACAAGATGAACCTAATTAATAATAAAGCGCTTAGAGTTTATTTGTTATATAAAATAGGCATTCGAACTCATAATTAACAAGCTCGATATCTTATGTTGAGGCTTGGTTTGTTTAATTATTCGTGAAAGAATTTACTACCATTGAACGACCAAGGTGAGCTTCTGGTTTTTCCTACAAGTTCGGCTCATCAAGCATAAAGCTTCCGTTCAAACAAAATGCATGTAAGGAAGGTTTGTTTCATAGTTGAACGAGCTCAAACAAGAGACCTATGGATGTAATGAGGAGTTAGTATAAGTTTTTGGAAGAGATCTAAGAATTTTTTGCACTAATTCAGAGTTAGTATAAGTTTTACCAAGACTCTTTAATTCATTTACTATATCAGTAAATCTAGTGTACATGCATGTGATTGATTCATTTTGTTCCATGCTGAAAAGTTCATATTTATTCACCAAAATGTTAATTTTAGATTCTTTAACTTGGTTGGTACCATCATGAGTAAGTTCCAACCTATCCCATATTTTTTTGGCTGAGATGCAAGTGGATATTCTATTGAATTCATTTGCATCCAAAGAACAATATAAGACATTCATGGCTTTGGCATTGAGCTGAGCCATTTTCCTATCATTTTCATTCCAATCCCTTTCGGGCTTAAGAACAATAGATCCGTCTACTATGTGTGTGGGAGTGCTAGGACCATTGATAATGACACTCCATAATTCATAATCTAAAGCTTGAATAAAAATTCTCATTCTAGCTTTTCAATATGAATAATTTGTGCCACTAAACAAAGGAGGTCGATTTGTGGATTGACCTTCAGAAAAAGATGATCCAGCTTGAGTTGCCATTTGGATCTTTAGCTCTTGATTGTTAGATCAAGCCGAAATGAGCACAAGCTCTGATACCAATTGTTGGCCCAGATGGCAACCCAAGAGAAGGGGTGAATTGGGCTCTTTTTAAAAAATTTGTACTTAAAAATAATTACACAAGATTAAAGTGCACAAGTGAAGTGAATCAATAATGATAAGCACAATATAGAAGAGAGAGAGACAAATAATCACGACAAACACACAAGGTTTATAGTGGTTCGGTGTTAGCCACACCTACGTCCACTCCCAAGCAACTCTTGGGTCCACACTATAATCACCCAGATTACAGCTGAGTTGTTTTGCAAGATCACAACTTGAACTTATTGTTTTAAACCGGGATCACAACTGACCCAGCTAGTTTTCACAGGTTCACCAGCATAAAACCTACCGTAAGCTACTCTTAGCTTACCCCGAGGTCAACTACCTCAACTAATTCAATCTCCCTGATTGAATTAGAAAACAAACAATCCAAATATATGTTTACAGCAATTAAAAGCTCCTCAAATGAGCAAATATGCAAAGCTCGACACCAAAGCTCGAGGCCAGCTCGGCACCTAATACCTCCAGGATCAGCACCAGCTCTATCAGCCTCAGCGGCATTATTACAGCCTTAGCGGCTCTATTTCCGCTTCGGTAATTTTATCTCAGCCTCAGCGGCTTTATCTTGGCAGCCTCAAGTCGGCGGATAGCCACGAAGAGACTTCCAGACTTTATGACAAAAAGAAGACCCAAAGTCAATTCACAGTCAGGAGAAACTGACTCCCCAACTCACAGTTGATAGGCATCCACTTTCAGACTCTGCGTCAGGAGAGGATTGCTGGCTACCCTCGGCTAGCCAACGGTAATCAACTTACCTTCAAACTGTGCTTAAAGTTTTTGAACATGCAAAAAGCATGCCTCCAAAAAGCGTGAAGATGTCTACACAAAGCAAGGCAAAAGGAAAAAGATCTCTCCACTAGGAAGGAATCAAAACATAGGCAAGCATGAAAGGACAAGAGCAAAGATGAAGAGCTCTACACTCCTTTTCGCTTAGCTGATGCACGGCACACAAGCTCAAGGAGTGTAGGGGGCATTTGATGGGGCCAGTTGACCCCATGGGCAGAAAAGATAATAATTTTTGGATGACCTCCTCTCAAGATAGCAATTTTCAGACGATTTTCCTAGGCGGCAATCCTCGGCGGCCTTTCTGAGCGGCTTAATTCCTAGGTGGCATCACTGGTCTACTCGGCCTTCTTCCAAGTCGGCCCCGCCCCGGCATCGTCCCGTGTCGGCTTCGGCCCTAGTTGGCCTCGGCCCCAGTCGGCCTTGGTCTCCGGTCGGCCTCGGCCCCAGTCATTTCTGATGCCTTGGTTTTATCCCTCATTGACGTCAATGAGTTTTGCCCCCGTAAAAATGCCATTTTTCCCAAGAGTTGATATACAAATTCCTTCTTATAAAAATTGGGGATTTTGCTAAGGCTTCCTTTCCCATTCCTCGTCGTTTGCTGCTTGACTACATCTTCCTCCTTTTCTCTCTATATTATTGCTTTGGTTCGTTGCCTCCTTAGCCGCTACTATTTGGATTGGAGGGAACGAAGGATGGAAAAAGAAATGAAGAAAATAAATAAATAAATTATTTTATTTGAAAAAAAAAAAAGAGTAACTGATTTTTTTTATTTATTTTTTAATAAAAATAAATTTATTAACTCCCAACTTGAAAGAAACCTAGAAAGAAAAAAATGTACAACATAATTAATATTATTATTTTTTCTTTCTCATCCTTTTCAAGTAAGATAAAAAATATTTTTTTATTTTTTTATTCATTTATTTTATTATTTTTATTTTTATTATTTTTTTTCCTTCAAATACCCAAACAAAGCTTTAGGAATCTTAGATCATAGAACTACCTTGAAGGTTTTATTTTTTTTTTTCCTGCTAAACTGCTCTCCTCCGTGCTACTAGCGCAAACCAATCACAATCCTGCCTGCCCTTTCCATCAATTTATAGTTAAATCCAATTTTCTGATTTATAATACAATTTTCTGGTAAAATATTTAATTGGAAATCGTAGTTTTATATGCTTTTTTTTTTTGTATTTGAAAAAGTTGAGAAGAAAGCAGGAAAAACAACCTTTTTAAATTCACGGTAAAGCAGATAAATTTTTATTTATACTTAAAAGACTTAGAAGGAGAAGAACTGACTTTTTAATATTTTTTATAATTCAATTTTTTATTAAAAAATAAAACAACAACAATATTTATATGAATCATATTAAATTATTAATATAAATATTTAATATTGCTTTTTATCACCGTGTATTACTCAACAAACTATGATGTGCAACAACAGCATTGATGCTCATCGAGAAGAAACTTAAGTTCTCCTTTTGCATAATCTTCTTCTTTCACGTGAATGATTTCATTTGTATGCACAGCGTAAAAATTAAGTGTTCTTTGTTAAGAATGGAGATTAAAAAGATATCCCTAAGCATCTCAAATTTTGTGATGTGCCACTCTAATAAAACAACAGAACGCAATAAATTTCCTCTAAGGTTTTTTCAATTCAACTTGCAAAAAATTCCAAATGTCATAATCGCTACCCAAACTATTCATTGCTACCATGTCCCTTCTTTCCCCAAATTCTTTTTTTGGTTGCAGCTAAACCTAGGCGGCTCGGTGCTTGGAAGCAAACGGCACAGCAAATGTTTAATCTTCAAGGGGAAATGCGATTCGATTAGAAGTCAAGAAAATTTCTACCTAAAATTAAACTAAAGAGGACGAGTAAACCCAAGACAAGGGCATGGGCATCCCTAAACACTACAATTCGTTGCCTACGAAGAATCGAACCGCTCGGAAATAGGAAGAGAAGGAGGAGGCGATGAGCGGACTGAGACGGTGACAATGGCGCCGTAGAGATCGAATATGCGGCGAAGGGCGTTTTAGTGATTCGTAGGGAAGGCCGCCAACCTAGATGGAGTTCTCGTCGTCGATCCTCATCTCCTCCGCTCGCCCTCCGACCTCCGTACACTCGCGGGAAGAGAGAGAGAGCGCGCCGCATCGTGAGGCCCGCCTCGGTGGTAAACAGTAATAATAAGCTACGTGGACCTCGATTACTGGAAATCCCTTATGTAAAATATTCATTGTTAAATATTTTAATAATATTTTCAACTTTTATTTATTTATTTTGTCTAAGAAGTAACAAGTGCTTTTGATTCCGTTGCAGTATTGTTTCTCAAATCACAAGTAACTTATTCATGCATGATTTAATTTTTAAGAATAAAAAATAAAATTAAAAAAATTATATTTTTAATTTAAATTTTCAACTCAATTTAACTTAACTCATGTGAGTCTTAACTACATGGAATCGACTATATAAATTTGCTTCTTCCATTCTACTTTATTAACTACATGGGAACAACTATATAAATTTGCTTTTTTCTCTTTCTCGTCATTATTATCGTCTATATATCTCAGAGCGGGAGAGAGAAAGAGGCCAACGGAGCGACAGGAGGTTGGTGGTCTAGGATCAGGGTTGGTGCTCCTTATATTGATAGGATCAAGGGTTGTGCTTTCCGTGGTGGTCGCCAGCAAGTCGGAAGGAAATCAGATTGCGTGAATTTCCTAAAATTACATCGTTAATTGAATTAAATATCAATTTGCATCAGGAAGAAGGAATAATCATATATTCATGTGGAGAGAAATTAGTGGACTTTCAAAATTTGAAGGGCTGATTGATTTAACGTAATATATACCAAATAAAGTTAGGGGTCAGAAGTCAATGGAATTGATTTTCATCAAAAAAATCATTATTCAAAATCTTCTTACCTGTCGATATTAATTCTCTAGATTTGATTTCCTCCAATTTCTTATTATAATGAGTACGTGTATAATGGTAAAAAAAAAAAAAAAAAATTATTAAAATTATTAGGATAATGTTGACTATAATATCAAGGTCTGTGATTGGGAATGACGTTGAAGTAATTGTTAAAGATGTATTATAAATTTGCATTATAATTTTACTTTGTATTGAGATCCTAATCGACATAAATTTCAAATTAATTGTTTTAATATGAATATCTTTACGCTAAGAGTTTCATTCAGCAAAATGCTTATGTTGTTGTTGTAGGACTAATTTATTAACTAAGGCGGTGCAAAGTCTCTAATAAATATTAAATTACAATAAGATGGTCTTCCTGTGTGATGAGATTGCATTTTAGTAATGAAAGATTCATTTACTTATAACATGCAGTTTGCGTTTTACCTTCCACACCTTTGCGATGTACAATAAGTTTGTTTCTACATGCATTTCTTGCCGTCTACACCATTTTCGCAACGTATGCCAGCTCAAAAGTATCTCTAGTTTGTATTTAAATATATAACATTTTTTTTTTGACTTCCTAAATAGAAAAAAAAAAAATCTATCTCCTCCTCTCTTGCATGATCTTGTCGAAGAGAGATTTTTTTCCTTGAATTCTGCTAACGGGAAATGTCGATAATATCATATCAGAAAATGAGATTCGAAGAGGAAGAATATTCGTAATCCCCTTCCTATTGTCTTGTTTCTCCTTTCTGTAGATGGATGGCAGCAATTTAAGAGCAAGCGAACGAAACAAAGCCACTCATGGGCACCTACTAGCAATTGGTAGGCGAGCGGCATTAAAGGTCGAAACCCACTGCTCTCTCTCCCCTCTTTGATCTTTTCGAAAAGGGTGGAGAGAAAATAGGCTTTTCTTCAGACGCTTGGGTGGCAGGGCCTGCAACCAAAGCGTGAAGCAAAAGGTTTCTTCAATGCCCTCATAACTGTCAAGATCTTAGCACGGCCCTTTCTCTCTCCTATTCGTTCAAAAATCAAGAAACAAAAAGGAAAAAAAGAAAGAGAGAAAAATCCACCGCGACCAAGATGATTGCCCTTCCCGTTTCTTCGCTCTCGTCGTTTTCCCACACACACTCTCTCTCTTTCTCAACGTGAAGCATTTCCCATCGTCGCCTCCCTCCTACGAGCTTTAAGATTCGTGCATCTAATCTTAAAGTCATGAGGCCCGCCAAATGGGGCCTAGAGATGCTCCGTGGATCGCTTTAGGCTTAGCCAGGGTGAACTGAGATTGGTGCTGGAGGTTCGCTGCTGATGGGTGATGACTCACCAGGTCGGGGTTGGGGACGGCGATGGTGAATTGAGGGCGTGCAGGGCAGCGGGTCTCGCGTGTGACAGGCGGTTGGAACGCGTGCGGAGAAGAAGGCGTGTACGCTTGCGTGTAAGGGTAAGGCCTGACGTGGCGTGGCGTGGCATGGGCGAGTCTTCGATCGTCCTAACCTTCGTCCCTTCGTGACGGATGGGTGCGTCTTTGATAGCTTTTTTATTTCAACCCCCTCGTCGTTTCCTTTTCTGTAATATTGCTTATTTATCTTTCAGCTGATGGGGGCGTCTCAGGGATCTCTTTTGCTTTCGGGAGGATCTCCATCCCTCCCACGATCTGACGTTAGACATCGATTGTTTTTTTTTTTTAATTTCTTTATTATTGCGCCCAGGCGCACACGCCGGGTGGCCTCCCGGCCTGGGTCAGAACCCATTTTTGCCATTTCATTATTGTGTCGTATCACGTTCCACGCACCTACATCGCATCGTTTCTATTTTTTTTTTTTTAAGAAAAACATGTTATACGACCATTAGTTTAGACTTTAGACCTGCCATCTCGCTTTATCTATCTTTCGTTGGCGTGGGGAAGCAGGGTTGTGGTACTAAAATGGATCTAGGTTTACCTCATCCTGGCGTCCTGGGAGGAAGTGCTTGTCAACCTATTATTAGGCAGCATCAACTTTTTTTTGATCCACGTCAAGAAAATGCACTGGTGCGCAATAAAATATGAACCTGAGAACCAATTAGGGACTCCCAGTTTATACCGGCAAGATAATCAAAAGAGATGCTGGGAACAGTAGACATCCGATGGCTAGGGCGACTAGCCTAGGGTTTTCTACAAGGAAGGCTTAGGGAGGGGTTCTTTTGGGGGTAAACGACGTGATTAGGGTAGGGGGGGGGGGGGGGGGGGGAGCGTTGATCCTAAGTGTCTATTGGGGGATAAAATCGTTAATCGTACAAAAGATTAGGATCAACCCTGACCCTCTATGCAATGCCCGCTAGAGATGAGTCAGTCCCAACGGATCAAGGCGCCTTAGCCCCCCGAGCTATAAATCTCTCAATCTCGTCAATCGAGTTATAACATCCCTCAGCCCGCTAGCCGAGCTATAACATCCCTCAGCCCCGCTAGCCGAGTTATAGCACCCCCGGCCATGCTAGCCGAGCTAACACATTTCTCGGCCGTAGCCAAGCTATCACTACCGAACCATCCTATGCTTCGGTAGTTCAAGTCTCATTATGCCTCGGATGGCCGAGCTATTCTGCATCTCAGGGAGGCCGAGCTATCCTATACCTCGGTGCACTTAGTCTCACCATATTTTGACAGATTCCATCATCTTCTATACCTCGGTCCGACCGAGGTATTCAAACACCTCTGCGGAACAAACTTAAACTCACAAGATTTCAAGAAGGAGATCATGCCTACGCCACCAGTAGTGGCCTAGAGCCTATACAATCGTCAAATCTCGAGACACCAACAAGCTCTCCCAGCCGTCGATCCTCTAACTAACGAGATACGAATCCTACTGACATCATAATAAACTCGATTCGGATTTTAACGGCTTTCGGACCCACGACGCCTCCAAGCAATCAGGTGATCACCTATAAATACTGCAGCCTCAGATCCCCTCAGGTATGTGCCATTCTCCACACTCAAGGCACAAGCACACTTGCTCACCTCCTTCTCCATTAACGCTCTGCTCAGAGCTCTCGAAAGGCCCCCCTGGAGAGACTCTTCAGCGAGAGCCTTCTCCTCATGTTTGTTGCTTGCCGATCTCCACTGACTTGAGCGTCGGAGGGTCTTCTGCAAAGGGCCACCCCCAACGCCTCTCGCGTGAGGACTGTTTTGTAGGTCCGTCCAGGAGGAAGCCCGCGCTGCAGCCCGACCGCACCCGAGTCGGAGGACAGATTTTAGTAGCAACAGATTGGTGCTAGAGGAAGGGCCCTCAAGTCCCATAAACTTGTGATCCAGGAGATAAGGATATCGATTTTGAAGAAACCCCTCCAATGGCCAATCGAAGAAAGGCTACCTCTGAAGCCCGGGATCAGGTCGCTTCCCATAGACCTGATCCGGTAAGCAGTGTAGCGCCACCGCCACCACCAGTCGAGACTCTATTACCGCCGGCGGCCCCAATGACCCAGGACCAGTTCGCCTCACTGGTCCAGCAGGTCTAAGCCCTTACCCACCTGTTTTAGGGGTACCCCCAACCAGCAGCTCCTGATCCTCATCTTCCTAAGGAGAATGCGGCCCCCTGTTCACCCAGCAGTCTCCTCTTTCGATCTGCATGGAGTTACGGACCCCCCTCATCGCCCTAAGGGAGCTAATCCGATCCCATAAGGGGTCTACGGCAAGGATCTCCCTAGATCTCAACGAGCCAGATCCCTCTCTCCGGTGTTCTCTCATCATGACTCGACACCATCTCGGTATTCCCCTCGCCCTGCTCCTCCTGTAATGCCTGAGAAGGAAATCCACCGGTAACTCCGGGAGATGCGCCAGGAGTTGGACGCCGCCAAGCAGGCCCATCCGCTTCAGCCTAAGGCGGAGCAGGGCATTCCCTTCTTCAAGGAGATCATGGAGGAAGTGATTCCCTCCCATGTCAAGCTGCCCGCCATCGAGCCCTATCATGGCTCCTCCGATCCCGATGATCACCTCAGCAGCTTCCGATCGATCATGATGTTCCACGGGGCATCAGATGCGATCCTCTGCCGTGCTTTCCCTTCCACCCTCAGGGGATCCGCTTGAACCTGGTTTAATGCCTTAAAGCCAAGTTCTGTTGGTTCATTTGACGAATTGAGCCGCCTCTTCATCAGCCAGTTCATCAGCAGCCATCGTCACTGGCGAAGATCTGACTCCCTCTCCGAAGTTAAGCAGAGAGAGGGGGAGTCCTTGAAGAAGTATCTCGGTCGTTTCAATACGGCCATGTTGGAAGTGGACCACCTTAATCATGAGGTGGCCATGTCCGCCCTAGCAGGCAGAGTGTTGAAGGAGAGTGACTTCTACCTGGCGTTGGAGGCCAGCTATCCTTCGAATCTCTCCGATATGATGGCCCTGGCAGACAAGTATGTCAGAGTCGAGGAATCACGGAGGGCTGTCCGCGCCGAGCTGACAAGGAAGAAGGAGCACAAGGGCTCGAACAAACACCAACCTGTCCGCCAGCCGAGCCCACCTCGCCGCCAAAGGGTTCCTCCGCCGCCGCCAAGGAACCGTACTCGGAGCCCGCCTAGGAGGTTTAACTGATTCACTCTGCTCACTACACCAAGGGCGGAGATCCTCATGGAAATAGAGCGCCAGCTCCCCGACCACCTCCTCTCTAAGGGAATGCGGCCCGGAGAGACCCTGCCAAGTACTGCCCCTATCACCGGGACCATGGCCACGACACCGAAGAGTGCTAGCAATTGAAGAATGAAATTGAGAGGCTCATCCAGCGGGGAAGATTGGACCAGTTCAAAAGAGTGCCCGAGCCAAGAAATAGGGGTGACCGCCAACCCGGGCACCGCCAGCCCGAGCCTCAGCAACCTCCTCCTTCGAATCCTCTGGTTGCTGGCCACATCAACGTAATCGAGGCAATCGGAGATCCGTCGGGCCAGCAAGGCGATGAAGAAGGTTCGGCACCAAAGAGGGCACAGACTGATGAGCTCTCCTTCTCTGATGATGACCTCCGAGAGATACAGTTCCCACACGATGATGCATTGGTTGTATCTCTCAATTTAAACAATTATGATGTAAGCCGAATTCTCATTGATAGTGGAAGCTCCGTCAATGTTCTGTACCTCGATGTATTTGTAAAGATAAAACTACTCATGGAGAATCTTCGAGCCGTGGACTCCACCCTAATGGGGTTCACCGGCGATATTATTGCCCCGGAGGGGGTCGTGACCTTGATGGTCCAAGCAGGAACATGGCCCTGCGTGGCCACTGTTCACACAGATTTCCTGGTGACCAAGCTTCGGTCGCCTTACAATGCCATTGTTGGAAGACCTTGCCTAATGGCCCTTAGAGCTGTCGTCTCATCCCGCATCTGGTCATGAAGTTCCCAACCGAGCGAAAATTGGTGTAGTTCGAGGAAGCCAAACTATGGCTCGGCAATGCTTCGTTACAAGCCTTCAGTCCAAGCTGCCCAAGGTTAACGGACTGGACGTTCGGAAAGATTTTGCTGAGCAGTGAGGAGAACCAGCCGAAGAGCTGGAGGAGGTGCCGTTGAACGAAGCCCAGCCCGACCGAACCATAAAGATTGGGTAGCTACTGAAAGGGAAACCTCGGCTAGAGCTGATCGACTTTCTCCGAAGAAATGCGGATGTCTTCACCTGGTTCGCTTCTGATATGCTGGGGATCAGCCCGGACGTTCTTGTCCACCATCTCAACATGGACGAGATATCCCGGCCCATAAAGCAGAAGAAGAGAAGCTTCGCCCCTAAGCGACAGAGGGCAATTGAAAAAGAAGTTGACAAGCTTATCAAAGCAAACTTCATTCGGGAGGTAAACTATCCTAGCTGGCTGTCGAATGTTGTTATGGTAAAGAAGTCGAATGGCAAATGGCGGATCTGCATCAACTTCACCGACCTAAACAAAGCGTGCCCGAAGGATAATTTCCCTCTACCTCGGATCGACCAGCTTGTAGACGCTACTTCAGGTCATCAGATGCTGACCTTCATGGATGCCTACTTGGGCTACAACCAAATCCGAATGGCGCCGAGGATGAAGAAAAGACCGCCTTCATTACCGATCGAGGTACCTACTGTTACTGTGTTATGCCTTTCGGTCTGAAAAATGCAGGTGCTACTTACCAAAGGCTGGTCAACAAGGTCTTCAAGGAGCAAATCGGCCGAAACATGAAGGTATATGTTGATGACATGTTAGTCAAAAGCAAAGAAGCATCACAGCACATTGAGGATCTCTGAGAGCTTCGCGATGCTCCGAAGGTATCGGATGAAGCTCAACCCGACTAAGTGTGCCTTCGGTGTCAATTCTGGGAAGTTTCTGTGCTTCATGGTTTCTCAGCGAGACATTGAGGCCAATCTGCAGAAGATCCAGGCCCTTCGGCAAATGGCACCCCCAGCGTCCGTCAAGGAATCCAGCGTCTGACTGGGAGGATCACGGCCCTCAACCGCTTCGTGGCTCGGTCGGCCGAGAGATGCCTTCCCTTTTTCAAAGCTCTCCGATCGGCCAAGAATTTCCAATGGTCTCCTGAGTGTCAAAAGTCATTTGAAGACCTCAAGAGGTATCTCAGCTCTCCGCCCCTCCTCAGCAGTCCGACTCCGGAAGAAATGTTGTTTCTGTACTTGGCAGTTTCAAAAGGCGCAGTTGGCTCGGTGTTGGTCAGAGAAGAGAACAAGGCCCAAAAGCCTATCTATTATGTCAGTAAACTGCTCCGAGATGTCGAGATAGGATACACCCGGATCGAAAAGCTGGTTTTGGCCTTGATAACATCGGTCCGGAAGCTGCGGCTATACTTCCAAGCAAATTATGTGACGGTCCTAACCGACCAACCTATCAAAGCGGTGGTTCATCATCTGGAGACATCAGGGAGAATGGCTAAGTGGGTCGTCGAGCTAAGCGAGCAAGATATCTGATTCCAACCTCGCCTGGCCATCAAGGCCCAAGTTCTAGCTGATTTCCTCCTTAAATGCACTATCCCAGAGGATGGCTCCACTCCGGACTCCTCCAAACACTCGAGATCCGGTGCCCTATGGTTGCTCCATGTCGACGGATCGTCTAATGCCAATGGCTTCGGCACTGGCTTGATCCTCAACAGCCCAGAGGGGGCGACCTTCGAGTATGGTGTTCGCTTCTCCTTCCCAGCCTCCAACAATGAAGCCGAGTATGAAGCTCTTTTTGCTGGACTCCGAACCGCCTGCGACCTTAAAGTGAAGAGGTTGAACGCCTTCACCAACTCTCAGTTGGTAGCTGGTCACATGCGGGGCGAGTTCGAGGCCCGAGAGCCAAACATGATTCAATACCTCCAAGAGGTGCGGGGTTTACTTACCCATTTCTCTAAATTTGAAATCATTCAAATCCCAAGATCCGAGAATGCACGTGCCGATCTATTATCCCGACTGGCAACTATGGAGTCGATGGATGCCGAGCAGAAGTTTCCTTTGGAAATTTTGGAAAGACCTAGCATCGCGAAGGTTGACCAAGTGATGTAGGTTGAGTCCGAACCATCCTGGTTCAATCCTATATTAAAATATCTTAAATAGGGGTTACTCCCAGCCGACCGAAAGGAAGCAAGAAAGCTGAAGCTGCAAGCCACTCACTATGTGCTGATCGACGACCGGCTGTATAAACAATCCTTTTCCATGCCGCTGCTCAAGTGCCTTCGCCCCTCTGAAGCTGATTATGCTCTCCGGAGGTACATGAGGGAATTTGCGGCAACCATTTGGGAAGTCGATCTTTATGCCACAAGGTGCTGCGCCAGGGGTACTGTTGGCCCACCATGCAGAGGGATGCTAACGATCTTGTCCGGGCCTGTGACCCCTGTCAGAGACATTCTCACATCCAAAGGCTCCCCTCCGCCAACTTGGTCCCTATTTCCTCCGCTTGGCCCTTTGCTAAGTGGGGGATGGACATTCTAGGCCCTTTTCCCCTCGTCGCTGGACAGAGGAAATTTTTGTTTGTCTCCATTGACTACTTCACCAAATGGGTCGAGGCTGAAGCAGTTGCCCAGATAACCGAAGCTCGGGCCAGGGACTCGTATGGAGATCCATTATTTGTCGCTTCGGCCTCCCGCATACCATCATCACCGACAATGGGAAGCAATTTGATAATCCCAAATTCTAGGAGTTCTGCGAGGATCATGGCATCTTTCACCGCCTCACATCAGTAGGACATCCGCAAGCCAATGGAGAAGCCGAAGTGACCAACCGGACCCAGCTTCAAGGGAACAAAGCTCGGCTCTCCAGAGCCCGTGGCAGATGGGCAGACGAACTTCACCACGTCCTATAGGCTTACCGCACCACCCAGAGAGTTTCCATTGGCGAGACCCCATTCTGGATGGCCTTCGGCACGGAAGCCATCATCCCTGTGGAAATAGGACTTCCTTCTCCGCAGGTGGAAAGCTACTCGGAGGAGGCTAATAGTGAGCAGCTTCGCACCAATCTCGACTTGGTGGAAGAGATCAGAGAGAAAGCTCGGATCAGGATAGCCGCCTACCAGCAAAGAGTAGCCTATTATCATGCCTCCAGAGTCAATGGAAAATCCTTCTCGCCCGGTGATCTTGTTCTCCGGAAAGCATCTGTCTCCAAGCCACTGGAACAAGGAAAGCTGACTCCAAATTGGGAAGGCCCCTATCAAGTAGCAGAAGTCATCGGTCCAGGCACCTACAAGCTCCAGGATCTGGATGGAAAATCTATTCCTCGGACGTGGAATTCAGATAATCTCTGTACATACCACTAGTAGGGTACGTTTTCTATAGACTTGCCCTATTTATAGCTTTAGCATCTTGTTCCTATTATCCACAGCATGAACGCTACAACCATTTTTTCGGAAAGGTCGCAATAAAAAAATAGATGCCGCTTAACCATTCTCGGCACAACCGAGCTATCTCCCCAGCTAAATCTCTGTACCTCGGCAGAGCCAAGCCTTGAGCTAAATCTCTGTACCTCGGCAGGGCCAAGCCTTGAGTTAAGTCTCCGTACCTCGGCAGGGCCGAGCCTTGAGCTAAATCTTTGAACCTCGGCAGAGCCGAGCCTTGAGCTAAATCTCCGTAGCTCGGCAGGGCCGAGCCTTGAGTTAAATCTTTGTACCTTGGCAGGGCCAAGTAAAATATCAAAAGCTTTCATCCGGATTCGGGCAGCTTGCAAGCCCCGGCCGGATCAAGTGATCTCCAAGGTTTCATCTGGATTTGGGCAGCTTACAAGCCCCGGCCGGACCAAGTGATCTCCAAGGTTTCATCGGATTCGGGCAGCTTACAAGCCTCGGCGACCAAGTGATCTCCAAGGTTTCATCCAGATTCGGGCAGCTTACAAGCCCCGGTCGGATCAAGTGATCTCCAAGGTTTCATCCGGATTCGGGCAGCTTACAAGCCCCGGCCGGACCAAGTGATCTCAAGGTTTCATCCGGATTCGGGCAGCTTACAAGCCCCGGCCGGACCAAGTGATCTCCAAGGTTCATCCGGATTTGGGCAGCTTACAAGCTCCGGCGGACCAAGTGATCTCCAAGGTTTCATCCGGATTCGGGCAGCTTACAAGTCCCGGCCGGATCAAGTGACCTCCAAGACTTTAACTGAATTCGGGCAGCTTACGAGCCCCGGCCGGTGCCGAAGTATATAAGCCTCGGCTAAAGCCGAAGTTCATCTTTTGTCAAAATCCTCGGCCGAACCAAGTGATCTCCCCATACCTTGGCCGCGCCAAGTAAAAAATTATCCAAAGTCTCGATCAAATTGGGTGACTTCTCAGATGTTCTAAGATAACAAAACATCCCCTGGTACTTCGGCAGAGGTAAACTACCTCCTTCTATTCAACCGTAAAGACATGCTACGAGATGTCTCTTTTCGAAGAAATACCTGCTTCATTCTGCAAATAAAATCATGCTTACCATATGAGTCCGCAGGACCACCCAGGTTTCCTTTTGACTCAAACAGGACAAACGTTCTCTCCACTGAGGACCGAACATTGGTCTTAGCAAAAACAAAGTAGTAAGAACACTGCCGAAGTATGCTATGACATAAAGAGCATGATATGGGAGTAGCAACTCTCAACACCATCACGTCGAAAAAGAAGCAGATGCTAAAAGAAGAAAGAACAAAACTTTCTTTATTATCAAGGAAATAAATTACAACCTCTGAAGAGGTATTACAGGCGCGCTATAGTGCAGGAGAAAAATGAATGGATTAAAAAGCAGCTTTGGCCTTTGGTGTTGCTGCAGCATCCAAGAAATCAGAGAAATCACACGACTCCAGTTGAGTCATTGATCCCCCAGACGGATAAGCCAAAAGACCCGAACTGGGCCAAGGACTTGTGGGGACTAATGCCGAGGGCTCCATCCCCCTCCAAGCAGAGCGCTGGACTGCCAGTCACTGCCCAACAACATAGGCAGGGCTCAAGCAGGCCAACACCACCCTCCTCCCTCTTTGCATGGTAAAAAATCCCTCAGGCAGACGAGCCGAGAAATCCAAATCGAGGGAGGAGGCGAAATTCATATTAACCATGGGGAATGCACATGCTTTGCATTTCTAGTTGTCCCCATGGCGGACCACAAAGGACACATAGGAACCGTATGCGAGCGCTCCCCACATGATCTCTGCGGGCCTCCCATGCGCCCTCCATATGACCTCCGAGAACTCCTCCCTTGAGGATCGCTTGCTCTTCAGCAGCTACTTCATCGCCCAAACTATCTGGCACTAACCAACTCTCGAAAAGGGAACTGCCCGACATCTCTGCCCTCAGAAGGGCCTTGGATATGTCTCTAAGTTATGAAAAGAGAAGGCTTTGAAAGGCATCTATGCACCGTCTGCCTTCCCCTTTCTTATAGGCAATCGATCGCAAGTAGCGGAAAAAATCATGATGCCACGCGGTGCACCGGGACAAGAAGATACATGTCAGAGTGCGCCAAGGGCGCCCTTCAGGTCATTATGGGAAGAGATCTCCCACGATCTTGAATTGAGAGCCTTAAATGCGGAGAAACAGCCTACGAATCTCCGAGATATGGGCGAGTCTGGGAAATCCCCAATGAAAAAGATGTTCTCCCAATGGGGCCCGGATACTTGTCGCTCACGCAAAACCGATTCGCTTGGAAAAAGACAAAGCACTGACAGAGCAGTAAAAAGGCACTGGGGCCCGGTAGGCCAAAGCCGTAGGGTAAAAGCCTCGGCCGGAGCCGAAGTGCACCTCCTATTGTTATTAAAAGCCTCGGCCGGAGCCGAAGTGCATCTCCTATTGTTATTAAAAGCCTCGGTCGGAGCCGAAGTGCATCTCCTATTGTTATTGAAAGCCTCGGTAGGAGCCGAAGTGCATCTCCTATTGTTATTAGAATCCTTGGCCAAAGCCGAAGTATGTCCCCGATCACTATCTAAAGCCTCGGCTAAAGCCGAAGTGCATCTCCGATCACTATCTAAAGCCTCGGCCGAAGCCGAAGTGCATATCCTATTGTTATCAAAAGCTTTGGCCAAGACCGAGTGATAAAAAACAAACATTTCGAAGATAGCAGCAAACACGAAAGTTGCGAAAACTCTTCTTTTCATTTGTCATAAAAAGAAAAACAAAAAAGAAAAGGAAAAGATACATAAGTCCTCATTGGGGCTTATCGTCTCCGCCGGGAGCGCTCGAGCTCCCTCCGCGCTGGAGAGTTAAGTCGGCGATCTGTCCTCGAAGGGATGCTACTTGCCCCTCCAGCTGGCTATTAATCCGACGAAGGAGCTCAATCTCTCTTGTGGAGACAGAGAGGTATCGATCGGCCGCCCTCAAGAGTTGCTCGCGGTCTGCGAGTAATGACGCTAAAACTTCTCCATCAACAGTTATTGTAACATGCCCCCTATGGGCCTCCCCGCGGCCACTGGCGCCGCCGTTTTGCACTCCGGTTGGTTGCTCCTCGCCTCCGGAAGCCATCTCAATATCCAAAAATTTTTGAGGATCGGCTGAAAAGGTGATTAACGATGGCGTTCCCCATCGGTATTTATACCATTTTTGGTGGGTATCCCGATCGCCCGAGCCATCAGCTTCAAAGCCACTACCACAAAGCACGCCACGTGTCACCGCCCCAGTAGGTGTCTATGGGGAATGAAGCGTTCTGCCCCCTTGTCAAAGAGGATCATAAATGGTGGTGAGGCACCTAAAGAGGCTTTCTCTCGGGACCAGGCTCCCTCTGATCTGCCGGATCCATTTGAATTAAATGCCCTCGAAAGTCTGCCAGATCGCTTCGAATCAAATATCCTCTGAAAAGGTACATCGACGATCGGTTCTGAGAAAAATATGGCTCGCCCACTTCTAAAGTGGCCGGTTCACAGGCCTCGGGTGCCCCATGCATCGCTCGGATAGCTCTACGTACTCTTCGGTCGTCCACATCTGAATCTACAGTTGCAATAAGAGCCAAATAAAATATTAAAAATCCTCGGCAACACTGAGCGATCTCTATACCTTGGCAGGGCCAAGTAAAGTATGTTTCTTGTGAAAGCCTCGGCCAAACCAAAGTAATATATCATCTGATACCTCGGTCAAACCGAGTAATATACCCCAGAATAAATCCTGAAGTCTCAGCCGAACCAAGGAGCTTGACTCCGAAACCTCGGCCTGATTGGACAATCCTTCAAGTGCCCCGACGTAGCCCGGGCACCCTATGAAATTTCTGAGGAAATAAACGACCTTCACCCACTCAACAGTGAGGTCATACGAGCTATTTCTTTCCAAAGAAATACCTATTTCGTTCCGCAAACAAAATCATGCTCACCACATAGGTCCACAGAGCCACCCAGGCCTACCTCTGACCCAACAGGGATGAACATCTCTTTCGTAGAGGACTGAACGATATGTTAACGAAAACAAATAGCAAAGATGCTGCTAGATTTATAGCTCAGGCTACAGGCCGAAAAGCATACAATTAGGGCAGTAACTCTCAACACAAACACATCAAAAAAAAAGAAGCAGATGACATAAGAAGAAAGAATGAACACTTTCTTTATTTATGAAAAAATCATTACAGCCCTTTAAGAGGCATTACAAGTGCATCAAAGCACAGGAAATACAAATAAGCTAACAACTCGGCTGAGCAGCTTTGGTTAATAATGATGTTTTGGCATCTGGCCCGAGAAATCAGACAAACCAAACAGCTCACCTTAAGCCACTGGTAAAATAGTGAAGCCGGCCTCCCACGGGTCCTCTGGATGAACTAAGAGATCCAAAAAGGGACGCAGACCTATGGATGCCGATGCTAGGGAGGCATCCCCCAAGTGGGATGCTGGGTTGCTAGCCACTCCCCGATCGTGAAACATAGGGGGCCGGCGGACCCACACTACTCTCAACTCCCTCTTCACATGGCAAAAGATTCCCCATGGGAATGAACTAGGAATCCATCCAGACGAAGAGGGAAAAGTCCATCCTTACCACGGGGAAATGCGTTCTCTACATTTCCGATGGTCCCCATGGCAAGTGGCAAAGGACATACAGGGAGCGCATACGTGCGCTCCCCATATGATCTTTGTGAACCTTCCATGCGCTCTCCATATGATCTCCGAAACTCCTCCCTTGAGGATGATCTACTTTTCGGCAGCTTCTTCATCACCCCAACGTCCGGGGGAAGGCGACTTGCAAAAGGAAAGATTAGTCCCTCCACTCTCAGCCTTAGGGACACGAACATCGTGGATACTTTCACAACTCACAGAGAAGAAAGTCTTAGGAGATAGCCTAGCATGGCCTGCTCCTCCCATTTTATAGGCAAACTGACCGGGAGCAGCTACTGAAGCAGAAAGCCCCAAGATTCAAAGTGCCTTAGCTACACTACCATGTGGCATCCCGGAATGTAAAGAGCGCTCTCCGATGCGCGCCATATGCGTTGCCCAAGTCGTGACGCACGCAGAAAGATTTTTCCTGATCTCGAATTGAGAGCCTTAAATGCAGGGGATCACCCGCTGATCCTTGAGATACGGGCATACCTCGGAAATCGCCCGATGAAAATGACATCCCCCAATAGCGAACGAGTGCTTATGTCGTACGCTGAAAGGACTCGTGTTGGAAAAGACCAACGAGATAAATAACTCAGGCAAGTGACGAGGCATCCTTCTACAGGTTACAGAACCATCTACTTATCTCGGCAAAAAGAAGTTCAACTCGCCTTGGAAAAGGTGAAGCGCTGGCAGGGTAATAAAAGGGCGTAGAAGCCAAAGTACTCCTCAATAAAGCCACCTCGATATCCCCTACTCCGGCTCAACTGCCCGTTGTGTCTTGGCATAAACCGAGACATCGCCTTGTGTTTCAACTCAAGGCCGAAATTGCCTCCATACTTCGGAATAAACCGAAGTATCTCCTTTCGGTTTAGCATGACTGAACGTTATCTTATGCTTCGATCCAGACTACTGAACATTATCTTATGCTACTGAAATAGCCACCTTTGTCTCAACGATAACAGAACACTCTATAAGCCCCGGCCAATGTCGAAGTGCGTAAGCCTCGGTTAAAGTCGGAGTGCATGTCCTATGAATATAAGCCACGGCCAAAGCTGGAGTGAGTCTCTTGTCAAAAGCCTTGACAAAAACTGAGCGATATACAATACTAGAACTTACGGGTTCCATCTCAAGTCGGAGCCAATGTTCCCTCGATGATAAAGAACATGACCTTCACTCCTTTATGAAGATGGCTTGTCTGTTATCGTCTTAAATGACCTTCGAGGTCCGATATAAGACAACTCTGATTTCCGCCCAAGCATCAGATGGTAACAGGCACGAAACAGGGGAAGAGTTGCTGTTACCTGAATCCGGCTACATATCGAAATAAACCCGATGACACTGCGCCAACTGTTGGGAGCCACCATTGTCGGGCAGATGTTGTAGAATCTCATGATCTCCTTCGCCAAGGGATGAAGAAGAAACCGGAGGCCTGCCTTCAAGCTATCTTCATAAAGAAAGACCCTCCGCTCCAGTTCTTGCGAAACCCTATGCTTGGGCTCCGACAGCCACAGAATGACATCCGAGGGAATGCCATACTGCTGGTGTATTCTCCCCAGATCCTCGGCAACAATCTCCGAAACCATGTCGCTGGGGCTCATCATCCTGTTGGCCGAAAAAAACACCGAGCGAAATCGCGAAGAAAACTGGGGATCAAGACTCTCAAGGAAGAAACAGAAGGACGCTGCGAACAAGAATGGCATTGTTTCGACTTTACTTTCCCCCAAAGGAAACCACCTCAAGAGGGAGATAGGGCGTCTTAACCGAGACACCCGGAACCGCCATTGCGAATGCCATAAAAACTGGTATTTGCTACGTGGCACTTCCCCATCCATCGTCCCTAGGAAGCGATGGATCCGTCCCGTAAAGGCAAGCTGGCCGCGCAACATTAATTAGGGCATCATTGCACTGGCTGTCAAATTCAAACCCCTCTGTCCAGATCGTGCCACCTGGAGTTATACTCCCTATGCCCGAACCTACGTTTCGAACTAGGGAGTGAGGTCATGTGTTGGGGAGTAAAATCGTCATTACATTAATAATAGTGCAAGAGGTTAGGATCAACCCTGACCCCCACTTGCTATGCAATGCCCGCTAGAGTTGAGTCAGCCCTAACGGATCAAGGCGCCTTAGCCCCCCGAGCTATAACATCTCTTAGTCTCGTCAACCGAGCTATAACATCTCTCAGTCTCGTCAACCGAGCCATAACATCCCTCGGCCCCGCTAGCCGAGCCATAACATCCCTCGGCCCCACTAGCCGAGTTATAGCACCCCTCGGCCCTGCTAGCCGAGCTAACACATTTCTCGGCTGTAGCCGAGCTATCACCACCGAACCATCCTGTGCTTCGGTAGTTCAAGTCTCATTATGCCTCGGATGGCTGAGCTATTCTGCATCTCAGGGAGGCCGAGCTATTCTATACCTCGGTGCACTGAGTCTCACCATATTTTGACAGATTCCACCATCTTCTATACCTCAGTCCAACCGAGGTATTCAAACACCTCTACGGAACACACTTAAACTCACAAGATTCCAAGTAGGAGATCATGCCTACGCCACCAGTAGTGGCCTAGAGACTATACAATCGCCAAATCTCGAGACACTAACCAGCTCTCCCAGCCGTTGATCCTCTAACTAAACGAGATACGAATCCTACTGACATCATAACAAACTCGATTCGGATCTTAACGGCTTTCGAACCCACGATGCCTCCAAGCAATCAAGTGATCACCTATAAATACTGCAGCCTCAGATCCCCTCAGGTATGCGCCATTCTCCACACTCAAGGTACAAGCACACTTGCTCACCTCCTTCTCTATTAACGTTTGCTCAGAGCTCTTGAAAGGCCCCCCTAGAAAGACTCTTCAGCGAGAGCCTTCTCCTCATGTTTGTTGATTGCCGATCTCCACTGACTTGAGCGTCGGAGGGTCTTCTACAGAAGGCCACCCCCAATGCCTCTTACGTGAGGACTGTTGTGCAGGTCCGCTTAGAAGGAAGCCCGCGCTGCAGCCCGATCGCGCCTGAGTCGGAGGACAGATTTCAGCAGCAACAGTGTCTATCTTCCTTGATTTTTTCTTATTTTTTTTTTTTCGGGCTGCTATTTGCTTTGGATGGGGGGGGGGTTTCAGAATTTTTTTAGGCTGCAATTCTTGTGCTATTTATAAAAGATATTATGTCAAAATAGTTTTTCATCTTTTTAATGATAGTTGGGGCAGGATTTTAGGTAATTATGTTATAATCATCATAATGGATATGATCAATGTTATCAAATTAATGCTTAAACGCGCTTATGATACATTCAAAGGGCATGCCTAAAGTGTAAGACACAAAGTTTGAATAATTTTTATATTCTAAGACGCATTTAAGACATAAAATCTTAAATGTCAAGAATTAAATACTTTTTATATCTCGAATGAGATACTCTGATCCAAGCAGCATTTATGAAATAAAAATGATATATACTTTTGATCTAATATAAAGTAAAAAAAACATCCTTTTATTAATAAGTGATATTAATAATATTTTTTAGTATATAATATTTATTAGACTGCAAAAATTATAATACCATTTAAGAAAGAAAAGAAAAGATATTAAAGAATTGTAGATTTTTTTTAAGGAAGAGAAATATTTTTTTGAATTAAAAACTAAATATATTACCATTATGATTTTTTTTTTAGTTTTTTCTATTATTATGTTGTAAATCTTACTTTCATAAGTTATTCTATCATTTAAATATATGCTTTATTTTACTTATTCTTATTTCAAAAAGAGCATATAATTATAATAAATATTTTTTTGTTCAATGAAAGGAGAAGAGAGCATAATAAATTTTTTTTTTGTCAGTTGCTTGTTATTTTTTTATTTTTTACTATAAACCAATGCAGCAACCATTATAATTTAAAGTAGTTTTATTTAAATAGTAAAAAGTTAAAATTTTATGTTGGTCTTTAATGATGCATTATTGAAATCATTATTATAATTATAATCATGTTTTAGTTAAATAGTAAAAAAGAAAAGGTATTTTTACCAAGGATTCCATTAACATTTCTATGGAGTAATTGTTGAAAAATAATACTGTAAGGATAATTTCATGTTCTACAAACAACTTGTATCTTCTAATGTAGATTATGTAGCCCGTAACTAAACAATTTTATAGGATGTGGTCTACAAAAATAAAGGCCAATCATGTATACAGTGACCGAAAAGGAATAAGTACTTGCCAATAAGTGATTGTGATGCATATTTTGAAAAAGTTTTGAGAAAATTTGGAAAAGACAATGGTTAAAGCTACGTAGCTAATTAAACAATGAAAATATACGATCACTATTTGATAGGACAATCAGGGCATGTTTGGATGGCCGTTAAGATTGAGGTGGGATCGGATCTGAACCCAAGCCCCCCTCCCCTTTAGTGGGCTAGTCCGAGATTTTAGGCATGAAAACTTGCAATATAGTGCGGCCCATGCATATTAATTCGTATTATTTTGTTGGTACATTTATCCTTTGCTGATCAAGTTTGTCTGGAAGCATGTGGGGACGCACGAGTGTAGTGAACTTGATAGCTTTTATGTGGTGCAAGCTTTGCTTGCACGATTTGTATCCGATCTCATAATATTTTGCAGAAGTTCACACGATTCTTGTTTTGTCTTCATGACCTTCTTAATGCTGTCAGAAATTGCTAGCTAGGATGTGTTGATAAATTCTAATGCACAGATCTCTCATGTCCTATTGGATAACCTGTTCATGTTTGGTGGATAGGGTTCGTATCTGTTTAGCAGAATCCTATAATCAGCACGACAACGAAGGAGTTTAATTCTGACTTTACCCAAAACGAGAATAGGAATCTCTCTTCCTACAACTTGGATACGCCATGCGTGGGATTTTTGAAATCAATCTGTTGAATTTTATACGTTATATTAAATCATGCATCACATGACGGTCCGAGCGAATGTTCAGTTTCCGTCATTTCCATTCCTTTCGCGAATCAACGGTGAATTGTTGCATTTTGCCTGAACTTTCTTATATATGGCTTCTTTTAATTTATCTCTTGTTTGGAAGGCTTGCTTTTGTCAACGCGCTTAGCAGTTCATATTAGAGACCCTGCACGTTATATGCGGTCTTCGGCGTTTCCACGTGACTTGCCGGTGACGCCCTCTGCACGGTGGCTCACTTAGAACCTTGTGATTGTAAGATCGATGACTGCACCAATTCGCTGATTTAGCATCGACATTAATTCACGATGTGGAGGGGAGCTCGTGTCGTGTCGCTCCTTCCGAAATTGCTTGCTCGCCAGCACCAACAACACCAGCTCCTTTGCCTGCCCCCCGCATCAACGCCCGTCGTCGTCTGTTGTACTACAGGAGTCAAAAGGAGGTGGTGTGCAGGCGATATTTAATTTGTGCCTGCACCGGCTCCAGTCTACACTACGTATGTATCGAGACGAGCGAGCAGTGGCCAGTGGGGGCATCAAATTTATCCCCCTCTATTGTTCTGCCATCGCCTGCAAGGGCCTTTCTTTGCTATGCCACCCTCTTTAAACCCTCTTCTAACACTGTCCTCCTCGTTCTATTCCACCCAGACTCCAGACTCGGGATAAAATGCCTCTGAAGTAGTGTTGGCGGTTGGTGTGGTAGGTAACTAGGGAGATCCTTCTATCGTCTCCTGAGATCAGAAAACGCCGGGACATAGGCTAGAGTGATGGATTTCCACAGTCATGGTGCTGGAGCTTCTAGCTACCAGAGCATTAGGCCAACAACTCAGATGAAGGCCATCATGGCAGAGTTGGTCAGACTCCATAGAGATACTTTCCCATGGGCTATTTGAATCCTTAGTAATTGCTGTTTCTTCCTTGCCATTCTATTCACTGCAGAGCTTGAAGGCATTGCACCCTATGAATTTTTCATGATTGCATGTGGCTGAGTATAAGCTTTTTGGTATTTTATTTCCAGATATGTCATCCACTGCTTTCATTGAGCCACTCCTGTGATTGAGTTTGTAGCTCAGATCTTAGGCAAAGATGTGTTATCAAGACCATTGTCAGATGCTGACGGTATCAAGGTATGCTAATTAATATATACTTGAATGCACTCGATCAGCACCATATCTTCCTTGACTCTTACTTTGTTTTATTTTTTATTTTTTTAAACTTGTTTTGCACCTTTGCTGTATTAATGTGACTGGTGATGTACGCTTGGCACAAATAGAAAAAAAGTTTCTCAAAGAACACAGTAAGCTACACGATGTATTGGAAAATCTTTGACTAGAGAACGATTATATAAGACCAAAAAAAAAAAACACCGGAAGACAAAAAGTGAGCGCCTTCAACTAATAAGACCAAAAAAAAAAAAAATCCGGAGTACCTCATATCAAAGCATTATTTTTCTCAACCAGTTTCGTCAACTCAAGCAGAAGAAGTCCTGAATTGAGGACAGACCAATCATCATCGGACCGAGACTACTCTTAAAAGAGCCCACGGCTATAGCCAAAGCCAGTGGGAGAAGGAAGCGTCATGCTCCCCTCCAGTCCACGACCAAAGCCAATGGGAAGAAGAACAGCATGCTCCCCTCTAGTCCACGATCAAAGCCAATGGGAGGAGGAAGCGCCATGCTCCCCTCCAGTCCATGACCAAAGCCAGTGGGAGGAGGAGGAAGCGCCATGCTCCCCTCCAGTCCACGACCAAAGCCAGTGGGAGGAGGAGGAAGCGCCATGCTCCCCTCCAGTCCACGACCAAAGCCAATGGAAGGAAGAACCGCCAAGCTCCCCTCCAATCCATGACCAAAGCCAGTAGGAGGAGGAAGCGCCATGCTCCCATCCAGTCCATGACCAAAGCCAATGGGAGGAGGAAGCGCCATGCTCCCCTCCAGTCCACGATCAAAGCCAATGGGAGGAGGAACCGCCATGCTCCCCTTCAGTCCATGACTAAAGCCAGTGGGAGGAGAAAGCGCCATGCTCCCATCCAGTCCATGACCAAAGCCAATGGGAGGAGGAAGCGCCATGCTACCCTCCAGTCCACGAGCAAAGCCAATGGGAGGAAGAACCGCCATGCTCCCCTCCAGTCTACGACCGAAGCCTAGACTCACACCTGGAGCGCCCCCCGCTGAGATCGTGCTCCGTGCATGCGCGGCCTCGATGACGAGCTCGTCAGCACGCCTGGCCATGTCCATCCTCAGCCTCTCGAACGCCTTATGCAGGCTCTCGAGCTCGCCCAACCCGAGCTCCTCCAAGTTCGCACCCCACAAGGTGTCCTCCCCGGCCCGCTTCGTGCTCACAGCCTCCTCGAGCACCGCCTTCTTCCTCTTCTCGGCCTCGAGCATGCCCACGAGCTCCGTTTGCTGGCGGTTGAGCTCGCTGATAAGCATGATTTCGCGCGCCCCCGGCATATGGCGGTCGGTGGACAGCAGAAGCGGGGGAGGGGGGCTGCCGGAGAGGAAGCGGTCGATGATGCCATCGACGGAGGGGTGGCCGAAGGAGAAAGGCTTGCCGGCAGGGGAGAAGACGATGACGCCGATCTCGGCGCCACAGAGGATGGATAGCTCGTTCACCTTCTTGAAGAGGCCGGCGCGACGCTTGGAGAAGCACACCTGTCGCGCCTCCTCGTTCTCAATCTTCTTGATCTCGATCTTTTGCCGTCCCATGCTCGGCTTCCTCCTTCTCGCCATTATTATCGTCTATATTAGAAAGAGGCCAGCGGAGCGAGAGGAGGTTGGTGGTCTAGGATCAGGGTTGGTGCTCCTTATATTGATAGGATCATGGGTTGTGCTTTCCATAAGTGGTGGTCGCCAAGTCGGAAGGAAATCAGATTGCATAAATTTCCTAAAATTACATCGTTAATCGAATTAAATATCAGTCTCGCAATCGATTTTAATGCAATATAAAACTATAATATATAGATATTGAGTCAGATAAGGAAAGAAGGAAGAAGGAATAATAATTCATGTGGAGAGAAATTAGTGGACTTTCCAAATTTGAAGGGCTGATTGATTTAACGTAATATATACCAAATAAAGTTGGGGTCGAAGTCAATGGAAGGAAAGCCGAATCCAAATCAAAAGCGGGAGTCCCTCTCCAGGGGAGGACGCCGAAAGAGAGAAAAAAGCGCTTAGACTTTTCTTTGCCCACCATCCAACGACTTTGAGAGACGCGTAAAAGGAAAGAGAGAAAAAAGCGCTTAGACTTTAATACTATGATAGAAAAATAAGGAAAAGTGCTATATATATTGTTCAGCTACTGTCCATATCAAGAGGTATTTATACTCATTTAAAAAACTATATATAAGGAATTGTGAATCAGAACAAGAAGGAAAATAGAATTACGTTGACGATGATGAATCAAGCATGACTGTACGTAACTGTAATTTAATTTGATGATAATTTAATTTAGTTTTAAATGTTACGATTATAATATATAAATTGAGAAATTAATGGTTGTTGTACGTTGTTCTGATTTGATTTGTACTGGGATGACTTACGAGATTTCAAATAATATCCATCTAATTATAATTTTGCTGGAAGCCCAATCTACAGGTTGGCAATTAATTAAGCGTCTCGGTGACAATTAATGAATGTATTGTTGCGGTTGTCCAGAACCGAATCCGGATTCCAATCCAGTCCTCGGGCTGTGAGAACATAGTCAATTGCTCAACGCTCATCCAACAACTTATCCCGGGCAAGAAGGGGCACAAGATGAAACTAATTAATAATAAAGCGCTTAGACTTTATTTGTTATATAAAATAGGCATTCAAACTCATAATTAACAAGCTCGATATCTTATGTTGAGGCTTGGTTTGTTTAATTATTCGTGAAAGAATTTACTACCATTGAACGACCAAGGTGGGCTTCTTCTGATTTTTCCTGCAAGTTCGGCTCATCAAGCATAAAGCTTTCGTTCAAACAAAATGCATGTAAGGAAGGTTTATTTATAGTTGAACGAGCTCAAACAAGAGACCTATGGATGTAATGAGGAGTCAACACTGCCCTTCCAAAGCATAAGGCATGGGTTTGGGAATTTCTACCGCTTAGAAACGCCCTTCCAAATCCCCTTCCCTGCCTACTTGGCATCTTCTTCCAAGCGAGAAGAGGAACTGTGAAGTAAGGGCTTGAGCCAATACGAGCGAATGATAGAATATCCGCATACCTTGATGTACGTGTCGATGGCCCGGTACAAGCCATCGTCGGTGGCCCGCGCGTGGCCCGGCACCGCCCGGGCTAGCTCCTCGAACTCCGCCACTGCCAGTCCGGCGTCCAGCAGCCTCCGCCAGGTACGCATCCACCAGCTTCGCCACCTTGGCCAGCCCCGCGGCGCCGCTCCTCGCCACCACCGCCGGGCCCTCCTCCGCCCCGACGAACCACCGCAGCAGCCTCAGCATCAGCCCCACGTCCAGCAGCGCCCCGCACGTGTGGCTGAACGGCGGAATCATCACCTCCCGCAGCGTCGCCTGGTCCAGTTGCCGCCCCGCACGTGCCTCCAGCTCGCTGATACGGTCGGCGGCCGCTCCGACCATGCTCGCCATCCTCAGAAGCCTCAACAAGAAGTCGCAGGGAACGGCGTCCCTCTCCAGGGGGAGGACGCCGATGAGGGTCTCGACGAAGAAGCGCTTCTTGAGCCAGGCGGCGGTGGGGCTCTCGTGGGGCGAGGAGGGCTCGGCGGCGCGGCCGGTGGCCAGCTCGGGGAGCCACCGGGAGGCGTAGTGGGAGATGATGGAGCCGATCGAGGAGGTCAGGGCGGAGGCCCTTGCCCTGGCGCCGACGAGGGTCCGGGCTAGGTGGTTGGCGTCGAGGGTAGCGGCATCGTCGAGCCAGGGCTCGGCAGGGAAAAGGTCGGAGGGCGGCAATGGGAGCTTGTCCTTGCGGTGGAAGGAGGAGTTGGGGCTGTGGGACGGAGGAGACCTCATGGCTGGCTGTTTGGGTTGGGGAGAGTGCGGGTTTCCTTCGGTGCGCAGGTTTTCCAAGGATGAGGTGGGATGGGATGCAAAGGGGGAGCCTTTTTCTCTCCGAGGAGGAGGAGGAGGAGAAGGAGAGGGGGATTGTAAGACGTTAACTGCTGCTGCCATAACGGAGGCTTTCACGAGCGGGTAAGCGAAGAAGGTTAATGGGGAAGGGAAACTTATATGAAGACAGACGAAAATAGTGAAAAAAAGCAGCATTAATTTTATTATATCTTATTGATTTACAATAATCGTTACTTTTTAGCGAGGAGGCAGGCCACCTGAATATTTTTATAATCCGATCTCTTTTTAGCGCGCTCTCAAGCACGTAGTCTCTCTCTCACATTGTTCTTCAATTGCACCATCTCCTCACCCGCAAGACCCAATATAACTTAGGAACAGATCTTCTGAGATCTGGCATCGCCACCGATTTGCTCCATGAGATCTAGCATTGCTGCCTTTGTTGCAGGATCAAGCAAGATCTAGCACTCCCTTGTCGCTCGGAGACAATAGAGAGAGGTTTACTAAGACTTCAAAGGAAACAGAACCCTGTATCCTAAGAGCTTTTCTTTTTCCGTATTTCGAAAGAAAAAAAAAATCACCTCAAATCGGGCTGGAACTGCAGGTAAATGGCGGTTCGAATCATCCTGGTTAACCGGTTCAAACATTGGAGCCGATAGGACAAACATGTTTCTCTCTTTAGTACCTCAGACAAATTAACCTATAGTCTTCCGATAACGGGTCAAGCGGTTCAACTCGATCTAATCCATCTAGATCTTTACACATACTCTGGAGTAAAGTGCGACTTAGGGAGCAATCAAAGATTCAGTTCTAACTCTTGTAGGTAATAAAAAGAAAATGATTAAAACCTTAGAAATGCAATCCCTTGAGGATAAGCATTAAGAAGATGAGAAAGCTGAGGTAAAAAATTTGAGGTCAAGTATGTCAGTTTTTTCCCTTGTTACCGCCTAATTTACTAGACAGTCCCCTTCCTAATTGACTTTTCTGTAAACTTATGAGGATTTAAACTGAAAAAATGGATAGAATAATTATCTAAAAATACTAGTAATTAGTCTAATCATTGATTCAAGTCATAAAAGTTGTTCAATTACTACTATTGATATCCCTATACGTAACTTCGATCAAAACACCGGATGATAAGCTCGTCAGCGCACCTGGCCACGTCCATCCTCAGCCTCTCGAACGCCTTATGCAGGCTCTCGAGCTCTCCCAACCCGAGCTCCTCCAAGTTCGCACCCCACAAGGTGTCCTTCCCGGCCCGCTTCATGCTCACAGCCTCCTCGAGCACCGCCTTCTTCCTCTTCTCGGCCTTGAGCATGCCCACGAGCTCCATCTGTTGGCAGTTGAGCTCGCCGATAAGCATGATTTCGCGTGCCCCCGGCATATGGTTGTCAGTGGACGGCAGAAGCGAGGTAGGGGGGCTGCCGGAGAGGAAGCGGTTGATGATGCCATCCACGTAGGGGTGGCCGAAGGAGAAAGGCTTGCTGGCAGGGGAGAAGACGATGACGCCGATCTCGATGCCACAGAGGATGGATAGCTCGTTCGTCTTCTTGAAGAGGCCGGCGCGGCGCTTGGAGAAGCACACCTATCGCGCCTCCTCGTTCTCAATCTTCTTCTTGATCTCGATCTTCTGTCGTCCCATGCTCGGCTTCCTCCTTCTCGCCATTATTATCGTCTATATATCTCAGAGCGGGAGAGAGAAAGAGGCCAGCGGAGCGAGAGGAGGTTGGTGGTCTAGAATCAGGGTTGGTGCTCCTTATATTGATAGGATCATGGGTTGTGCTTTCCATAAGTGGTGGTCGCCAACAAGTCGGAAGGAAATCAGATTGCGTGAATTTCCTAAAATTACATCGTTAATTGAATTAAATATCAGTCTGGCAATCAATTTTAATGCAATATAAAACTATAATATATAGATATTGAGTCAGATCAGGAAGAAGGAATAATCATATATTCATGTGGAGAGAAATTAGTGGACTTTCCAAATTTGGAGGGCTGATTTAACGTAATATATACCATATAAAGTTGGGGGTCAGAAGTCAATGGAAGGAAAGCCGAATCCAAATCAAATAAGCCTCTGAATTTGGGTATAAAGTCAATGGAAGGAAGGCTGTCGGATCGTCGCCGATCGGATGGCTCGCAATGGTCCAATCGATCATCTCCGATCGGGATCATGGCTTGGATCGATCGCAACCGTCAGATCGTTTCCAATCGGATGGATCGCAACGGTCCGATCGATCATCCCCGATCGGGATCATGGCTCGATCGATCGCAATCATCGGATCGTCGCCGATCAGATGGATCGCAATGGTCCGATCGATCATCGCTAATCAGGATCATGGCTCGGATCGATCGCAACCGTCGGATCGTCTTCTAATGGATGGATTGCAATGGTCCGATCGATCATCGCCGATCGGGATCATGGCTTGGATCGATCACAATCATTGGATCGTTGCCGATCGGATGGATCGTAACGGTTCGATCGATCATAGCCGATTGGGATCATGGCTTGGATCGATCACAATCATCGGATCGTCACCGAACGGATGGATCGCAATGGTCCAATCGATCAATCATCGCCAATCAAGATCATGGCTTGGATCGATCACAACCGTCGGATCGTTTCCGATCGGATGGATCGCAACGGTCCCATCGATCATCGCCGATCGGGATCATGGCTCGGATCGATCGCAACCATTGGATCGTCTCCGATCGGATGGATCGCAATGGTCCGATCGATCATCGCCGATCAGGATCATGGCTCGGATCGATCGCAACCATCAGATCGTCTCTGATCAAATACGTTGCAATGGTCCGATCGATTATCTCCGATCGGGATCATGGCTTCGATCGATTGCAACCATCGGATCGTCACCGATCGGATGGATCGCAATGGTTCGATCGATCATCGCCGATCGGGATCATGGCTTGGATCGATCGCAACCGTCGGATCATCGCCTATCAGATGGATCGCAACGGTCCAATCGATCGATCATCGCCGATCAGGATCATGGATATATTTTAGATATATTAGCGACGCAATTTCAGTCGCTAATGCATCGCTAATTAAATTTTTTATAAAATATTGCGACGCTAGGTCATTGTGTCGCAATATTTAATAATAATATTTTGAAAATATTAGCGATGCAATTTCAGTCGCTAATGCATCGCTAATTAATTTTTTTTAAAAAAATAAAATATTAAAAACTAAAATGGTTAATATTATTTTATTACATTTAAATATTGATCGAAACATTCATCACTCATATTGATCCAAACATTCATCATTTAATTTTTAAAAATAATTAATATATTAAAATTTTGAAGTTTTCATGTACAAAATATAAAAAGTAAAGAAAAAAATACATCAATAATTAGCACGATCACGTGGAGGCTGGAAACCCTACGATATGCGGCTAACCATATCCTGCAACTCACGCATCTGACCTCGCACGTCTGCAAGCTCCTGCTGATGGCCTCTCATACACTGATCGAACTCCTGCTGAACCTCCTGCCGAACCTCCTGCCGAACTCCTCCGTAATAGATCTCCAAATGTCGTCTAAATGCTCGGCAGGAATATCGCCAGAATATCGCGAGCTGGAGGCCTGATGGGGAAAATATGCAGAAGCTCTAGTGCCCAGACCATAGACCCTGCAATCTCGCGGCTGGGCACCAATAGCCTCCAAAAACACACGTCGACTCTCCTCTGCTGAGAGTTCGACAGGCATCTCCCCATCAGTGGAGTCGACCTGCGATGCCTGGGAGTGAAGCTCCTCGACTCGTGTCTTTGAATTATAAAATCAACAATAAATGAATCAATAAATTTCTCTAAATAAAATTTTAGAAATTAAACAGATACAACATAAAACTAATTTCTTACCGCAACCTCCCGTGGTCGTGTATCGACCCAGGAACCATCCTTTCTGGTGTGTGTCGCCTTGAATAGATGAAACTCACCAGGATCTCTGCCCTCCTGCTCAGACTATAACAACATAAAAATTGATATTAATGTAAGTATTTATAAATAACTAAATTAGTAATTGAATTATTTATGTTTTCTTACCATACGACATCTGTGCTCCTGAATCGAAATGGAGCTTGAAGTGTTGCGGGAGAGACCCGTGCCAGGACCGACCTTCTCAGATAGGTGGTTCATGCTGGCTGATGCGGACCTCCTGCGCCAGCCATCAGACTGCCAGACCTGCTGTGACTTGTGCCAAATACCTTCTGGCACATGCGCAGGACGTTGACCCGATGACCTCCAACGATGAAGCATGTCAGAGTATCGGTGTCCCGTAAGAGCCTCCCATGCTGCCCTAATGGCATCATGGTTGGTAGGGGGGCTTACCTCTCTTGGATGCCGCCGGGGTTTGCCTACGTCGGGGGGTGGGGGGGCGGCCGCCGTTGGTTTCCTAGCGCCGGAGGAGGGGGCGGGGGGAGCCAGAGTTGAGGACGGTGGTGGCTAGGGCAAAGCAAAGGATGAAGAAGAAGAGGGGGGGGGGGGGGGGGGGGGGCGCGCGTCTCATTATATATTAGGAATTAGTGACGCAATATTGCATCGCTAATTCCTCGCTATTTTTTTAAATATATTATGGATTAGCGACGTAATATTGCGTCGCTAAAAAGTCATTAAAGCAATTTTTTATTTTCTACGAAAATTAGTGACTCAAATATTTGAGTCGCTAATGCGTCGCTATATTGGCGGCAATAACAGGTGGAAAATTAATTTTTCTGAAAATAATTGTGACGCATCTCGTTGCGTCGCAATGTTTTCTTCTTAATTTGAATTATATATTATTATTTTTAAAAAAAATTACGATGCAATACATGCGTCGCTAAATTTAAAATTAAATTTTTTTTATTTTATGGCTTATTGCGTCGCTAATGCATCGCAATATTTTTATTTGATTACTATATTCTATAGAAATTAATTTTTTTGAAAATAATTGCGATGCAATTAATTGCATCACAATTATTTATTTTTAATTTTTTTAATAAATTAATTACGTTAAATGATTATCGAATCCATGATTCCGATCGGCGGCGATCAATTTTAAACCGTTGTGATCAGTCCGATCGGCGCCGATCCGACTGTTACGATCGATCCAAGCCATGATCCCGATCGGCGACGATCGATCTCGAACCGTTGCGATCGATCCGATCGGCGACGATCCGATGGTTGCGATCGATCCAAGCCATGATCCCGATTGGCGACGATTGATCTTGGACCATTGCGATCTGTCCGATCGGCGATGATCCGACGGTTGCGATCGAAGCCCTGATCCCGATCGGCGACGATCGATCTCGGACCGTTGCGATCAATCCAATCGACGATGATCCTACAGTTGCGATCGATCCAAGCCATGATCCCGATCGGTGATGATCGAACTCGAACCATTGCGATCAGTCTGATCGGCGACGATCCGACGGTTGCGATCGATCCAAGCCATGATCCCGATCGACGGCAATCGATCTTCGACCGTTGCGATCAGTGCGATCGGCGATGATCCGACGGTTGCGATCGATCCAAGCCATGATCTCGATCGGTGATGATCGATCTCGAACCGTTGCGATCAATCCGGTCGGTGACGATCCGATGGTTGCGATCGATCCAAGCCCTGATCCCGATCGGCGACAATCGATCTCGAACCATTGCGATCGATCCGATCGACGACGATCCGACGGTTGCGGTCGATCCAAGCCATGATCCCGATTGGGGACGATCGATCTCGGACCATTGCGATCGATCAGGTCGGTGACGATCCGATGGTTGCGATCGATCCAAGCCCTGATCCCGATCGGCGACGATCGATCTCGGACAGTTGCGATCGATCAGGTCGGCGATGATCCGACGGTTGCGATCGATCCAAGCCCTGATCCCGATCGGCGACGATCGATCTCAGACCGTTGCGATCGATCCGGTCACCGACGATCCGACGGTTGCAATCGATCCAAGCCATGATCCCGATCAGCGACAATCGATCTTGAACCATTGTGATCAGTCCGATCAGCGACGATCCGATGGTTGCGATCAATCCAAGCCATGATCCTGATCGGTGGCAATCGATCTCCGACCGTTGCGATCATTGCGATCGGCGATGATCTAACGGTTGCGATCGATCCAAGCCATGATACTGATCGGCGACGATCGATCTTCGACCGTTGCGATCATTGCGATCGGCGACGATCTAACGGTTGCGATCGATCCAAGCCCTGATCCCGATCGGCGACAATCGATCTCGGACCATTGCGATCAATCCGGTCGACGACGATCCGATGGTTGCGATCGATCCAAGCCCTGATCCCGATCGGCGACGATCGATCTTGGACCATTGCGATCAATCCGGTCGATGATGATCCTACGGTTGTGATCGATCCAAGCCATGATCCTGATCGACGACGATCGATCTCGGACCGTTGTGATCGATCAGGTCGGCGATGATCCGATGGTTGCGATCGATCCAAGCCCTGATCCCGATCGGCGACGATCGATCTCGGACCGTTGCGATCGATCAGATCGGTGACGATCCGATGGTTGCGATCGATCCAAGCCCTGATCTCGATCGGCGACGATCGATCTCAGACCGTTGCGATCGATCCGGTCGCCGACGATTCGACGGTTGTGATCGATTCAAGCCATGATCCCGATCGACGACGATCAATCTCGAACCATTGCGATCAGTCCGATCAGCGACGATTCGACGGTTGCGATCAATCCAAGCCATGATCCTGATCGGCGGCAATCGATCTTCGACCTTTGCGATCAGTGCGATCGGCGATGATCTGACGGTTGCGATCGATCCAAGCCATGATGCCGATCGGCGACGATCGATCTCGGACCATTGCGATCGATCCGGTCAGCGACGATCTGACAGTTGCGATCGATCTAAGCCCTGATCCCGATCGGCGACAATCGATCTTGGACCATTGCGATCAATCCGGTCGGTGACGATCCGATAATTGCGATCGATCCAGGCCCTGATCCCGATCGGCGATGATCGATCTTGGACCGTTGCGATCAATCCGGTCGACGACGATCCTACGGTTGCGATCGATCCAAGCCATGATCCCGATCGGCGACGATCGATCTCGAACCATTGCAATCTGTCCGATCGGCAACGATCCAATGGTTGCGATCGAAGCCCTGATCCCGATCGGCAACGATCGATCTCGGACCGTTGCGATCAATCCGATCGACGACGATCCTACAGTTGCGATCGATCCAAGCCAGGATCCCGATCGGCGACGATCGATCTTGAGCCATTGCGATCAGTCCGATCGGCGATGATCCGACGGTTGCGATCGATCCAAGCCGTGATCCTGATCGGTGGCAATCGATCTCCGACCATTGCGATCAGTGCGATCGGTGACGATCCGACGGCTGCGATCGATCCAAGCCATGATGCCGATCGGCGACGATCGATCTCGGACCATTGCGATCGATCCGGTTGGCGACGATCCGATGGTTGCGATCGATCCAAGCCCTGATCCCGATCGGCGACGATCGATCTCAGACCGTTGCGATCAATCCGATCGGCGATGATCGATCTCAGACCGTTGCGATCAATCCGGTCGGCGACGATCGATCCAAGCCCTTATCTCGATCGGCAAAATTTTTTTCTCTAAAAATGCATCGCTAATGCATCGTAATATTTTTATTTGATAATTATATTTTATAAAAATTAATTTTTCTAAAAATAATTGCGACGCATTAGCTTGCGTCGCAATGTTTTATTTTTAATTTTTTTTATAAAATTTATTTTTTAAAAAAATTGTGACTCAAATCTTGCGTCACTAAATTAAAAATTAATTTTTTTTATTTCTCTATTTTATTGCATCGCTAATGCGTCGCTATTTAACATAATTAATTTTTTTAAAAAAAATTGCGACGCAATGAGATGCGTCGCAATATTTTTATTTATTAATTATAATTTATAAAAATTAATTTTTCTAAAAATAATTATGATGCAACTGTTTACTCGTAATGTTTTATTTTTAATTTTTTTCTATAAAAATTATATTTTTTAAAAAAATTGCAATGCAATACATGCGTCGCTAAATTAAAAATTAAATTTTTTAATTTTTGATTTAATGCGTCGCTAATGCGTCGCTATTTAACATAATTAATTAATTTTTAAAAAAATAGCGACGCAATAAATTACGTCGCAATATTTTTATTTCATACTTATATTTTATAAAAATTATTTTTTCTTAAAATAATTGCGACTCACCTATATGAGTCGCAATGTAGCGACTCATTTTATATGCATCGCTAAATTGCAACGCAATTCTATGCGTCGCAATGTTTTATTTTTAATTTTTTTATAAAATTTATTATTTTCAAAAACATTGCGACGCCATACTTGCGTCGCTAAATTAAAAATTAATTTTTTTAATTTTTTTGATAAATAGCATCGCTAATGCATCGCTATTTAACATAATTAATTTTTTTTAATAAAATTGTGACGCAATGGTTGCATCGCTAAATTTAAAAATAATTTTTTTTTACTTTTTTTGTTATTTCCGTTGCTAATGCATCGCTAAATAGCGACGCAATCTTTGCATCGCTATATTAATGATTTTTTTTTATTTTATAGGTATTGGCGTCGCTAATGCGTCGCTATATTGCGACGCATTTTTTTTTGCGTCGCTATTTATTTTTCTCGCTGATTTATCGCAATTTGGTCGCAATTTAGTGACGCAAAAATGCGTCGCTAAATTGGCATCGCTATTTCCGAATTTTCTTGTAGTGCATCTTGTATATGAATAATTAGGGGTGGCAAAGTTGAACACGATACGCGAACACGACTCAAGCCCATATGTAAATGCATCGACACAATTATAATACGAAATAATTGTGTCATGGGTTAATCCGTCAACTTGAAAGTGATCCGTTTAGGATTCATTTAGTTGATGACATGTTCAAACAGGTCGGATTGTGTTAAGTGGGTCGCATTGTGTCTATTTGTGTTAAGAAAGTTGGGTTTGTTCGTGTTGAGCGAAATATGTTGCATCAATCTCATACAAGTTGTTTAATAAACGAGTCATACATATCATATTGTGCTACCTGTGTAATAATCATATTGTGTTTATGTTTAGATTTTTGACATGATTAATTAATCGTGTCGTGTTTGTGTTGACTCATATATTGTTATATCTAAGGTTCGACACGAATGCGACATGTAAGCACGAATTGCCACCTCCACAAATAATCATGGAACAACCTCCTCAAGGAATATGTAGCCTTATGGTTTTATGAAAACTGGGTCTATTATTAACAAAATAGATAAATAATTTAATTTATACGCTCTTATAATACTTTTATGCTGGTCCAGATTTTAATATCAGTGCCACTGCAATGACTAGAACTACTGCTTAGAAATGAAATTTCTTCCATTGATTTATTTTATCCCGAAGCTTTCTTTTCAACAATTTTCCAGTTGATGAACAAATATGAATATGAAATCTATTGTTGAATACTTCAAAGAGATGTATGGATTTACAATTCAGCACTCTCATCTTCCTTGCCTTCAAGTAGGAAATCAAAAGAAGGCAAATTATCTGCCGATGGAGGTGAGTTCAATGCCTTATAGCGTCTTTTGTTGACCTAAGTAATTCAGGTCTGATTGGACATATACCTTACAGGCTTCCAAGATAGTTGAGGGCCAGAGATACACAAAGAGGTTGAATGAAAAGCAGATTACTTCCCTGCTTAAGGTTACATGCCAGAGACCCAGAGAACAGGAGATGGATATCTTGCAGGTCAAAAATCTAAACCGCCTTATCAGTGGTTTGAGACTCATCTGTGAGCTTGCATTTGTCATGAACCTTTGTGTATTGAGCATTGACAGTTGCTTATTCATAACAAAATTTGAGGGGAGAGACACATCTCATATTTTCTCATGGACTATTACCTATATCTTTTGACAATGCTTGCCCCCTAGACACAACATACTCACTATAGTGTTTGACTAATATGATCTCTGGACTTTAGAATAACTGCCTTACTTGTGTAGGGACATTTGTAGTGTTACTCTTATATATTGATGTATTATTTATACGTCAAGTAAGGTTATAGTACGAGCAGGAAGGATGGGGAAGATTTAGACGCACTGTCCAAATTAAATAAATACAGTACCTAAATTCTCATGCACATGAAAGGGAAGGATGTTCCTGTAATTCTACTGGGCATCGTTAGCCTATATATGTGATCAAATTTTTTTGGATGTATTCAACACATTTTTGTACGTGTCTGTGTACTATTATTATTTCATCCAAAATGGCTATGTACAGCTAAATTTTTATGGATGACGTGAATGGCCCATGTAAAGTGCTTTTGTTAGTAATTATTAGATCCAAAATGGTAGCACACAAACTCATGACCCTCAACCTCATGTCATTAGGTCTGAAGTTCTGTTTGTCTCAAATTCTGAAATGAAAACCAAAATGCTTTGATCTTAGTGAGATATGATCGATTTGAAATTTGACCGGTTTTGGAGTTTTGACCAAAACAAGCTAATGAAGCAAATTAATTGTCTATATATACACTTGTGGTCGAACTGAATTTGAGGTTAAAATTTTCATTGGCTAATTTTTACTTAAATGTATAGCCCAAGATGGGTTGGTAGTCATAACTGGAATTGCATTAATGTGAAACAGATAAGTCATGCTAGTTTAAAATCATATGAGCTTACTACAAATGTGCAACTATAATTATGTATTTATAAACCTATTGTAGATAATGAGCCATACCTATCATTGTAGTAGCTCTAAGCAAACAGGATTCATTTTACAAAATGAGAATATTTCCAACTTGTAAGATATGCATATTTTGGAGTCTTTGATGTCATCAGACCTTTCTAGGAACAACATCTGTAAGCCATTAAATAGTTGGGGATGAAAAGTGAAGTTGCCAACCACAGAATTTTTTTTTTTTTTTTTTTTTGTATTTGCAACAACTGTAGAATGACATATGTATTACTCAGCAATTTTTATGTAAATACTGAATTTGTTTTTTTTTCAGTCGAGCAAGTTGTTGGAAATTTGATGTGTGCCCATGTGGCAGCCTAGGCAATCACGGGCACCCTACCTAGGGCTATATATCAAGGCTATTCCACTTCTTTGGTCAAATAACTTTTTCGTGCTATGATAAACTACATCTATCTTTTGCTTGTGTTAATGTGGCTTTGTGTGGGCCTACCATCTTTGGAACTCCCATCTTTCCTCTCAGAATTATGGGCTCATTTTCAGCAGCTTTTATTAGAGGTTTTAGTCATCTCTGGCTGATGTTCCTACTCTGTCACCACACTATCTTCATGAGGCTTTAACTAACTACAAGTTCTGTTATTACATGATGGCCTTACTGGAATAGTTTTTTTAAAAAGACAATTGACTATCATTATATTATATTTTTGTTGATTGATGCTAAGGTTTGCAAAATGAGGCTCACAAAATTACATTATATATCCACCATTTTCAGACAGTTCATCAAAATGGGTATGACCAAGATCCCTATGCAAAGGAATTTGGCATCAATATTAGTGACAAACTCACCTCGGTGGAAGCACGAGTTCTTCCTGCTCCATGGGTAATGTGTAATTCTTGTTGGTAGTGGATTCATTGAGTTACTATAAAATGGTTCTGCCAGATGGATGGTCTACTATTTTTTGTGCTGATGAATATTTATTCACCTAATGTGTTTTGTAAAGCTAAAATATCATGACACTGGAAAAGAAAAGCAATGTTTGCCTCAGGTTGGCCAATGGAATATGATGAACAAGGTACAGATGCTATAAAAATTGTGCCACAGATTTTCAGATTTTTCCAGGTGCCCTATTGGTGCAGCGTAGGTTGTAGGTCTGTAGTATTATGTTTATTAAAACACATCTCCACAATGCAGAAAGTGATAAATGGATGCACAGTAAATCACTGGGCCTGAATTAACTTTTCACAAAGTGTTCAAGAAAGCACTGCTCGTGGATTTTGTCAGGAGCTCTAGCACAGATGTGTCAAATATCTGGCATGGTAAATTCTTGCATCCCAGTAGCATTAATCTCAAGCAAGTTTTAATTGCTTCATTTTTCCTCATGAGGGTGATCATCTCTAGCTGGTCCACATTTCTGAGAACAAATGGCAGACTGGTTGTAATTCATGCACAGCCATGCTTAAATCTTGCGGATCTAACATTGCAGGAATTCAACCGCGAGCCAGTAATTCCAATCTATTCTGCAAGGCCAGAGCAAGTGGGGAAGGCTCTTAAACATGTGTATAATGCAGCAGCAAACAAACTCAAGGGGAAAGAACTAGAGCTTCTTTTAGCCATCCTTCCTGACAATAATGGTTCTCTATATGGTGTGGCTGCATTTCTTATATTCCATCATTATGTTGCTACTATTTTTTATGCCATGCACATTTTTGCGAAGGTAGTCTTTTAATCATGATCCTGATATATGCATACAGGTGATCTGAAGCCTTGTAAAATAATAAGATTAGAAGGCCTGATATGATCTCATGTGATAATCATTCACCAAGGCATAGATGTCATGCGATAATCATTCACCAAGGCATTGCAAGAAATTAAAATGGATCAATATAATCCACATCACAGAAAATTGCAGAAAACTCAAGAAAAACTTCTCTAGTATTTATTGCTGCATTTGGCTTATGATTGTTCACCAAACTTCAATTGTTGGTGCAGGGGACTAGTAGAGGCCAGCACACTACCACGTTCTATGGGACGAGAACAACTTTACTGCAGATGAAATGCAGACGCTGACAAATAATCTCTGCTACAGTACGTAATGTCCTTTAAATGGATTTTCATTCCATTAATGTTCGTGAGGCAGTTAACTAATTTTTTGTTTTAATTGGTGTATGACTGCAGCTATGCTCGGTGCACGCGATCTGTTTCTGTTGGTAAGAACTTCTGTGCCACTGGAAGCCGTTTAACAACGTTTTTAATTATGCCAGATAGAAATGGTTTCTTTTTATACAGTTTTACTGATCTATGTTTCCACCCCCCTCTCTCTCTCTCTCTCTCTTTTTTCCTCTCCTTATGAATGTCTGAGCAGTGCCACCAGCATATTATGCTCATATGGCTGCATTTCGAGCCCGGTTCTACATGGAGCCAGAGATGTCTGAGAACACGACATCCCGGAACACACGCACAGCCAATGGGTCCTCTGTGAAGCCACTCCCAGCCTTGAAAGAGAAGGTGAAGAGGGTGATGTTCTACTGTTAAAAGGGAAGGCAAGAATAAGCTGCGTCTTGTACATCAATGTTGTATTTATAGTGTAGAGTGGACAATGTACTACAGTTTTTCAAAGATACGCAGTTCCTGAGATGAGCCATGGGGCTTGTCAAGCAACCATGCAACATTAACTCTTACCGATCAAAACACCAGAAGACAGAGAGTGAGCGCCTTCAACTAATAAGACCAAAAAAAAAAAAAAATTCCGGGAAGATAGAGAGTGAGCGCCTTCAACTAATAAGACCAAAAAAAAATCCGGAGTACCTCATATCGAAGCATTATTTTTCTCAACCAGTTCCGTCAACTCATGCAAAAGAAGTCCTGAATCGAGGACAAACCAATCATCATCGGACCGAGACTACTCTTAAAAGAGCCCACGGCCATAGCCAAAGCCTGTGGGAGGAGGAAGCGCCATGCTCCCCTCCAGTCCATGACCAAAGCCAGTGGGAGGAGGAAGCGCCATGCTCCCCTTCAGTCCACGACCAAAGCCAATGGGAGGAAGAACCGTCATGCTCCCCTTCAGTCCATGACCAAAGCCAGTGGAAGGAGGAAGCGCCATGCTCCCATCCAGTCCACGACCAAAGCCAATGTTAGGAGGAAGCGCCATGCTCCCCTTCAGTCCACAACCAAAGCCAATGGGAGGAAGAACCGCCATGCTCCCCTCCAGTCCACGATCGAAGCCAATGGGAGGAGGAAGCGCCATGCTCCCCTCCAGTCCATGACCAAAGCCAATGGGAGAAAGAAGCGCCATGCTCCCCTCCAGTCCACGACCGAAGCCAATGGGAGGAGGAAGCGCCATGCTCCCCTCCAGTCCACGACCAAAGCCAATGGGAGGAAGAACCGCCATGCTCCCCTTCAGTCCATGACCAAAGCCAGTGGGAGGAGGAAGCGCCATGCTCCCATCCAGTCCACGACCAAAGCCAATGGGAGGAGGAAGCGCCATGCTCCCCTCCAGTCCACGACCAAAGCCAATGGGAGGAAGAACCGCCATGCTCCCCTCCAGTCCATGACCTAAGCCTAGACTCACACCTGGAGCGCCCCCCGCTGAGATCGTGCTCGTGCATGCATGGCCTCGATGACGAGCTCGTCGGCACGCCTGGCCACGTCCATTCTCAGCCTCTCGAACGCCTTATGCAGGCTCTCGAGCTCGCCCAACCCGAGCTCCTCCAAGTTTGCACCGCACAAGGTGTCCTCCCCGGCCCGCTTCGTGCTCACAGCCTCCTCGAGCACCGCCTTCTTCCTCTTCTCGGCCTCGAGCATGCCCACGAGCTCTATCTGCTGGCGGTTGAGCTCGCCGATAAGCATGGTTTCGCACGCCCCCGGCATATGGTGGTTGGTGGACGGCAGAAGCGGGAGAGGGGGGCTACCGGAGAGGAAGCGGTCGATGATGCCGTCGACGGAGGGGTGGCCGAAGGAGAAAGGCTTGCCGGCTGGGGAGAAGACGATGATGCCGATCTCGGCGCCGCAGAGGATGGATAGCTCGTTCGCCTTCTTGAAGATGCCGGTGCGGCGCTTGGAGAAGCACACCTGTCGCGCCTCCTCGTTCTCAATCTTCTTGATCTCGATCTTCTGCCGTCCCATGATCGGCTTCTTCCTTCTCGCCATTATTATCGTCTATATATCTCAGAGCGGGAGAGAGAAAGAGGCCAGCAGAGCGAGAGGAGGTTGGTGGTCTATAATGGTGCTCGTTATATTGATAGGATCATGGGTTGTGCTTTCCATAAGTGGTGGCCGCCAACAAGTTAGAAGGAAATCAGATTGCACGAATTTCCTAAAATTAGATCGTTAATTGAATTAAATATCAATCTGGCAATCGATTTTAATGCAATATAAAACTATAATATATAGATATTGAGTCAGATCAGGAAGAAGGAATAATCATATATTCATGTGGAGAGAAATTAGTGGACTTTCCAAATTTGGAGGGCTGATTGATTTAACGTAATATATACCAAATAAAGTTGGGGTCAGAAGTCAATGGAAGGAAAGTCGAATCCAAATCAAAAGCGGTGACGGGGTTGTGATAAAGAACAAGAGGACCAGTTGAAGTCACGACTTCCTTTGCCCATCATCCAACGACTTTGAGAGACGTGTAAAAGGAAAGAGAGAAAAAAGCGAGCGGTAGAGAGTCCCCGGCTCAAATCCAATTTATGAAGTTTCAAAGATTTTCTGGGCTAAGCCCCGAGGGAGGCAGGCGACAAACAAGCCGAGGCCATCAGTGACCGTAACAGACAAATCGATGGGACACTAGTTGCCTTGCTCAACGCATGGTGGGAAAGGTAAAGAAAGAGAGCGGCATGTTGAGGTTGTTTTGATGAACGGCAGCAATGTTATAGGAGCTGGAAGTAGTTGTGTAAGTAGTAGGAAGAGCTCTGAAGGAAAGGTGAGAGAGGAAAAGAAAAGAGGGCTTCCAAGATCTGAAAATGGAAGGGCTTTCCATCATCGCCATCTATGATCTTGGGGAATGCGAAGAGGTGTGAAATGCATAGGAAAGAAGCCCAAGGTGATTAGTGATGATGTTGATTGCAAGGAGGATTTCTGGGCTACAGGCGGTAGTAAGTTCATCAAGGCCTGTACCAGAGCAACTAAGAGAGCAGTGAAGAAGTGATGGTCATGAAATTTATTTGAATGTTTTTATTCATCATTATTATCATCACTATTTGATATTGTAGTTGTTTCGCCAACCAAGTATTGGTTGATTGATTGATATTTGTTGTATTTTACAAGTATGCTTCTGTTAATATCTTTGTACCCGAGGCTGGACTGGTTTCGCATATGTATAACTACTTGTTATAATAAGTTAAATCTCAATTATTTCCTTTCCCTGTGCTCTTTCATAGCAGAAAGATTGTAGATAACCCAATTAACATTCCTTTGGTTGGAACCATATAAAATCTGTTGCAATGCGAGTCACTTTGTCATTGGTCATGACAGAGGAACAGGGATCAGGAACAAGGATGAGAAAGTTCTGTTTATGAGGAGCAGCTTAAAACCCTTGATTTCTTCTTAGTTCTTTTAGCTCATCAGCTAGCTATGTTCTAAGAAAGTGAAACAGATGTCCGTGATATTTTGAAAAGGTTGGATTGTTGGAAAGGATTATTTGTTCTCGTGGCGGTTGATTGAGTAGGGGATATCCGCTTTTTCTTGCATTTTTTATGAGTGCTCTTTGGGGCTTGAAAATAGGATTGTTTTGTTCTGTAATATGATATCTCCAGCTGTGAACACATGTGGGGTGCCATCCACTTCAATCCAACTTTGGCCAACCTCTTTTGATATATTCTGATCCTTCATTTTCCTCCTCGCCTCCTTGGATTCATTCCATTGCCCAGATTCAGCATATAAGTTTGACATCAGAACATGAGCTCCATCATGCAATGGATCCAATTCAAGTATCTTCTCGTAGGCAAGTTTGCCCAACTCCACATTCCGATGGATTCTACAAGCGCCTAACAGAGCTCCCCATACGTGTTTGCATCTACTTCATATCCCAAGCTTGTGATAAAATCCACAGCTTCATCCAAGAGACCTGCCCGTCCAAGGAGGTCAACCATGCATCCTATGTGCACCATCTCTGGCTCAACCTCATAATCCGACATGCTATGATAAATTCTCTTCCCTTCATCGACCAATCCAGCATGCACGCATGCAGATAAAACGCTGACAAACGTAATGGAGTTGGGTCTTGCAGAGTCCCCGCCTATGGTTTGCATCTGGTTGAAGGCCTGGACAGCCTCCTCACCACGCCCGTGCGTGGCCAAGCCTTAAATCAGTGCAGTCCAAGCAAACACGTCCCTCTCCTGCATGCCCTCAAAAACCTGTACAGCCTTCACCAGACAGCCACATTTGGCGTACATGTCTATCAGGGCAGCAGTGCCCAAAGTTGCATCGATTTGCACTCCGCTGCTCTTTACGTAGAGATGTACTGCTCTTCCTTCTTCTAGTGCACCCAGATGCGAGCATGCAGTCAGGACGCTGAGGATGGTGATCTTATCTGGTTCGATAGAGCCTTCCATCAGAAGATCTTTGTAGACTTTGATTGCTTTCTCTGGCTGCTCATTTCTAACATATCCAAGAATCATAGTGCTCCAAGAGAAATTGTCCTTCATGGGCATTTGTTCGAAGAGTGAACGAGCGAGCATAGCCTGCAATCATGGAATTCCAAGAGACGATGTCTCGTTCCAGCATTTCATCGAAAACTCTTCGCCCAAGATCGACATGTCCGATTCTCGAGTACATATCAATGAAAGCATTACAAATGGGAACATTTAATTCGATACCCATCTCCCTTGCGCGACCATGAATCTCGAGTCCTAACTCTAAACGCTCACAAGCGGACAGTAGGCTAAGAAAGGTCGCTTCGTTGGCTCTTATATTCCTTGCCTTCATCTCAGACAGCAACTGCAAACCTTCCTCCAAGCTCCCATTCTCCGCGTACCCTGAAATCATGACATTCCATGAAATCAAATCCTTCTCAGCCATACCAGCAAACAGTAAGCGAGCAACTTGAATTTGCCCACACTTCGCATACATATTCATCAGAGAATTACTTAAAATAAGGCTCAATTCAAAACCCTTTTCTTGTATGCAATAGTGTATATCCTTCCCCGCGGAAAGAACGTTGGTGGCCAACGTAACCTGGTCGGTATTGATATTTCTCCAATTCTTGGAGCGAAAGAGAGCCACCGCCTCCTCCGGGCGATCATTATCGACGAAGCCCGCAATCATCGCAGCCCAAGAGATAGGGTACACCCGGATCGAAAAGCTGGTTTTGGCCTTGATAACGTCGGTCCAGAAGCTGCGGCCGTACTTCAAGCACATTCTGTGACGATCCTAACCAACCAACCTATCAAAGAGGTGGTTCATCGTCCGAAGACATCAGGGAGAATGGCTAAGTAGGCCGTCGAGCTAAGCGAGCATGATATCCGATTCCAAACTTGCCCGGCCATCAAAGCCCAAGTTCTAGCTGATTTCCTCCTTGAATGCACTATCCCAGAGGATGGCTCCACTCCGGACTCCTCCGAACACTCGAGATCCGGCGCCCTATGGTTGCTCCATGTCGACGGATCGTCTAATGCCAATGGCTCCGGCGCTGGCTTGATCCTCACCAGCCAGGAGGGGGCGACCTTCGAGTATGGTGTTCGCTTCTCCTTCTCAGCCTCCAATAATGAAGCCGAGTATGAAGCTCTGCTCGATGGACTCCGAATCGCCCACGACCTTAAAGTGAAGATGTTGAATGCCTTCACTGACTCTCAGTTGGTAGCTGGTCACGTGCGGGGCGAGTTCGAGGCCCGGGAGCCAAACATGATTCAATACCTCCAAGAGGTGCGGGGTTTATTTACCCATTTCTCTGAATTTGAAATCATTCAAATCCCAAGATCCGAGAATGCACGTGCCGATCTATTGTCCCAACTAGCAACTATGGAGTCGATGGATGCCGAGCATAAGTTTCCTTTGGAAATTTTGGAAAGACCTAGCATCGCGAAGGTTGACCGAGTGATGCAGGTTGAGTCCGAACCATCCTGATTCGATCCTATATTAAAATATCTTAAAGAGGGGTTACTCCCAGCCGACCGAAAGGAAGCAAGAAAGCTGAAGCTGCAAGCCATTCACTATATGCTGATCGACGACTGGCTGTATAAACGATCCTTTTTCATGCCGCTGCTCAAGTGCCTTCGCCCCTCTGAAGCTGATTATGCTCTCCGGGAGGTACATGAGGGAATTTGCGGCAACCATTTGGGAAGTCGATCATTATGCCACAAGGTGCTGCGCCAGGGGTACTATTGGCCCACCATGCAGAGGGATGCTGACGATCTTGTCCGGACCTGTAACCCCTGTCAGAGACATTCTCACATCCAAAGGCTCCCCTCCGCCAACTTGGTCCCTATTTCCTCCGCTTGGCCCTTTGCTAAGTGGGGCATTGACATTCTAGGACCTTTTCCCCTCGCCGTTGAACAGAGAAAATTTTTATTTATCGCCATTGACTACTTCACCAAATGGGTCGAGGCCGAAGCAGTTGCCCAGATAACCGAAGCTCGAGCCAGGGACTCGTATGGAGATCCATTATTTGTCGCTTCGGCCTCCTGCATACCATCATCATCGACAATAGGAAGCAAATTGATAATCCCAAATTCCAGAAGTTCTGCGAGGATCATGGCATCTTTCACCGCCTCACATCAGTAGGACATCCGCAAGCCAATGGAGAAGCCGAAGTGACCAACCGGACCCTGCTTCAAGGGATCAAAGCTCGGCTCTCCAGAGCCCGTGGCAGATGGGCAGACGAACTTCACCACATCCTATGGGCTTACTGCACCACCCAGAGAGTTTCAATTAGCGAGACCTCATTCCGGATGGCCTTCAGAATGGAAGCTGTCATCCCCGTGGAAATAGGATTTCCTTCTCCGTGGGTGGAAAGCTACTTGGAGGAGGCCAACGGCGAGCAGCTTCGCACCAATCTCGACTTGGTGAAAGAGATCAGAGAGAAAGTTCGGATCAGGATAGCCACCTACCAGCAAAGAGTAGCCCGTTATCATGCCTCCATAGTCAAAGGAAAATCCTTCTCGCCCGGCGATCTTGTTCTTCGGAAAGCATCTGTCTCCAAGCCACTGGAACAAGGAAAGCTGGCTCCAAATTGGGAAGGACCCTATCAAGTAGCGGAAGTCATCGGTCCAGGCACCTACAAGCTCCATGATCTGGATGTGAAATCTATTCTCCGGACGTGAAATTCGGACAATCTCCGTACATACCACCAGTAGGGTACGTTTTCTATAGACTTGCCCTATTTATAGCTTTGGCATCTTGTTCATATTGTCCATGGCATGGACGCTACAACCATTTTTTCGGAAAGGTTGCAATAAAAAAATAGACACCGCTTAACCATTCTCGGCACAACCGAGCTATCTCCCCAGCTAAATCTCCGTACCTCGGCAGAGCCGAGCCTTGAGCTAAATCTCTGTACCTCGTACTCGTACCTCGGCAGGGCCGAGCCTTGAGCTAAATCTCCGTACCTCGGCAGAGCCGAGCCTTGAGCTAAATCTCCGTACTTTTGCAGGGCCGAGCCTTGAGTTAAATCTCCGTACCTTGGCAGAGCCAAGTAAAATATCAAAAGCTTTCATCCGAATTCGGGCAGCTTACAAGCCCCGGCCAGATCAAGTGATCTCCAAGGTTTCATCCAGATTCGGACAGCTTACAAGCCCCGATCGGACCAAGTGATCTCCAATATTTCATCCAGATTCGGGCAGCTTACAAGTCCCGTCCGGACCAAGTGATCTCCAAGGTTTCATCCGGATTCGGGCAGCTTACAAGCTCCAGCCGGATCAAGTGATCTCCAAGGTTTAATCCAGATTCGAGCAGCTTATAAGCCCCGGCCAGACCAAGTGATCTCCAAGGTTTCATCCGGATTTGGGCAGCTTACAAGCCCCGGTCGGACCAAGTGATCTCCAAGGTTTCATCCGGATTCGGGCAGCTTACAAGCCCCGGCTGGACCAAGTGATCTCCAAGGTTTCATCCGGATTTGGGTAGCTTACAAGCCCCTGCCGAACCAAGTGATCTCCAAGGTTTCATCCAGATTCGGGCAGCTTACAAGCCCCGGCCGGACCAAGTGATCTCCAAGGTTTCATCCGGATTCGGGCAGCTTACAAGCCCCGGCCGGACCAAGTAATCCTCGAGGTCTCATCCGGATTCGGGCAGCTTACAAGCCCAGGCCGGATCGAGTGACCTCCAAGACTTTAACCGGATTCGGGCAGCTTACGAGCCCCGGCCGGCGCCAAATTATATAAGCCTCGGCTAAAGCCGAAGTGTATCTTTTGCCAAAATCCTCGACCGAACCGAGTGAAAAATTATCCAAAGTCTCGATCAAATCGGGTGACTTCTCAGATGTTCTAAGATAACAAAACATCCCCTGGTACTTCGGTAGAGGTAAACTACCTCCTTTTATTCAACCATAAAGACATGCTACGAGATGTCTCTTTTCGAAGAAATACTTGCTTCATTCTGCAAACAAAATCATGCTTACCACATGAGTCCGCAGGACCACCCAGGTTTCCTTTTGACTCAAACAGGGCAAACGTTCTCTCCACTGAGGACCGAACATTGGTCTTAGCAAAAATAAAGCAGTAAGAATGCTGCCGAAGTATGCTATGACATAAAGAGCATGATATGGGAGTAGCAACTCTCAACACCATCATGTCGAAAAAGAAGCAAATGCTAAAAGAAGAAAGAACAAAACTTTCTTTATTATCAAGGAAATGAATTACAACCTCTGAAGAGGTATTACAAGCGTGCTATAGCGCAGGAGAAAAACAAACAGATTAAAAAGCAGCTTCGGCCTTTAGTGTTACTGCAGCATCCAAGAAATCAGAGAAATCACATGACTCCAGTTGAGTCGTTGATCCCCTAGACGGACAAGCCAAAAGACCTGAACTGGGCCAAGGACTTGTGGGGACTAATGCCGAGGGCTCCATTTCCCCCCCAAGCAGAGCGCTGGACTGCCAGTCACTGCCCAACAACATAGGCAGGGCTCAAGCAGGCAAACACCACCCTCCTCCCTCTTCGCATGGTAAAAAATCCCTTAGGCAGATGAGCCGAGAAATCCAAATCGAGGGAGGAGGCGAAATTCATATTAACCATGAGGAATGCACATGCTTTGCATTTCCAGTTGTCCCCATGACGGACCACAAAGGACACACAGGAACCGTATGCGAGCGCTCCCCACACGATCTCTGCGGGCCTCTCATACGCCCTCCATATGACCTCTGAGAACTCCTCCCTTGAGGATCGCTTGCTCTTCAGCAGCTACTTCATCGCTCAAACTATCTGGCACTAACCAACTCTCGAAGAGGGAACTGCCCGACATCTTTGCCCTCGGAAGGGCCTTGGATATGTCTCTAAGTTATGAAAAGAGAAGGCTTTGAAAGACGTCTATGCACCATCTGCCTCCCCCTTTCTTATAGGAAATCGATCGCGAGTAGCGGAAAAAATCGTGATGCCACGCGGCGCACCGGGACAAGAAGATACATGTCAAAGCGCGCCAAGGGAGCCCTTCAAGTCATTATGGGAAGAGATCTTCCCATGATCTCGAATCGAGAGCCTTAAATGCGGAGAAACAGCCTATGAATCTTCGAGATATGGGCGAGTCTGGGAAATCCCCAATGAAAAAGATGTTCTCCCAATGGAGCCCGGATACTTGTCGCTCACGCAAAACCAATTCGCCTGGAAAAAGACAAAGCACTGACAGAGCAGTAAAAAGGCACTGGGGCTCGGTAGGCCAAAGCCGTAGGGTAAAAGCCTCGGTCGGAGCCGAAGTGCACCTCCTATTGTTAGTAAAAGCCTCGGTCGGAGCCGAAGTGCATCTCCTATTGTTATTAAAAGCCTCGGCCGGAGCTGAAGTGCATCTCCTATTGTTATTAAAACCTTGGCCGGAGCCGAAGTGCATCTCCTATTGTTATTGAAAGCCTCGGCCGGAGCCAAAGTGCATCTCCTATTGTTATTAGAAGCCTCGGCCAAAGCCAAAGTACATCCCCGATCACTATCTAAAGCCTCGGCTAAAGTCAAAGTGCATCCCCGATCACTATCTAAAGCCTCGGCCGAAGCCGAAGTGCGTCTCCTATTGTTATCAAAAGCTTCGACCAAGACCGAGTGATAAAAAACAAACATTTCAAAGATAGCAGCAAACACGAAAGTTGCAAAAACTCTTCTTTTCATTTGTCACAAAAAGAAAAACAAAAAAGAAAAGAAAAAGATACATAAGCCCTCATTGGGGCTTATCGTCTCCGCCGGGCGCGCTCGAGCTCCCCCCGCGCCGGAGTGTTAAGTCGGCGATCTGTCCTCGAAGGGATGCTACTTGCCCCTCCAGCCGGCTATTAATCCTGTTGAGAAATTATTGAAACATAATTGCCCCAACTTTATTGATTTTGATGATTTCCAAAAGCCATGAGTACCTTAAAGAATAAAATGTGTTTATCTATCAAAAACCTTGAGCTTATTCAAATTGAAAGAAATGGAATATCAATGGTTATATGTAATGAGTTTTGAAACAATTAGAAAAAGGAGTTTCATGCTCTATGCTTAAAAGATTTCATAAAAGGAATTTTTATACATTATAATTCAATCGATGAATTCTTGAAACATGTCTTGAATCCATGCTTAATGTCATATTCAATGTATTCGAGTCAAATTTATATTTAAATTTAATTGGGACAAGTTTTAAAGTCAATCAGAACATTTTTCTGAGTTTTGTATCGCTCCCGAGCCGACTCAAGGGTTTCCGAGTCGACTCCCCAAAATGACTGATTTTCTCGAGTCGACCCTTGGTTTTTCAAGAGTCGACCCCTGACTTCTTGCGAGCCAACTCCTGTCTGTGCGAGCCGACTCCGCTCAAACAACAGAACCCATGTTTTTTGAGCACTTCTCGAGTCGACTCCCCATTTTCCTCGAGTCGACTCCCAACTTTCGCGAGCCGACACTTCTGTTTTCGCGAGTCGACATTTTGCGTGAACTTTCTTATATATGGCTTCTTTTATCTCTTGTTTGGAAGGCTTGCTTTTGTCAACGCGCTTAGCAGTTCATATTAGAGACCCTGCACGTTATATGCGGTCTTCGGCGTTTCCACGTGACTTGCCGGTGACGCCCTCTGCACGGTGGCTCACTTAGAACCTTGTGATTGTAAGATCGATGACTGCACCAATTCGCTGATTTAGCATCGACATTAATTCACGATGTGGAGGGGAGCTCGTGTCGTGTCGCTCCTTCCGAAATTGCTTGCTCGCCAGCACCAACAACACCAGCTCCTTTGCCTGCCCCCCGCATCAACGCCCGTCGTCGTCTGTTGTGCTACAGGAGTCAAAAGGAGGTGGTGTGCAGGCGATATTTAATTTGTGCCTGCACCGGCTCCAGTCTACACTACGTATGTATCGATTCGAGACGAGCGAGCAGTGGCCAGTGGGGGCAACGCATCTCGTGTCCCGCTCACGGGCGGCGTCGCAGTCCCGGCAGCGCACCCCTTCAGGCGCTCGCACGCCCACCATTAATACCACAAACGCCTTCCCACCCGACTCGCTTTTCTCTCTCTCTCTCTCTCTCTCTCATAGAAGCGGTAGCAGCTAGCAGGCCACAGAGAAGAGGGACTATTGCTCTCCTGCTGCTGCTGCTGAATGTGTAAGATCCATTAAAGGATCTTCTTTAATAAACATAATGGCCAGGATCTTAGAATAAATGGTTTTTATATGAAAATATAAATCAAGAATGTGTACCTTGATCCATTGATATTCGTTCTTCTTCGTTGGCCAAAAACCACGGGGTGGGAAAAAAACCACATCCCAAACCTTTTTTTTTATATAAACGGTGGCCTGGTCACCGTGGCTAGGCCACCGCCGGCCATGGCCATGGCCAAAAATGGGAGGGGAGGAGGGGGCTTACCTCTCTTGGACGCCGCCGGGGTTTGCCTGCGCCGAGGGGTGGGGGGGGGGGCGGTCGCCGGTGGTTTCCTAGCGCTGGAGGAGGGGGCGGGGGGAGCCAGAGTTGAGGACGGCGACGGCTAGGGCAAAGCAAAGGATGATGAAGAAGAGGGGAAGGGGGCGGGCGCGTCTCATTATATATTAGGAATTAGCGACGCAATATTGCATCGCTAATTCCTTGCTATTTTTTTTAAAATATATTATGGATTAGCGACGCAATATTGCGTCGCTAAAAAGTCGCTAAAGCAAATTTTTTTATTTTCTACTAAAATTAGCGACTCAAATATTTGAGTCGCTAATGCGTCGCTATATTGGTAGCAATAACAGGCGGAAAATTATTTTTTCTGAAAATAATTGCGACGCATCTCGTTGCATCGCAATGTTTTCTTCTTAATTTGAATTATAAATTAATATTTTTTTTAAAAAATATTACGACGCAATACATGCGTCGCTAAATTTAAAATTAATTTTTTTTGTTTTATGGCTTATTGCATCGCAATATTTTTATTTGATTACTATATTCTATAGAAATTAATTTTTTTAAAAATAATTGCGATGCAATTAATTGCGTCGCCATTATTTATTTTTAATTTTTTAATAAATTAATTACGTTAAATGATTATCGAATCCATGATCCCGATCGGCGGCGATTGATTTTAAACCATTGTGATTAGTCCGATCGGCGCCGATCCGACTGTTACGATCGATCCAAGCCATGATCCCGATTGGCGACGATCGATCTCGAACTGTTGCGATCGATCCGATTGGCGACGATCCGATGGTTGCGATCGATCCAAGCCATGATCACGATCGGCGATGATTGATCTCGGACCGTTGCGATCTGTCCGATCGGCGACGATCCGATGGTTGCGATCGAAGCCCTGATCCCGATCGGCGACGATCGATCTCGGACCGTTGCGATCAATCCAGTCGACGATGATCCTACGGTTGCGATCGATCCAAGCCATGATCCCGATCAGTGATGATCGATCTCGAACCATTGCGATCAGTCTGATCGGCGACGATCTGACGGTTGCGATCGATCCAAGCCATGATCCCGATCGACGGCAATCGATCTTCGACCATTGCGATCAGTGCGATCGGCGATGATCCGACGGTTGCGATCGATCCAAGCCATGATCTCGATCGGTGACGATCGATCTCAAACCGTTGCGATCAATCCGGTCGGTGACGATCCGACGGTTGTGATCGATCCAAGCCCTAATCCCGATCGGCAACAATCGATCTCGAATCATTGCGATCGATCCGATCAATGACGATCCGACGGTTGTGATCGATCCAAGCCATGATCCCGATCGAGGACGATCGATCTCGGACCATTGCGATCGATCAGGTCGGTGACGATCCGATGGTTGCGATCGATCCAAGTCCTGATCCCGATCGGCGACGATCGATCTCGGATAGTTGCGATCGATCAGGTTGGCGACGATCCGATGGTTGCGATCGATCCAAGCCCTGATCCCGATCGGCGACGATCGATCTTGGACCATTGCGATCGATCCGGTCGCCGACGATCCGATGGTTGCGATCGATCCAAGCCATGATCCCGATCGGCGACGATCGATCTCGAACCATTGTGATCAGTCCGATCAGTGACGATCCAATGGTTGCGATCGATCCAAGCCATGATCCTGATCGGTGGCAATCGATCTCCGACCATTGCGATCATTGCGATCGGCGACGATCTAACGGTTGCGATCGATCCAAGCCATGATGCCGATCGGCGACGATCGATCTCCGACCGTTGCGATCATTGCGATCGGCGACGATCTAACGATTGCGATCGATCCAAGCCCTGATCCCGATCGGCGACAATCGATCTCGAACCGTTGCGATCAATTCGATCGACGACGATCCGATGGTTGCGATCGATCCAAGCCCTGATCCCGATCGGCGACGATCGATCTTGGACCGTTGCGATCAATCCGGTCGATGACGATCCTACGATTGTGATCGATCCAAGCCATGATCCCGATCGGTGACGATCGATCTCGGACCGTTGCGATCGATTAGGTCGGCGACGATCCAATGGTTGCGATCGATCCAAGCCCTGATCTCGATCGGCGACGATCGATTCGGACCTTTGCGATCGATCAGATCGGTGACGATCTGATGGTTGCGATCGATCCAAGCCCTGATCTCGATCGGCGATGATCGATCTCAGACCGTTGCGATCGATCTGGTCGCCGATGATCCGACGGTTGCGATCGATCCAAGCCATGATCCCGATCGACGACGATCAATCTCGAACCATTGCGATCAGTCCGATCAGCGACGATCCGACGGTTACGATCAATCCAAGCCATGATCCTGATCGGCAGCAATCGACCTCCGACCTTTGCGATCAGTGCGATCGGCGATGATCTGACGGTTGCGATCGATCCAAGCCATGATGCCGATCGGTGACGATCGATCTCGAACCGTTGCGATCGATCCGGTCAGCGACGATCTAACAGTTGCAATCGATCCAAGCCCTGATCCCAATCGGCGATGATCGATCTTGGACCGTTGCGATCAATCCGGTCGGTGACAATCCGATAGTTGCAATCGATCCAAGCCCTGATCCCGATCGGCGATGATCGATCTCGGACCGTTGCGATCAATTCGGTCGACGACGATCCTACGGTTGCGATCGATCCAAGCCATGATCCCGATCGGCGACGATCGATCTCGAACCATTGCGATCTGTCCGATCGGCGACGATCCCATGGTTGCGATTGAAGCCCTGATCCCGATCGGCAACGATCGATCTCAGACCGTTGCGATCAATCCGATCGACGACGATCCTACGGTTGCGATCGATCCAAGCCATGATCCCGATCGGCAACGATCGATCTCGAACCATTGCGATCAGTCCGATCGGCGATGATCCGACGGTTGCGATCGATCCAAGCCGTGATCCTGATCGGCAGCAATCGATCTCCGACTATTGCGATCAGTGCGATCGGCGACGATACGACGGCTGCGATCGATCCAAGCCATGATGCCGATCGGCGACGATCGATCTCGGACCATTGCGATCGATCCGGTTGGCGACGATTCGACGGTTGCGATCGATCCAAGCCCTGATCCCGATCGGCGACGATCGATCTCAGACCGTTGCGATCAATCCGGTCGGCGACGATCGATCCAAGCCCTGATCTCGATCGGCAAAATTTTTTTCTCTAAAAATGCATCGCTAATGCATCGTAATATTTTTATTTGATAATTATATTTTATAAAAATTAATTTTTCTAAAAATAATTGCGACGCATTAGCTTGCATCGCAATGTTTTATTTTTAATTTTTTTTATAAAATTTATTTTTTAAAAAAATTGTGACTCAAATCTTGCGTCACTAAATTGAAAATTAATTTTTTTTATTTCTCTATTTTATTGCATCGCTAATGCGTCGCTATTTAACATAATTATTTTTTTAAAAAAAATTGCGACGCAATGAGATGCGTCGCAATATTTTTATTTATTAATTATAATTTATAAAAATTAATTTTTCCAAAAATAATTGTGATGCAACTGTTTACTCGTAATGTTTTATTTTTAGTTTTTTTCTATAAAAATTATATTTTTTAAAAAATTGCGATGCAATACATGCGTCGCTAAATTAAAAATTAAATTTTTTAATTTTCTGGTTTAATGCGTCGCTAATGCATCGCTATTTAACATAATTAATTAATTTTTTAAAAAAATAGCGACGCAATAAATTACATCGCAATATTTTTATTTCATACTTATATTTTATAAAAATTATTTTTTCTTAAAATAATTGCGACTCACCTATATGAGTCGCAATGTAGCGACTCATTTTATATGCATCGCTAAATTGCGACGCAATTCTATGCGTCGCAATGTTTTATTTTAATTTTTTTATAAAATTTATTATTTTCAAAAACATTGCGACACCATACTTGCGTTGCTAAATTAAAAATTAATTTTTTTAATTTTTTTGGTAAATAGCATCGCTAATGCATCGCTATTTAACATAATTAATTTTTTTAATAAAATTGCGATGCAATGGTTGCATCGCTAAATTTAAAAATAATTTTTTTTTTACTTTTTTTGTTATTTGCGTTGCTAATGCATCGCTAAATAGCGATGCAATCTTTGCGTCGCTATATTAACGATTTTTTTTTATTTTATAGGTATTGGCGTCGCTAATGCGTCGCTATATTGCGACGCATTTTTTTTTGCATCGCTATTTGTTTTTCTCGCTGATTTGTCGCAATTTGGTCGCAATTTAGTGACGCAAAAATGCATCGCTAAATTGGCATCGCTATTTCCGAATTTTCTTGTAGTGCATCTTGTATACGAATAATTAGGGGTGGCAAAGTTGAACACGATACGTGAACACGACTCAAGCCCATATGTAAATGCATCGACACAATTATAATACGAAATAATTGTGTCATGGGTTAATCCGTCAACTTGAAAGTGATCCGTTTAGGATTCATTTAGTTGATGACATGTTCAAACAGGTCGGATGTGTTAAGTGGGTCGCATTGTGTCTATTTGTGTTAAGAAAGTTGGGTTTGTTCGTGTTGAGCGAAATATGTTGCATCAATCTCATACAAGTTGTTTAATAAACGAGTCATACATATCATATTGTGCTACCTGTGTAATAATCATATTGTGTTTGTGTTTAGATTTTTGACATGATTAATTAATCGTGTCATGTTTGTGTTGACTCATATATTGTTATATCTAAGGTTCGACACGAATGCGACATGTAAGCACGAATTGCCACCTCCACAAATAATCATGGAACAACCTCCTCAAGGAATATGTAGCCTTATGGTTTTATGAAAACTGGGTCTATTATTAACAAAATAGATAAATAATTTAATTTATACGCTCTTATAATACTTTTATGCTGGTCCAGATTTTAATATCAGTGCCACTGCAATGACTAGAACTACTGCTTAGAAATGAAATTTCTTCCATTGATTTATTTTATCCCGAAGCTTTCTTTTCAACAGTTTTCCAGTTGATGAACAAATATGAATATGAAATATGTTGTTGAATACTTCAAAGAGATGTATGGATTTACAATTCAGCACTCTCATCTTCCTTGCCTTCAAGTAGGAAATCAAAAGAAGGCAAATTATCTGCCGATGGAGGTGAGTTCAATGCCTTATAGCGTCTTTTGTTGACCTAAGTAATTCAGGTCTGATTGGACATATACCTTACAGGCTTCCAAGATAGTTGAGGGCCAGAGATACACAAAGAGGTTGAATGAAAAGCAGATTACTTCCCTGCTTAAGGTTACATGCCAGAGACCCAGAGAACAGAGATGGATATCTTGCAGGTCAAAAATCTAAACCGCCTTATCAGTGGTTTGAGACTCATCTGTGAGCTTGCATTTGTCATGAACCTTTGTGTATTGAGCATTCACAGTTGCTTATTCATAACAAAATTTGAGGGGAGAGACACATCTCATATTTTCTCATGGACTATTACCTATATCTTTTGACAATGCTTGCCCCCTAGACACAACATACTCACTATAGTGTTTGACTAATATGATCTCTGGACTTTAGAATAACTGCCTTACTTGTGTAGGGACATTTGTAGTGTTACTCTTATATATTGATGTATTATTTATATGTCAAGTAAGGTTATAGTACCAGCAGGAAGGATGGGGAAGATTTAGACGCACTGTCCAAATTAAATAAATACAGTACCTAAATTCTCATGCACATGAAAGGGAAGGATGTTCCTGTAATTCTACTGGGCATCGTTAGCCTATATATGTGATCAAATTTTTTTGGATGTATTCAACACATTTTTGTACGTGTCTGTGTACTATTATTATTTCATCCAAAATGGCTATGTACAGCTAAATTTTTATGGATGACGTGAATGGCCCATGTAAAGTGCTTTTGTTAGTAATTATTAGATCCAAAATGGTAGCACACAAACTCATGACCCTCAACCTCATGTCATTAGGTCTGAAGTTCTGTTTGTCTCAAATTCTGAAATGAAAACCAAAATGCTTTGATCTTAGTGAGATATGATCGATTTGAAATTTGACCGGTTTTGGAGTTTTGACCAAAACAAGCTAATGAAGCAAATTAATTGTCTATATATACACTTGTGGTCGAACTGAATTTGAGGTTAAAATTTTCATTGGCTAATTTTTACTTAAATGTATAGCCCAAGATGGGTTGGTAGTCATAACTGGAATTGCATTAATGTGAAACAGATAAGTCATGCTAGTTTAAAATCATATGAGCTTACTACAAATGTGCAACTATAATTATGTATTTATAAACCTATTGTAGATAATGAGCCATACCTATCATTGTAGTAGCTCTAAGCAAACAGGATTCATTTTACAAAATGAGAATATTTCCAACTTGTAAGATATGCATATTTTGGAGTCTTTGATGTCATCAGACCTTTCTAGGAACAACATCTGTAAGCCATTAAATAGTTGGGGATGAAAAGTGAAGTTGCCAACCACAGAATTTTTTTTTTTTTTTTTTTGTATTTGCAACAACTGTAGAATGACATATGTATTACTCAGCAATTTTTATGTAAATACTGAATTTGTTTTTTTTTTCAGTCGAGCAAGTTGTTGGAAATTTGATGTGTGCCCATGTGGCAGCCTAGGCAATCACGGGCACCCTACCTAGGGCTATATATCAAGGCTATTCCACTTCTTTGGTCAAATAACTTTTTCGTGCTATGATAAACTACATCTATCTTTTGCTTGTGTTAATGTGGCTTTGTGTGGGCCTACCATCTTTGGAACTCCCATCTTTCCTCTCAGAATTATGGGCTCATTTTCAGCAGCTTTTATTAGAGGTTTTAGTCATCTCTGGCTGATGTTCCTACTCTGTCACCACACTATCTTCATGAGGCTTTAACTAACTACAAGTTCTGTTATTACATGATGGCCTTACTGGAACAGTTTTTTTAAAAAAGACAATTGACTATCATTATATTATATTTTTGTTGATTGATGCTAAGGTTTGCAAAATGAGGCTCACAAAATTACATTATATATCCACCATTTTCAGACAGTTCATCAAAATGGGTATGACCAAGATCCCTATGCAAAGGAATTTGGCATCAATATTAGTGACAAACTCACCTCGGTGGAAGCACGAGTTCTTCCTGCTCCATGGGTAATGTGTAATTCTTGTTGGTAGTGGATTCATTGAGTTACTATAAAATGGTTCTGCCAGATGGATGGTCTACTATTTTTTGTGCTGATGAATATTTATTCACCTAATGTGTTTTGTAAAGCTAAAATATCATGACACTGGAAAAGAAAAGCAATGTTTGCCTCAGGTTGGCCAATGGAATATGATGAACAAGGTACAGATGCTATAAAAATTGTGCCACAGATTTTCAGATTTTCCAGGTGCCCTATTGGTGCAGCGTAGGTTGTAGGTCTGTAGTATTATGTTTATTAAAACACATCTCCACAATGCAGAAAGTGATAAATGGATGCACAGTAAATCACTGGGCCTGAATTAACTTTTCACAAAGTGTTCAAGAAAGCACTGCTCGTGGATTTTGTCAGGAGCTCTAGCACAGATGTGTCAAATATCTGGCATGGTAAATTCTTGCATCCCAGTAGCATTAATCTCAAGCAAGTTTTAATTGCTTCATTTTTCCTCATGAGGGTGATCATCTCTAGCTGGTCCACATTTCTGAGAACAAATGGCAGACTGGTTGTAATTCATGCACAGCCATGCTTAAATCTTGCGGATCTAACATTGCAGGAATTCAACCGCGAGCCAGTAATTCCAATCTATTCTGCAAGGCCAGAGCAAGTGGGGAAGGCTCTTAAACATGTGTATAATGCAGCAGCAAACAAACTCAAGGGGAAAGAACTAGAGCTTCTTTTAGCCATCCTTCCTGACAATAATGGTTCTCTATATGGTGTGGCTGCATTTCTTATATTCCATCATTATGTTGCTACTATTTTTTATGCCATGCACATTTTTGCGAAGGTAGTCTTTTAATCATGATCCTGATATATGCATACAGGTGATCTGAAGCCTTGTAAAATAATAAGATTAGAAGGCCTGATATGATCTCATGTGATAATCATTCACCAAGGCATAGATGTCATGCGATAATCATTCACCAAGGCATTGCAAGAAATTAAAATGGATCAATATAATCCACATCACAGAAAATTGCAGAAAACTCAAGAAAAACTTCTCTAGTATTTATTGCTGCATTTGGCTTATGATTGTTCACCAAACTTCAATTGGTTGGTGCAGGGGACTAGTAGGCCAGCACACTACCACGTTCTATGGGACGAGAACAACTTTACTGCAGATGAAATGCAGACGCTGACAAATAATCTCTGCTACAGTACGTAATGTCCTTTAAATGGATTTCCATTCCATTAATGTTCGTGAGGCAGTTAACTAATTTTTTGTTTTAATTGGTGTATGACTGCAGCTATGCTCGGTGCACGCGATCTGTTTCTGTTGGTAAGAACTTCTGTGCCACTGGAAGCCGTTTAACAACGTTTTTAATTATGCCAGATAGAAATGGTTTCTTTTTATACAGTTTTACTGATCTATGTTTCCCCCCCCCCTCTCTCTCTCTCTCTCTCTTTTTTCCTCTCCTTATGAATGTCTGAGCAGTGCCACCAGCATATTATGCTCATATGGCTGCATTTCGAGCCCGGTTCTACATGGAGCCAGAGATGTCTGAGAACACGACATCCCGGAACACACGCACAGCCAATGGGTCCTCTGTGAAGCCACTCCCAGCCTTGAAAGAGAAGGTGAAGAGGGTGATGTTCTACTGTTAAAAGGGAAGGCAAGAATAAGCTGCGTCTTGTACATCAATGTTGTATTTATAGTGTAGAGTGGGCAATGTACTACAGTTTTTCAAAGATACGCAGTTCCTGAGATGAGCCATGGGGCTTGTCAAGCAACCATGCAACATTAACTCTTACCGATCAAAACACCAGAAGACAGAGAGTGAGCGCCTTCAACTAATAAGACCAAAAAAAAAAAAAAATTCCGGGAAGATAGAGAGTGAGCGCCTTCAACTAATAAGACCAAAAAAAAATCCGGAGTACCTAATATCGAAGCATTATTTTTCTCAACCAGTTCCGTCAACTCATGCAAAAGAAGTCCTGAATCGAGGACAAACCAATCATCATCGGACCGAGACTACTCTTAAAAGAGCCCACGGCCATAGCCAAAGCCTGTGGGAGGAGGAAGCGCCATGCTCCCCTCCAGTCCATGACCAAAGCCAGTGGGAGGAGGAAGCGCCATGCTCCCCTTCAGTCCACGACCAAAGCCAATGGGAGGAAGAACCGTCATGCTCCCCTTCAGTCCATGACCAAAGCCAGTGGGAGGAGGAAGCGCCATGGTCCCATCCAGTCCACGACCAAAGCCAATGTTAGGAGGAAGCGCCATGCTCCCCTTCAGTCCACAACCAAAGCCAATGGGAGGAAGAACCGCCATGCTCCCCTCCAGTCCACGATCGAAGCCAATGGGAGGAGGAAGCGCCATGCTCCCCTCCAGTCCATGACCAAAGCCAATGGGAGAAAGAAGCGCCATGCTCCCCTCCAGTCTACGACCGAAGCCAATGGGAGGAGGAAGCGCCATGCTCCCCTCCAGTCCACGACCAAAGCCAATGGGAGGAAGAACCGCCATGCTCCCCTTCAGTCCATGACCAAAGCCAGTGGGAGGAGGAAGCGCCATGCTCCCATCCAGTCCACGACCAAAGCCAATGGGAGGAGGAAGCGCCATGCTCCCCTCCAGTCCACGACCAAAGCCGATGGGAGGAAGAACCGCCATGCTCCCCTCCAGTCCATGACCTAAGCCTAGACTCACACCTGGAGCGCCCCCCGCTGAGATCGTGCTCGTGCATGCGTGGCCTCGATGACGAGCTCGTCGGCACGCCTGGCCACGTCCATTCTCAGCCTCTCGAACGCCTTATGCAGGCTCTCGAGCTCGCCCAACCCGAGCTCCTCCAAGTTCGCACCGCACAAGGTGTCCTCCCCGGCCCGCTTCGTGCTCACAGCCTCCTCGAACACCGCCTTCTTCCTCTTCTCGGCCTCGAGCATGCCCACGAGCTCTATCTGCTGGCGGTTGAGCTCGCCGATAAGCATGGTATCGCACGCCCCCAGCATATGGCGGTTGGTGGACGGCAGAAGCGGGAGAGGGGGGCTACCGGAGAGGAAGCGGTCGATGATGCCGTCGACGGAGGGGTGGCCGAAGGAGAAAGGCTTGCCGGCTGGGGAGAAGACGATGACGCCGATCTCGGCGCCGCAGAGGATGGATAGCTCGTTCGCCTTCTTGAAGATGCCGGTGCGGCGCTTGGAGAAGCACACCTGTCGCGCCTCCTCGTTCTCAATCTTCTTGATCTCGATCTTCTGCCGTCCCATGATCGGCTTCTTCCTTCTCGCCATTATTATCGTCTATATATCTCAGAGCGGGAGAGAGAAAGAGGCCAGCAGAGCGAGAGGAGGTTGGTGGTCTATAATGGTGCTCGTTATATTGATAGGATCATGGGTTGTGCTTTCCATAAGTGGTGGCCACCAACAAGTTAGAAGGAAATCAGATTGCACGAATTTCCTAAAATTACATCGTTAATTGAATTAAATATCAATCTCGCAATCGATTTTAATGCAATATAAAACTATAATATATAGATATTGAGTCAGATCAGGAAGAAGGAATAATCATATATTTATGTGGAGAGAAATTAGTGGACTTTCCAAATTTGGAGGGCTGATTGATTTAACGTAATATATACCAAATAAAGTTGGGGTCAGAAGTCAATGGAAGGAAAGTCGAATCCAAATCAAAAGCGGTGACGGGGTTGTGATAAAGAACAAGAGGACCAGTTGAAGTCACGACTTCCTTTGCCCATCATCCAACGACTTTGAGAGACGTGTAAAAGGAAAGAGAGAAAAAAGCGGGCGGTAGAGAGTCCCCGGCTCAAATCCAATTTATGAAGTTTCAAAGATTTTCTGGGCTAAGCCCCGAGGGAGGCAGGCGACAAACAAGCCGAGGCCATCAGTGACCGTAACAGACAAATCGATGGGACACTAGTTGCCTTGCTCAACGCATGGTGGGAAAGGTAAAGAAAGAGAACGGCATGTTGAGGTTGTTTTGATGAACGGCAGCAATGTTATAGGAGCTGGAAGTAGTTGTGTAAGTAGTAGGAAGAGCTCTGAAGGAAAGGTGAGAGAGGAAAAGAAAAGAGGGCTTCCAAGATCTGAAAATGGAAGGGCTTTCCATCATCGCCATCTATGATCTTGGGGAATGCGAAGAGGTGTGAAATGCATAGGAAAGAAGCCCAAGGTGATTAGTGATGATGTTGATTGCAAGGAGGATTTCTGGGCTACAGGCGGTAGTAAGTTCATCAAGGCCTGTACCAGAGCAACTAAGAGAGCAGTGAAGAAGTGATGGTCATGAAATTTATTTGAATGTTTTTATTCATCATTATTATCATCACTATTTGATATTGTAGTTGTTTCGCCAACCAAGTATTGGTTGATTGATTGATATTTGTTGTATTTTACAAGTATGCTTCTGTTAATATCTTTGTACCCGAGGCTGGACTGGTTTCGCATATGTATAACTACTTGTTATAATAAGTTAAATCTCAATTATTTCCTTTCCCTGTGCTCTTTCATAGCAGAAAGATTGTAGATAACCCAATTAACATTCCTTTGGTTGGAACCATATAAAATCTGTTGCAATGCGAGTCACTTTGTCATTGGTCATGACAGAGGAACAGGGATCAGGAACAAGGATGAGAAAGTTCTGTTTATGAGGAGCAGCTTAAAACCCTTGATTTCTTCTTAGTTCTTTTAGCTCATCAGCTAGCTATGTTCTAAGAAAGTGAAACAGATGTCCGTGATATTTTGAAAAGGTTGGATTGTTGGAAAGGATTATTTGTTCTCGTGGCGGTTGATTGAGTAGGGGATATCCGCTTTTTCTTGCATTTTTTATGAGTGCTCTTTGGGGCTTGAAAATAGGATTGTTTTGTTCTGTAATATGATATCTCCAGCTGTGAACATGGTCTTGCGGGGGTTCAGCCTCATCTGATATCGGCAGAGATTGCCGAAGGTCTCCATGAGGTCAATAACATGGTCAGCAGTACGGGCACTCTTGGTCAGCATGTCGTCCACGTACACCTCCATATTGCGCCCGATCTGATCCTCAAAGACTTTATTCATTAGCCTCTGATAGGTGGCCCCCGCATTCTTCAACCCAAATGGCATCACCTTGTAGCAATATATCCCCTTCTCGGTTACAAATGAGGTTGCCTCCTCAACGGCCGGGTCCATCTTAATTTAATTGTACCCCAAGAAAGCATCCATGAAGCTGAGGGTCTCATGGCCGGACGTGGTATCCACCAGCTGATCGATCTGATGTAGTGGAAAGCTGTCCTTAGGGCACGCCTTATTGAGGTCGGTGAAGTCCACACACATCCTCCAGCTCCCATTGGCTTTGCGGACCATCACGACATTGGCTAGCCAGTCTGGATAGTGCACTTCACGAATGTGGTTGGCAGCCACCAGCTTGCGCACTTCCTCATCAATGGCCTTCTGTCTGTCGGGGGCGAAGCTCCTCTTCCTCTGCCGGATGGGCCAACACTCCGGCTTGATGTTGAGCTAGTGAGTAATCACCTCCTCCGGGATGCCTGGCATGTCGGATGCCGACCATGCAAAGATATTAGCGCTAGCCCGCAGGAAAGCGAGGAGCTGGTCGCGGGCTTCCTCTAGGAGTAGGGCTCCGATCTGAACCATCCTCGTCGGGTCCTCCCATAGAGGGAAGGTCAGCAGGTGCTCGCCCGGCTCCCCTCTCCTCTCCGAGTCTCAGGGGTCGAGCACTTCGGGTGCAGGCGCAGGTTCCACCCCCTACGGGCTGGGGGCCATGTGGTAACAAAACAGCAGTGGGTTCTGCTCCCCCCCGTATCTCCCCGACTCCCTCGCTAGTAGGGAACCTCACCAAGAGCCTTTTGGTGGAAATAACAACATCCAGAAGGTTGAGTCTGGGCCTTCCAAGTATGACGTTGTAGGCAAGAGGCACCCGGACCACGAGGAAGCTCATGAAAACTATGCTCTGACACAGTGGCGTCCTGGCCGTGATGGGGAGAGTGACCTCTCCCTCAACTTTCACAGAGTCTCCGGTAAATCCCATCAAGGGTGTGGTGATAGGCCGAAGAGAGTTAGGAGATAAGTTCATCCGAACAAACGCATCGTAGCTCAAAACATCCACCGAGCTTCCACTATCAACTAGGATTCTTTTTACAGAATGCTTAGCAATCGTCATGGACATGACGATGCTATCATCATTTTGTTGACCACCCCCTCTAAGTCCCTTTCAGAAAAGGGAATTACGGAATCTGACCCCTCCTCCCCCCTCGGCCTCTTGGACGAACCGCCTGCCCCCCAGGAGATCATTGTCATCGTCTTCTCAGTCGGAGCATTGTCGATCATTGGTGGCGGAGGCGCTAACGGGCTAGGTGCACCTGGGTTGTTCCTCTGAATGAACTGCCCCAAGTGGCCACGCTGGATGAGGTCCTCTATCGCCTTCTTCAGCTGGCGACAGTTGTCGGTGTCGTGGTCGTGGTCCCGATGGAAGTGGCAGTACAAGTTCTTGTTGCGGAGGGTCTTCGGGTTCAGCGGAGGAGGGCGCTGAAGGTATGGCTTGCCCTCGATCTAAAGCAGAATGTGAGATATTGGGGCGAGCAAGGGGGTGAATGGACCATCCCTCGGTGCAAGAGCCCGAGGTCGGTTGTCTGGTCGGCGGAGATGCTCGGGCCTCCTGGGATGAACCTCGACAAGCTTAGGATGAGTCGGCTTCTTGGTGGTGCCTCCATTAGCCTTGCGCCAGGAGGAGTCAACCTCATCGGCATGGATGTACTTTTGAGCCCGACTCAAGAATTCGGCGTAGGAGCTAGGCGGCTTCTTGTCGAGGGAGTACACAAAATGGGAGGGGCGAAGCCCTCGCTTCAAGGCCAGGGTGGCCACAGAATCCTCAAGGTTGTAGACCTCGAGGGCAGCTTTCTTGAATCGAGCGACGTAGTCCTGCAGGGACTCGCCACCCTTTAGTTGGACAGAAAATAGGCTGTCTGCCACTCTGGGTATCTTTCGGTAGGTGTCAAAATGGGCTAAGAAGGCCCTCTCCAACTGGCGGAAGGAGTTGATACTCCACGGCGGAAGGCGGGAGTACCAGGCTCGAGCAGCCTTCCTCAAAGTTGCGGGGAAGGCGATGCAGAGAAGAGAGTCGGTTGCCCTCTGGACCTGCATGAGGACCTTGTAACTCTCCAGATGGTCCATAGGATCAATGGTCCCATCATACGGGTCCAACTGAGGCAAGTGGAACCGGGTCGAGATCGGCTCCTCCATGATGCGGCGGGACAGTGGCAGCCAGCTGTCATAGTCCGCCTCCGGGAGATTGGTGATCCGGCGGCTGAGCTCCTCCAGCTGTTGGTTGTATTCATCCAGCCGGCGCTCAGCCCGGCGAGCTATCCAGCCATCGAAAGACCCTTCCCTTGAAGATTCTAAGGATGGGGAAGAGTGACGGCGATGCTGACGAGGGCGCTCCTCCTCCCTCCCGTGCCGCCGCTTGGGCGAAGCGCTGGCATGATGAGAGGGTGACCGGGGTCTCTTGGAGGCTTCCTGGCGATGAGGCCTGGGCGAAGCACAACAATGGCGAGCTTCTCGGACGGGGGACCTCCCCCGAGAAGAATGTTGGCTGGGCTGGACCACCCCTAGGACCGATGGGAGTGGCCCGAGCTGCAGCGCGGCTGTCGGCTGCTGTTGCAGGACTTGGACTGCCGCCACCAATGACTGGACTTGTAGGGTGAGGGCGGCGAGTCGATCTTCTTGGTGTTGCTGCGGTGGTGGTGATGGTGGTGCAGGGACGCTGGCCTGGGGAGCAGGGAGATCGGCCATCGGCAGGTCAGCTCCCAGGCGCTGCCCCCCAGCATGGCTGGTGGAGACATCTTGCGCATGAGTCATCACCATTTGTTTGAGAGCTCAAGGAAAGAGAAGAAGCTGTCGCCGACTGGTTCGAAGTTATTCTTTATCTTCCCCCTACCTGGCGCGCCAATCTGTTGACGCCAAGTCACTCTCCTTCAACGTCGGGGAACGGAGATCCTCCTCCTCGAAGATTCCTGCAAGAAAGTCCCCGGAGATCTGTTGCTCCGGTGGGGACCCTCCGATGCTCAAGTCAGCAACTTGGGAATAGACAAGAGTAAACTAGCAGAAAGAGTTAGAGAACTTGAGTTCGGGATCCCTCCCTCGTTGTGAGTATGGGCTTTTATACATGTTCGAAGGTCCCCTTTTTCCGTTTCCAGAAGGTTGCTGATTTCGAGGTGCTGCTGTCTGGTAGCGGACGAAAGGCAAGGCTGAAAGCGATGGGTCGTAACCGACACTGAGCATGTCAGAGGTGTCTCACCCCGCCGGTCACCTGCCAAGCGCGGCGCTACAGGTGACAGGTGAGCCTAGTCGTGTCAGGCATGCACCATTACGGGGTGTAGCCACGCGCTGTTGCAGTCGAGTGGTGGGCCACGTGGCTGCTGCAAGCGGTTGGTGGGCCACGTGGGTGTGTCAGGTGACTTGAGGTAGTGGGTCGCCAAGCCCGAGGCTGAGGCTGTGGGGACGCCTAGTCCGAGGCCAAGGCCGTCCGAGGCCGAAGCGGAAGTCCGAGGCTGAGGCAAAAGTCCGAGGCCGAGGCTGAGGCGTAAGTCCGAGACCGAGGCCGTCCGAGGACGAGGCGGAAGTCCGAGGCCGAGGCCGAGGGGACGCCAGGTCCGAGGTCCGAAGCCGAGAGGACCTCGGAGGCCGAAGCCACCTCACGGTGCCGAGGTGGGGCTCCATCAGTTACCTTCTCTGTTAACTCTAACGACGTTGGATCAGCCACATCAAGAAGAAATTATGTATAATGAGAATTTTTAAATTGAAGGACAAGAATGTTTAAATAAAATGAGTATTTTATATATTCATACATATATGTCTGTAAATAATAACTCAAAAATTATGCATGCTTTGATTGGGTCTAAAATTCTCAAATGATCACCCATGTTCAACTTAAAAATTTCAATAAGCTTAACCTACAACCATATCATTGGGTTAGGTCCAAGGTTAACATAATGTCAGATCATGACCTAGTAACATATTAATAGATTGGAATGACAATCCGGGACTTCAATATAAAGTAATTAGCTTCCCATAAAACCTCTTGGATACTATATATTATATTCTGGCTATATAGATTATTTCAGGGCAATAATATAAATTTCCTTATTTATCACCCAGAAGAAAAAAAGTATGGTAGCTCTCTAACTATTGTTATTGTGAAGATCGGACGAGAATAATTCTGTTCGCTCTCTCCTCTTTGTCTGTCGCTTATTCTCATTCGTCGCTTTGGGAGAAGCCACGTTCTCAACAGGGATTCAACATCCGTAGTCTCATTAGCCCGGCAAAAATCCGGTACGAATCCTGGATCCCAACTACAGGGGAAGCGATGCGAAAATATTTGGAAAGTAGACCCTGCTCGCTTTGTGGCTTGAACATCAAGTAGTTGGTCTCTGTTCCAGATCAGCTCTTCTGAGGCAATGTGGCCTGCGGTGTGGACATCGTTACCGTGGCACACATTTTCTCGTTGAGTGAGTGGGGACTGCATCCGTATCGACGCTATGTCATGTTTTTGCACCACCTGCCCCACCCAAGCTTCAGCGTTCAGATGATATGCTATGTACGGTAGCTATTGCTGTCAAATCACTTGCGATGAGCGTCGGATGAGCTGAGATCCCCGCAGGCCTTTGAGAATGCAGAGAGGTCACCGTCTTCCTTCGAAAGCCTGCAAAAAGTCCCTGACTGGTAGTTTCGGAGGGGACCCTCCGATGCCCAAATCAGTGGGTTGTAGAACAGGAATGTTGTATAGGAGTAGAGCTTGAAAAAGAGAGAGAGATCCCCTCGCGTTGAGCTCGGGTCCTCTTCTTATACCTGTCTTGGGAGGTCACGTTTACCTCGTTTCGTTAGAACCGTCGAATCTGCTTTGCTAGGATGAGCTCCGTGAACGGTGAGCGGGTGAGAGAAGAAGCTGGGGTTGGAGTCGGTTGTCCCGAGCTGAGAGCAGCCGGACCCATTGCTCTTCCATATGGTCTATCATGATTCACCAGAACTGAAAACGGAGAACATTGCTGACTTGAATGACGATCACTTGGGAGGGGCGGGAGCCGTCATGAAAGGAGGTGTCCCAAGGAGGCTGGTTTGCTGGATCTCAGCCCATTCATCTGCTGTTCCCGGTCCATCTCTATGATCGGGGGCACAACCGGGATGAGGAAAGTGGTGCCAGCTGATGCGGGCAAATCAATCGTGTTGAGCGACGGGCATGCTGAGGTTTGTCGTGGGCTTCCAAGTGGGATAGAGGGGTCATCTCCCTTCTTCGGAACCCTGCAAGAAGTCCCCAACCAGTGTTCCCGGCGAGGACCCTCCGATGCTCAAGTTAGTAAACTTGTCGCTCAGTTCTCTAGTAGTGAGATAGGAGTTGAGAGATAGGGAGAGAGAGAGAGAGAGATCCCCTGCATTGAGCTTGGGTCCTCCTCTTATACATGTCTGGGGGGTCCCGTTTACCTCGTTCCGTTGGAACCATCGAATCTTCCTCGTTGGGATAAGTTTCTCTGAACGGCAAGTGGTTAAGCTGTTGCTGGATGAGGGCTGCTTGTAGCGGTAACTGCCGAGCGTGCTAGCACTTGCCCGTGATTTCAGTAAGCGAGGCACACGGCAATAGACCTCGAATCACGGGATCTGTTGCCTAAGACGGATCATTGTGCATGCGAAATAGGCACCAAGTTAGGACCGAAGCCGTTGTTGGAAGCTGAAGCCAGAGGCCGTCGCTGGAGGCCGACGCCAAAGGCCGTCGCTGGAGGCCGGAGCTGGAGGCCGTCGCTAGAGGCCGGAGCCAAAGGCCGTCGCTGGAGGCCGGAGCCAAAGGCCATCGCTAGAGGCCGAAGCCAAAGGCCGTCGCTGGAGGCCAGAGCCAAAGGCCGTCGCTGGAAGCCGTCGCTGGAGGCCAGAGCCAAAGGCCATCGCTAGAGGCCGACGCTGGAGTTCTATTTCTGGGTTTTGCTGTCACATCATTATTTTGGAAATCATGCAAAAGATAATACCACCCAAAGGAGACGGCCCGCCGTATCAGATGCCCCCCCCCCGCCCCTGAGATGGGTGAGCGCACAATCACCCCCGAAAGGGGTGTTAATATCCTCTGGGCGGCCGATTTTCGTGCCATCATTTCGTCTGTCCAGGCTGTTGGGATTGGAGAGGATTTCCCTCGAGTAGTGAGTCACAAAAGGCGAGCGTCATCATTGTGGTAAGGCCAACGCCATCTCTCTATTGGTGGAGCTTTTCGTGTTTTTTGCGCCGATAGGCCGCCGAAGCGCCTTCCATTTGAAGGTGGACACGTGGCCAAAACGGATGGTCGTGGATGATTTGAAATGGGGCTATAAGAGGAAAAAATCATCCTTATCCTCCCATCCTCCCTTCTCTTATGCTACTGCTTCCTCTCGAGTCCGTAAGCGTCCGTCCGCCTCCCGTGTTTGTTCTCTCCTCGTGCTCCTTCGATCCTAGCTCAAGCTTTCCAGGTTAGTCTCCATGGCTTCCTCACCCTCTTGTTCCATTTCTGATTCCAGGGGGTGTTCCCCCACCCCTTCTCAAACTTCCGCTTCCTTACCAAGCCAGTGGTCTACCCCCTCCTCTAATCACTCCTTGCCGGAACAGTGGCCGGTCAGACGCCCCGTAGCCGGGAGTCATCTGACCGGCAGGCGGATTTCCACCCAGAGCCGTCCGACGGCTGCTGGTCCTTCCAGCGCCGTCAAGGAGTCCTCCGAAGGGACTGCTTCCACTATGTCTGCTCAAGACATAGTAAATCTGAAAGCCAAGTATAGCTTTTCGCCAAACCTTCGTTTGTTCTACCCTGCTCCTAATGACAGGGTAACCTCTTCCCGTCCCGGAAGAGTTGCCTTGTACAGAGACTTCTTTAAGGCCGGACTTCGACTACCTATCTATCCTTTCATCCTCAATCTTCTGGACCGATATTCTCTAACACCTTCCCAGCTAGTTCCTAACTCGATCCGAACCATCGCTGGCTTTCTGGTTCTCTGTCACCTACAAGGCATAGAGGCCAGCATCTCCTTATTCCGTAGCTTTTATACCCTCTGTAAGCAATCAGGTTGGTGGTCCTTCACCCCTAGGTCCAGTAGGATTCTTAAGTTGTACCTTCCCACCTCCGTTAAAGGGTGGAGGAAAGTTCTTTTTTGCTGATATCGATGGGGTGCACGGAAGCTGGGGGACACCCAACATTGATGCCAATAGGGATTCCTCCATCCTTCCAAGAGATCGAATGGCATTCGGGCAGCTTCTGATGGCCGATGTCCCTCGATGCAATAAGCTTCTAGCCGATGAAAACCTTTGTCTCGCCGGCTTAATTCCTTCGGGTGGTGAGCACTTGATTACTCACCTTCTTTTTTCTTTTCCCTTTTTTTTAATTCATCTTCCACCTTTATAGGGATGGCGCCATCGCTTCACGAGCTCAGGTAGGCGGCCAGTAAGAAGAGGAAGGCAACGGGGAATGAGTCCCTTGCCGAGAGGAGGGCCGTTGCCAAAATCCCAAGGAGGGCCGACGCGGGGAGTGCCAACGCTGGAGGGGCTAGAGTTGTGAAGCCCCTGCATGCTAAGATTTTGAAGAAGGCCGATACTGGAAGAGCCGACGCTGGTGAGGCCGACCCTAAAAGGGCCAAAGTGATGGATCCCCCACACGTGTGCGAGGCAACCAGAGCCCAAGCCGATGAGCCCGCCAAGAAAGACACGGTAAGGGCCGATGCCGGCGAGGAAGTCGGGCGGAGCCAAATAGAAGAAAGAAAATCATCTTCAGTTCTAGCTCCTCCTGTCATCCTGCTCGATCCTTCTCCTGAGTAGGTCGCAAAAGCGCCATCACCCCCGCCCGAAGCCGTGGAGACGGAGCAAGTCCCTGCAACAATAGGGCCAACTCCCGCAGCTATCCTGCCCCCCGTAGGGGCAACAACCAAAGCGCCTCCACCAGCCAAGGGGCCGGAGGCAGCAGAGTCGGAGGCGGAATCCTCCTCCGCAGCCCCCGTGCCAAGGGAAAGGAGGGGCGTCGACCCTTCCTTCCAATCACTGTTGGCGAACCACAGCCGCTGGGCCAAGCGGGCCTTATATGAAGCATCTGTGGTGGAGGTGCAAGAGTTTCTCCAGCATCAAAGGAGAGCTACCTTCTTCCGCGAGGTGTCTGTGACACATCTCTGGATGAGCCTTTGCTCCATTATCATTTTTCCTCTTTGTTTCGTTTGTTTTATTTTTCTTTTTAACATTGACATTCCATTCAGGCACTGAACTCTCTGATCGCCATGAGGGAACTTTGGACCCTGAGTGATGCTGCTCTCGACCAGTCACAGAAGGAGATGTTATCACTCCAGGCCAGGGCAGAAAAGGCAGAGATGGCTTTGGAGGATACCCGGGCCACCCTAAAGGGAGAAATCGAAGCCATCCGACTGAGAGCCAATAAGGCCGAGTACGCACTGGAAGTTGCCCAGCGTCGTACAGCCAATGAGCTGGATAACGCTCAGGTGGCCGAGGAAAGGCAAAGGATGGTCGAGGAGAGGCTGGAGGTGGTGGAATCATAAATGTGCGTCTTGAAGACTCGATTGGATTCCACCTCCATTGAAATAGACACAGCCAAAGAGGTCGCCCGTCAGTCTGATGCCAAGATTGCTGACTTGGAGGCGGCCGTGACTGAGGCCAAGAGGGAGGCCGTCGAGTCCGAGCGGAAAGCCCTCGAGGCGGAGAAAAGAGCTACAGAGGCTGTAGAGAATTTCAGGAAGTCTAAAGCCTTTGATAAGGAGCTAGCCGAATCGGTGGTGTTTGCTTATGATGCCGGCTTCCAAGACTGCAAGAAAAAAATCCAAGAACTCTACGACCTCGAGGATATTGAAGGGCTGAAGCCAGATGACGTCCCTGAAGATGATGACTCGGCCCCAAATGACCCTTAGTAGTTTTTTTTATTATTATTTTTATTGCTCTAAGCCCGACTCAGGTCGTAATTTTGTAAACTTTTAGCCATCAATGAATGTTTTAAACCTCATCGCGTGCCTTTAGTTATAATCAGCTTTAGCTGTGTAAGTTGTCGCGAATCACCAACCAACGGTGCCTCGTTAGATAGGTCGCGCAAAATGTGATTGTGCACCGAAACATTGTCCTAAATTACCGACGTAGGAAGCTAGTCTTTGGTTCCGATGCGGGGCAGGTCTTTAGTTGCCGATGCGGGGCCGATCTTTAGGCCGACGCAGAGAGCTATTCTTTAGTACCGATGCGGAGAGCCATTCTTTAGTGCCGACGGGGAGAGCTAGTCTTTAGGTCTAACACAGAGCCGGTCTTTAGTTGCTGACGTGGAGAATTGGTCTTTAGTTGCTGATGCAGAGAGCCGGTCTTTAGGTTCGACGCGGAGCCGGTCTTTAGTTGCTGACATGGAGAGCCGGTCTTTAGTTGCCGACGCGGAGAGCCGGTCTTTAGTTGCCGAAGTGGGGCCGGTCTTTAGTGCCGATGCGGAGCCGGTCTTTGGTGCCGATGCGGAGCCGATCTTTGGTGCCGACGCGAAGCCAGTCTTGGTGCCGACGCGGAGCCGATCTTTGGTGCTGACACGGAGCCGGTCTTTGGTTGCCAAGCATACTCACTCAAAAATAATTCTAACATTTTGAACATCAATCTGTCAAGTAGATTCAAATTAATCAAGATAGCACCTTACTGATAATACGGCATAAATTATCGGCGTTCCAGGTGCGAGGAAGCGGTTTCCCATTTAGCTCTTCAACTTTGTAGGCCCCATGGTGAAGTACCTCCTTGACACGGTATGGTCCTTCCCATTTCGGTGCTAGCTTGCCCCCCTCTGTTGGCTTTAATACTTCAGCTCTTCGCAGAACGAGATCTCTAGAGAGGAACGTCTTGGATCGTACTCGAGCATTATAGTATTTGACCGCTCGTTGATGGAAAGCCGCCATGCGAAGCTGTGCTTGGTCTCGCAATTCTTCAACTAAATCTAGATCGGCTCGCAGCTGGCTTGAGTTGCTTTCTTCGTAGTATAATTCTATCCGGGGACTGGGAACTCCTATCTCCATCGGAATGACCGCTTCGGTCCCAAAGACCAGGCTGAAAGGAATTTCCCCAGTTGGGGCTCGCAGCATCGTGTGGTAGGCCCATAGTACACTGGGGAGTTCCTCCATCCAGCGCCCTTTGCAGCCATCTAGCCGAGCCCTGAGCCCTTGGAGGATGATGCGATTGGTCACCTCAGCTGCACCGTTGGTTTGGGGGTGCCCCATAGAGGTGAATCGATGATGGATGCCTAGGCCATCGTAGAATTTTCGGAAGGCCGTGTTGTCAAACTGTCGGCCGTTGTCAGTAACGAGGGTGTGCGGTAGCCCAAACCGGCACACCACAGACTTCCAGAAGAAAGTCCTTATTTTGACCTCCATGATCTTAGCGAGAGCCTCCGCCTCGATCCACTTGGTGAAATGGTCGACTGCCACCACTAGGAACTTGCGTTGTCCGGAGGCTGGAGGGAACGATCCCAGGATGCCATGCCCCACTGTGCGAAGGGCTAGGGTGCAGCCAAGGGGGTCAGCTGGGATGCCGATTGATGTTGAATGTTGGCATGGCACTGGCAGCTGTCGCACCTCTTGACAAGTTCGAATGCATCCTTCTTCATTGTCAGCCAGTAATACCCCTGCCGTAGGGCTTTGTATGCAAGAGCTCTGCCCTCCAGATGGCTTCCACATATACCTTCATGTATCTCTCGCAGAATATAATTAGCTTCGGTGGGACCGACACACCTGAGAACTGGGTATGAAATGACCTCCGATAGAGCTTTCCCTCCATTATGAAAAATTTTGGGGCCCGTCTTTTAAGTTTCCTGGCTTCGGTAGGGTCTTCTTGGAGGGTACCCTCGATAAAGTACTGGACATAGGCATCCATCCAGGAAGGCTCCTGCTCAACTGATAGAGTTTCTCTTGATACATCAATACTCGGGGCTTCTAAGTGCTCCACATAAGCTCTTCCCAGCATCCCATCAGCTGAGGTGGTAAGATGGGATAAGGCGTCGGCTCTAGCATTCTCCTATCGAGGGATGTAGCTGACGCTAAAGTAAGCCAAGGGAGAAGCTAGCGATTGCACCATACTTAAGTAGCAGGACATGATGGGATCCCTTGCTTCATATTCCCTTGCGATTTGGCCAGCGACCAGTTGGGAGTCGGTGAACGCCCTAAGGCATTTCACCCCAAGCTCTTGAGCTAATCTCATCCCGGACAGCAAAGCTTCATATTCTGCCTGATTATTAGTGGCTGGGAAGAGAAAGCGGAGTGCATACTCGGTTACAACTCCATCCGAGTTGGCCAAGATGAGGCCTGCTCCGCTCCCTTGATAATTCGACGCCCCATCTACATGAAGGATCCATTCATCATCACTAGTTTCGAGGGGCTGAGTGTCTGTAGAAGGTTCTTCAGGTTGCTCCTCTCCCCAAGTGCATTCGATCAAAAAATCTGCCAAGAATTGAGACTTCATGGCCGACCGGGGCGAAAAGATAGATCGAATTCCCCCAACTTAAGGGCCCACCTTGCCAGCTGGTCGGAAGTATCCGGGCGAGCGAGAACTGTCTTCAGAGGTTGGTCCGTGATCACCGCGATCGGGTGGGCTTGAAAGTATGGCCGCAGACACTGGGCAGACACGATCAACGTGAAGATAATCTTCTCCACTTCGAGTACATGGTCTCTGCATCGTGGAGCACCATGCTTATGTAGTATACTGGCCTTTGCCTGCCATTGGTGTCCACGCTGACCAGCATAGAACTAACAGCTTCAGGAGAGGCCGCGAGGTATAGAAGGAGTTCTTCTCCACCTGTTGGCTTGGCTAGCAGTGGCGGGGTAGACAAGAATTCCTTTAATCCCTCGAACGCCTCTTGACATTCTTTCGTCCATTCGAATTCATTGACCTTGCGGAGTGCCTTGAAGAAAGGTAGGCACCTCTCAGCGGACTTGGACAGGAAGCGACTTAAGACGGCCACCCTTCCCATCAGGCATTGTATTTCCTTCTTGTTGGCAGGAGGCCTCATGTCCAAGATGGCTCGAACTTTATCCGGGATTGCCTCGATCCCCCGCTAGGTTACCATGAAACCCAAGAACTTTTCAGCTGTCACCCCAAATGCACACTTGCGTGGGTTCAGCTTCATCTGGTACCGACGAATATTGTCAAAAGTCTCTGCTAGGTCTGCGATATGGTCTTTGGTGTGGATGCTCTTGTCAACATGTCATCCACATACACTTCCATGTTGTGTCCTATCTGGCCTTCAAAGACTTTGTTCATCAGTCTTTAGTAGGTGGTTCCCGCATTCTTTAGCCCAAAAGGCATTACCCTGTAGCAGTACAACCCCTTCTCAGTTATGAAGGAGGTAGCTTCTTCATCCACCGGATTCATCCGGATCTGGTTGTACCCAGAGAAAGCATCCATGAAGCTAAGGACCTCATGACCGGATGTAGCGTCCACCAGTTGATCGATCCGGGGTAGGGGATAGTGCCGACGCGGAGTCGGTCTTCAAGTGCCGACGTGAAGTCGGGCTTCTGATGCCGATGCTGAGTCGGGTTAAGTGCTAACACTGAGTCGGATTTCAGTGCCAACGCTGAGTCGGGCTTCCGTTACCGATGCTAAGTTGGGCTTCCAGTACCGACGCTGAGTTGGGCTAAGTGCCGACACGGAGTCGGGCTTTCGATGCCGATGCTAAGTCGGGTTTCTGTTGCCGATGCTGAGTCGGGCTTCCAGTGCCGATGCTGAGTCGGGCTAAGTGCCGATGCAGAGTCGGGATTTCGATATCGACGCTGAGTCGGGTTTCGTTGCCGCCGTTGAGTCGAGCTTCCATTGCCGACGCTGAGTCGGGCTTCCGATGCCGACGCTGAGTCGGGTTAAGTGCCGATGCGGAGTCGATCTTCAAGTGCCGATGTGAAGTCAGGATTCTGGTGCCGACGCTGAGTCGGGCTAGGAGTGTCAACGCGGAGTCGGGCTTCTGGTGCCAAGGGGACTCAGGCTTGGAGTGCCAATGCGAAGCTGGGCTTCTTGTGCCGAGGGGAGACTCGGGCTTGGAGTGCCAACGCGGAGTTGGGCTTCTGGTGCCAAGAGGACTCGGGCTTGGAGTGCCGATGCGGAGTCGGGCTTCTGGTGCCGAGGGGAGACTTGGGCTTGGAGTGCCAACGCAAAGTTAGGCTTCTGGTGCCGAGCGAAGACTCGGGCTTAGAGTGCCGACGCGGAGTTGGGCTTCTGGTGCTGAGGGGAGACTCGGGCTTGGAGTGCCGACATGGAGTCGAGCTTCTGGTGCCGAGGGGAGACTCAGGCTTGGAGTGCCGACGCGGAGTTGGACTTCTGGTTCCGAGGGGAGACTCGGGCTTGGAGTGCCGACACGGAGTCGGGCTTCTAGTGCCGAGGGGACTCGGGCTTGGAGTGCCGATGCAAAGCCGGGCTTCTGGTGCCGAGGGGACTCGGGCTTGGAGTGCCGATGCAAAGCCGGATTCTGGTGCCGAGGGAAGACTCGGGCTTGGAGTGCCGATGTGGAGTCGGGCTTCTTGATGGATGAAAGTAACCAGCAATATGTTGCAAGTGTAATTTAAACAAAGGTATTACCCGATTGGTCATTGACCGTTGATACAGAGTTGAAGCCGATGGGGCTAAGATGAAGCCGTTGAGGCTGTGACAAAGATGTTGAGGCAAAGTTGAGGCCGTCGAGAGCCTTTTGAACCCAGGAGGATGACCCGAGAGTCGCTGGGATGGGACCATGCTTGGAAGCCTTTAACCCCGGAGGGTGATCTGAGAGTTGGGAGTCGTCAGGTGCCTTTTAACCTCAGAGGGTGACTTGAGGATGTTTGGACCAGGCTCAGGTGCCTTTTAACCCCGAAGGGTGACTTGAGGCTGCTTGGACCAGACTCAGGTACCTTTTAACCCCGGAGGGTGATCTGAGGGTGCTTGGACCAGGCTCAGATGCCTTTTAACCCCGGAAGGTGACCTGAGGGTGCTTGGACCAGACTCAGGTGCCTTTTAACCTCGGAGGGTGACTTGAGGGTGCTTAGATCAGGCTCAGGTGCCTTTTAACCCCGGAGGGTGACCTGAGGGTGTTTGGACAAGGCTCAGGTGCCTTTTAACCCCGAAGGGTGACCTGAGAGTTGAGAGTCGTCATGTGCCTTTTTCTTTGCACCAATGATCTTTGCTGCTGACGTTGGAGTCAGTCTTTGGGCCTTTAGTGCCGAGCTAGCCTCAAGCTTGAGTGCCGATGGTACATCAAGCTTTTTGGATCCGGTGATGCACCGGTCTTGAGGTGTCGAGCTGGCCTCGGGCTTTTTGAAGCCGGTGGTACACCGGTCTTCGGTGCCGATGGTACATCGGGCTTTGAGACGCTAACGCGAGGTTGGTCTTGAATGCCATTGCAGAGTCGGTCTTCCCTGCATAACATTTTTAAGTATCAATGAAAGAAATAGTCAAGTGCAGCGTACTTAGCTCTTTCGGCACCCCTATTTTCCTTCTGCGGACTTGAGTACTTTCGCTCGCTGGTAGTCTGCCCCCTAGGAAATCAAGTTGGTTGGAGTGGAGGTACCGCTGCCCTTACTTGGGCCTTCCTCTGCATCACCGTCCGTAGGAGAGAAAGCTGCTTGGCGGCGAGTGATGGCTTTCTGAGCTTTAAGTCGCTAATGGATTTGATGATGGTGGACCTCTTGCTTAGGAGATTCCCGGCAGGATGAAGGATGGCTGGCCTGGGCAGTGACCACAAAGCGAGTGGAAGTTTTTGCTCGCTGTTGCGTGGTCATGAGATGTTGCCTCTGAAGCTTTTGCTCAACTCGTTGAAGGTGCCCCCCAGCATAACTGGTGAAAGCTTTTCGGATTCTTGTCATCACCATCTTCACGATCCACCATTTTTATAAAAAAGGGATGAGATCTGCAAACCAGCTTCGCTGACCCCCCTTCCTGGCGCGCCAATCTGTTGCTGCCAAATCACTTGCGATGAGCATCGGGTGAGTTGAGATCTTCGTAGGCCTTCGATAATGCAGAGAGGTCACCGTCTTCCTTTGAGAGCCTGCAAAAAAGTCCCTGACTGGTGGTTCTGGTGGGGACCCTTCGATGCCCAAGTTAGTGGGTTGTAGAATAGGAATGTTGTATAGAAGTAGAGCTTGAAAAAGAGAGAGAGATCCCCTCGCGTTGAGCTCGTGTCCTCTTCTTATACCTGTCTGGGGGGTCACGTTTACCTCGTTCTGTTAGAACCGTCGAATCTGCTTTGCTAGGATGATCTCCGTGAATGGTGAGCAGGTGAGAGAAGAAGCTGGGGTTGGAGTTGGCTGTCCTGAGCTGAGAGCAGTCGGACCCATTGCTCTTCCATATGGTCTATCATGATTCACCAGAACTGAAAATGGAGAACATTGCTGACTTGAATGATGATCACTTGGGAGGGGCGAGAGCCATCATGGAAGGAGGTGTCCCAAGGAGGCTGGTTTGCTGGATCTCAGCCCATTCATCTGCTGTTCCCGGTCCATCTCTATGATCGGGGGCACAATCGGGACGAGGAAAGTGGTGCTGGCTATGCAGGCAGCACGGCCGGTGCTCCAGAGGAGCTTCTTAGCGACGGTGCTGGCCTCTGAGGTGGCACGTTTCCCATGGTACACGATGGGCAACTCCAAGAAGGAGCTTGGGTTAAAGCTATGATTTTTCTCTAATGTTTTCATATTTTGGGTTCTACTTTGTAACCATGGGTACAATCATCAGGCCTGGTTCTAGATGTCTGGATCAGTGCTTGGCTTCGTGAATCCTTGCTCGCCATGTAATGGAACGCCGATCCCGATGTCCCTGATAATGATGGAAGAGGAAACCCTTTGCACATGGCTTGTCCCTGGGAGAGAACCTCTTCGGCCTTGAGAAGAAGACATCGATGGCCGAGACAAGAGAAACACTTATTTTCGTAGTGATCTCTACCATTGGATAAATCTTCTTCCCTCTCCTCGTCCTCCTTCAGCCGCACGATGACCTTGATGCCGGGTAGACGGACCCCCGTGACCAGGTTACCCATCTCTTTGAGAGATGAAATCTGCTTCACGATCGCTGCTGAGAAACTGTTCCCCTGGTTGCAGAGGTACGTCCCGATGGAGGAGACGACCACGATGGGGGAGTTAACATAGAGGTTCTTCGTTAGTCCTGTAGGCACCTCTGGCTGCGGCAGATGGGACGGCACCTCGAAGATCGGAGATTCCTCTTTAGCGATCTTTCCATTTTCTGATGGAGCTTCGGCAGGGATCTTGGTGAGTGGTGGTCCATGGCTTGGGATTCGGCCGAGAGAGGGAACTTTATTAGTCACTCTTCTCCCATTAATTCTAGGAATCAGAAAGCAAAACGGCCCCCTTTGAGAGATCAGAGGCCTGCCCCCCTTTTACCCCTCTCTCCCCCTCTTTCAGGGAAAAAAGGAGGCTATTGAGGGTCGGTGCCAATTTACAGGGAAATTCCCTGGTTTATCAGGAGGGAAGTAGGGGCGTTGCAACCGAGTCGGGTGGCCCAGGCTCTCGAAGATCGCGGCCAGTTCCAGAACAAACTGCCGCTCATGGGCTTGTTAACTGGCCCCATCAGATGCCCCCCACACTTTTTAGCTTGGTTAATGCACGATATACATGCTCAAGAAGTGTAGAATTTTAGGCAGTTTTGAGATTAAGTTACCTATCACTCAAAAGCATCGTATGCTATGTTTTGGGGGGGGTGCTCGTCAACTGTAAGTTGGAGAGTTAGTTTCTCCTGACTGTGAGTTAACTTTGGGTCTTCTTTTGTCATGAAATTTGGAGATGAGTGCCTGTCAATTGTTAGCTGGAGAGTTGGCTTCTCCCAGCTGTGAGTTGTCTTGGGGCTTCTTGACTCGATGCAAAGTCGGGCTTTGGTGCCGATGCGAAGTCGAGCTTTCGATGCCGACGCTGAGTCGGGTTAAGTGCCGACGCGGAGTCGGTCTTTAAGTGTCGACGTGAAGTCGGGCTTCCGGTGCGGACGCTGAGTCGGGCTTCAAGTGCCGACATGAAGTCGGGCTTCCGGTGCCGACGCTGAGTCGGGCTTCCATTGCCGACGCTTAGTCGTGCTTTAGTTGCCGACGCTGATTCGGGCTTCATTACCGACGTGGAGTCGGTCTTCAAGTGCCGACGTGGAGTCGGTCTTCCGATGCCGACGCTGAGTCGGGTTAAGTGCCGATGCGGAGTTGGTCTTCAAGTGCCAACGTGAAGTCAGGCTTCTGATGCCGACGCTGAGTCGGGTTAAGTGCTGACACTGAGTCGGGCTTCCAGTGCCGACACTGAGTCGGGCTTCCATTGCCGATGCTGAGTCGGCTTTCGTTGCCGATGCTGAGTCGGGCTTCCAATGCCGATGCTGAGTCGGGCTAAGTGCCGATGTGGAATCTGGCTTCCGATGCCGACGCTGAGTTGGGTTTCTGTTGCTGACGCTGAGTCGGCTTCCAGTGCCGATGCTAAGTCAGGCTAAGTGCCGACGCAGAGTCGGGCTTCCGATATTGACGCTGAGTCGGGTTTCCGTTGCCGACGCTGAGTCGGGCTTCCGTTGCCAATGCTAAGTCGGTCTTCCAATGCTGACACAGAGTCGGTCTTCAAGTGCTGATGCAGAGTCGGGCTTTCGATGCTGATACTGAGTCGGGTTAAGTGCCGACGCAGAGTCAGTCTTCAAGTGCTGACGTGAAGTCGGGCTTCTGATGCCGATGCTAAGTCGGGTTAAGTGCCGACGCGGAGTCGGGCTTTCGATGCCGACGCTAAGTCGGGTTAAGTGCCGATGCGGAGTCGGTCTTCAAGTGCCGACGTGAAGTTGGGCTTCTGATGCCGACGCTGAGTCAGGTTAAGTGCTGACGCTGAGTCGGCCTTTCGGTGCTGACGCTGAGTTGGGCTTCCAGTGCCGACGCTGAGTCGGGCTTCCAGTGCCGACGCTAAGTCGGGCTTTCAGTACCGACGCTGAGTCGGGCTAAGTGTTGACGTGGAGTAGGGCTTCCGATGCCGATGCTAAGTCAAGTTTCCGTTGCCGATGCTGAGTCGGACTTCCAGTGCTCACACTGAGTCAGGCTAAGTGCCGACGCGGAGTCGGGCTTCCGATACCGACGCTGAGTTGGGTTTTGTTGCTGCCATTGAGTCGGGCTTCCGTTGCCGACGCTGAGTCGGGCTTCTGATGCCGATGCTTAGTCGGGTTAAGTGCCAACGCGAAGTCGGTCTTCAAGTGCCGACGTGAAGTCGAGATTTCGGTGCCGACGTTGAGTCGAGCTTGGAGTGCCGACGCAGAGTCGGGCTTCTGGTGCCGAGGGGACTCGGGCTTGGAGTGTCGACGTGAAGCCAGACTTCTGGTGCCGAGGGGAGACTCGGGCTTGGAGTGCCAACGCAGAGTTGAGCTTCTATTGCCGAGGGGACTTGGGCTTGGAGTGCCGATGCGGAGTCAAGCTTCTGGTGCCGAGGGGAGACTTGGGCTTGGAGTGCCAACGTGGAGTCGGGCTTCTGGTGCCGAGCGGAGACTCGGGCTTAGAGTGCCGACGCGGAGTTGGGCTTCTGGTGCTGAGGGGAGACTTGGGCTTGGAGTGCTGACGTGGAGTCGAGCTTTTGTTGCCGAGGGGAGACTCGGGCTTGGAGTGCCGATGCGGAGTCGGGCTTCTGGTGCCAAGGGGAGACTCGGGCTTGGAGTGCCGACGCGGAGTCGGGCTTCTTATGCCGAGGGGACTCGGGCTTGGAGTGTCGATGCGTAGCCAGGCTTCTGGTGCCGAGGGGAGACTCGGGCTTCTGGTGCCGAGGGAAGTGCCGACGCGGAGTCGGGCTTTTTGATGGCTGAAAGTAACCAGCAATACATTTCAAGTGTGTAATTTAAACAAGGGTATTACATGATTGGCCGTTGACCACTGATACAGAGTTGAAGCCGATGGGGATGAGATGAAGTCGTTGAGGCTGTGATGAAGCTGCTGAGGCAAAGTTGAGGCCATCAAGAGCCTTTTGAACCTCGGAGGATGACCTGAGAGTCGCTGGAATGGGACCATGCTCGGAAGCCTTTAACCCTGGAGGGTGACCTGAGAGTTGGGAGTCGTCAGGTGCCTTTTAACCCCGAAGGGTGACCTTAGGATGCTTGGACCAGGCTCAGGTACCTTTTAACCCTGGAGGGAGACCTGAGGGTGCTTGGACCAGACTCAGGTGCCTTTTAACCCCGGAGGGTGACCTGACGGTGCTTGGACCAGGCTCAGATGCCTTTTAACCCCGAAAGGTGACCTGAGGGTGCTTGGACCAGACTCAGGTGCCTTTTAACCCCGGAGGGTGACCTGAGGGTGCTTGGATCAGGCTTAGTGCCTTTTAACCCTGGAGGGTGACCTGAGAGTTGAGAGTTGTCAGGTACCTTTTTCTTTGCGCCAACGATCTTTGCTGCCGATGTTGGAGTCAGTCTTTGGGCCTTTAGTGCTGAGCTGGCCTCGGGCTTGAGTGCCGATGGTACATCGGGCTTTTCGGATCCGGTGATACACCGGTCTTGAGGTGCTGAGCTGGCCTCGGGCTTTTTGAAGCTGATGGTACACCGGTCTTCAGTGCCGATGGTACATCAGGCTTTGAGATGCTAATACGAGGTTGGTCTTGAATGCCAATGCAAAGTTGGTCTTCCCTACATAACATTTTTAAGTATCAATGAAAGAAATAGTCAAGTGCAACATACTTAGCCTTGCGGCACCCATGTTTTCCTTCTGTGGACTTGAGTACTTCTGTTCGCTGTTAGTCTGCCCCCCAAGGAATCAAGTTGGTTGGAGTGGAGGTACCGCTGCCCTTACTTGGGCCTTCCTCTGCGTTGCCGTCCATAGGAGAGAAGGTTGCTTGGGCGGCGAGTGATGGCTTTCTGAGCTTTAAGTCGCTGATGGGTTTGATAATGGTGGACCTCTTGCTTGGGAGATTCCTCGTAGGATGAAGGATGGCTGGCATGGGCAGTGACCACAAAGCGAGTGGAAGCTTTTGCTCGCTATTGTGTGGTCAGAGATGTTGCCTCCGAAGCTTTTGCTCAGCTTGTTGAAGGTGCCCCCCAGCATAACTGGTGAAAGCTTTCTAGATTCTTGTCATCACTATCTTCACGATCCACCATTTTGATAAAAAAGGGATGAGATCTGCAAACCAGCATCGCTGACCCCCCCTTCCTGGCGCGCTAATCTGTTGCTGCCAAATCACTTGCGATGAGCATCGGGTGAGCTGAGATCTCCGCAGGCCTTCGAGAATGCAGAGAGGTCACCGTCTTTCTTCGAGAGCCTGCAAAAAGTCCCTGACTGGTGGTTCTGGTGGGGACCCTTTGATGCCCAAGTTAGTGGGTTGTAGAACAGGAATGTTGTATTGGAGTGAGCTTGAAAAAGAGAGAGATCCCCTCGCATTGAGCTTGGGTCCTATTCTTATACCTGTCTGGGGGGTCACATTTACCTCGTTCCGTTAGAACCGTCGAATCTGCTTTGCTAGGATGAGCTCCATGAATGGTGAGCGGGTGAGAGAAGAAGCTGGTGTTGGAGTCGGCTGTCCCGAGCTGAGAGCAGCCGGACCCATTGCTCTTCCATATGGTCTATCATGATTCACCAAAACTGAAAACGGAGAACATTGCTGACTTGAATGACGATCACTTGGGAGGTGCTAGAGCCGTCATGGAAGGAGGTTTCCCAAGGAGGCTGGTTTGCTGGATCTCAGCCCATTCATCTGCTATTCCCGGTCCATCTCTATGATCGGGGGCACAATCGGGACGAGGAAAGTGGTGCCGGCTATGCAGGCGGCACAGCCGGTGCTCCAGAGGAGCTTCTTAGCAACGGTGCCGGCCTTTGAGAAGGCGTGTTTCCCGTGGTACACGATGGGCAACTTCGAGAAGGAACTTGGGTTAAAGCTATGATTTTTCTCTCATGTTTGCATATTTTGGGTTCTACTTTGTAACCATGGGTACAATCATCAGGCCTAGTTCTAGCTGTCTGGATCAGTGCTTGGCTTCGTGAATCCTCACTCACCAAGTAATGGAAAGCCGATCCCGATGTCCTTGATAATGATGAAAGAGGAAACCCTTTGCACACGGCTTGTCCCCGGGAGAGAACCTCTTCGGACTTGAGAAGAAGACATCGCTGGCCGAGACAAGAGAAACGCTTGTTTTTGTAGTGATCTCTACCGTTGGATAAATCTTCTTCCTTCTCCTCGTCCTCCTTCAGCCGCACGATGACCTTGACGCCGGGTAGACGGACCCCTGTGACCGAGTTGCCTGTCTCTTTGAGAGATGAAATCCGCTTCACGATCGCTGCCGAGAAACTGTTCCCCCGGTTGCGGAGGTACGTCCCAATGGAGGAGATGACCACGACGGGGGAGTTAACAGAGACGGAGCGCTCGATCGACCGGTACTCGTTCGGACCGGTCGAGGGGTTCTTCATCAGTCCTGCAGGCGCCTCTGGCTGCGGCAGATGGGATGGCACCTCGAAGATCGGAGATTCCTCTTCAGCGATCTTTCCATTTTCGGTGGAGCTTCGGCAGGGATCTTGGGTGAGTGGTGGTCCATGGCTTGGGATTTGGCCGAGAGAGGGAACTTTATGAGTCACTCTTCTCCCATTAATTCTCGGAATTGGAAAGCAAAACGGCCCCCTCCGAGAGATCAGAGGCCTACCCCCCTTTTACCCCTCCCCCTCTTTCAGGGAAAAAAAAGAGGCTGTTGAGGGTCGGCGCCGATTTACAGGGAAATTCCCTAGTTTATCGGGAGGGAAGTAGGGGCGTTGCAACCGAGTCGGGTGGCCCAGGCTCTCGAAGATCGCAGCCAGTTCCAGAACAAACTACCGCTCGTGGGCTTGTTAACTGGCCCCATCAGTAGCAAATCCCAATGAATAGCTACGATGATACGGTTACTTTGTTGTAGACGTTAATTAAATTACTTATAAGCATATTATTAGTACAATTATCATGTTAAAAAATGCATATAATGTTGCTTCGAGCTTTATCGTCTACAGCATATAATAATAAAGCGTTAAATTTTAAACTAATTAAGATTAGCTGCATAATTCTCTTTTTTTCCATTTTATTTGGTTTTAAATATATATATATATATATATATATATTAATATATAAAAATTTAAAATTTTTTTATTACATTCATTCGTATAATTTTAGATTTATTTTATTTTTTTATACATATAAAATCACTCATTTATACTATTGCATCTTTAAATTTTCATTGCACGTATTAAGATCATTTAAATTATTTTTCTCTTAAGCTAAGAGGAAGCGTTACAAGTCATGCTACAAGGATACAAATAAGATATAGTAAAGCTGAACATCTCAAAGCATCAACGATAACTTGCAACACTGACACCCAAGCAAAAAGCCTACAACAAAAGATAGGAAAACAAACGTAAAGGTTTTTAAAGATCCACCATTACTTCCGACCATATGTACCTCCCCTTGTCCTAGCTGATATTCTATATCATGAGGATGTTGATAATTCTGAAATGCATGAATTGCCTCTTCTCTAGATTTAAAATTTTTGTACAAGGCATGCTTAAACCCAGTTACCTCATGCTGACACTCAGGCCAGGATCCATAGATCCCTCATCTACGGCCCACGAAAACTATATAATACCTCGAAGAAGACATTACTGAACCTCAAGATCAGGCAGCTTGATTTCCTGCATTACAGGGAAACCAATATGAAACTCAAATAACATAATACCCTGCCCTATTAATAAGGTCAAATCAGGTAAACATATTTTCTTTTACAATAAGAGTAATATGTTCAAAGAAAAGGATGCATGTTAGACTTACTTCGCGTGTTTTGGGCATCCCATAGCCTGTTAGCTATGGAATTGCGAAGTTCGTCACCTCTTCGGGATTCGTCATCCCCTATAATAAGATAAGGATCGACATCATCCTCATCTAGATCAACAGGCATGGGTTCAATTGACATATTGAAGTATTTGTCATTTTCTTGGGTGCGTCGAATGAGTTATGAATGATGCAGCAAGCCATGACAATACGTTTCTGAATCTTAAAGGGAAATGGGATATGACCTCTTAGAATCTTGTATTGCTTCTTAAGAATTCCAAAGCCCTTCCCTACGCAATTTCTGAGCTGAGCATGTCGATGGTTGTATAAATCTCGACAATTGTTATATCATCGAGCCCTTGGATTCTTAAATGTACTTAAGTGGTACCTATTACCCCGATATGGGGCAAGGAACTTGTCTGTATTGGCATATCCCGAGTCAACAAGATAAAATTTTCCTGTAAACAAGAGAAATCGCTTAACGTCATCCACTTAAAACTACGATAAAGGTAAATGGTCACATGCTTTATGAATTTATTAAATACCTTCTGGTACGACGAAGCCACCTGACTCAACACACCAATGAAGGACTCTCATGTCGGCTGCAGAGCCCTCCCATCCAGTACAAATGAAAAGGAAGGAGTGATCATAAGAAACCTCAGCCATGACATTTTGAGAAATGGTGCCCTTTCGATTACGAAAGCGTTGTTGTTTTCTTTTCTTGACTAAAGCGGGTATATGCGTACCATTGATGGCTCCAAGTGCATGCTGTGATTAGTAAAAATATATCAAGGACGCGGTTGTAAAACAATCGTAAATGAAACACTTGCATCTATTCGTGTCCATACGTACCATGAAGAAAGGATTGAAATGATTGTTCTCATGGATACGTGGATGCACACCGGTATCTTGACCGAGTTGAACGATGAAATCTTGCTTAAGTGAATGAATTGCTTTCAGTATAGTGTTAAAGTGCTTGGATATTATCTCCCCGGAGTGCTGAAAAGTTTCAGCCAACACTCTATTGGTCACACCATGACCTATGCCGTAAAGGAAGATCGCAAGTTGCTCCTTTACCATAACATTGCGGGTGCTACTAACTAACCCACGTGAAAGGAGCAATTCTTCTAGCTTGAAGAACATGGTGTTTGTCATCCTAAAGTGGTCATAACCTCTATCTGGATGTCCACTCAAAATATCTGATATGAGTTCATGACTAGAGAATGGTCGCATTCGGCATGGCCTCTTTGAAATAATGTTATAATTTGATAAATCAATGATGCCATTACTAATCAGCATAGTTATGACATCCTGCCAATAGTTGTCTTCATCTATTAGAAATGCCACAAGATCATGGAAGTTATCCATCTATTACAAAAAGAGAGTAACATTCATGAGACCTCTCTATGCATATCTAAAATTTGAAAGTAATATTAAAAGCCATAGACTACACTAGTATGCATAAATATATCTTGCAAACATGTCCGTATTTACAACAACATTACAACATTCATCGAAGTTAAAATAAAACTCTAATTGAAGATCTGACATATGTAGAAACAAGTATAGCAACATATATAATTTCGTGACTACTTCGATATTGGTGTATGTTACGGCCACCGATGAAAATAGCCAAATTCACTTTGCTGAGTCGAAGATGCAGATGTGGTACAGAGAGTTTCTTCGGCACTGCCAATAGGAGAATGGGTCTGACCATGGGAGATGCTATCGTCACTGCTTGGTCTGAATAGTGGCTGCATGAATGGACTATGTCCACCTGGAGAGGCAGCATGCATGGGAGGAGGCACGAAAATAGGTGGGCCGCCCTGATGGACACCATGCATTGGAGGCATAAAGATATTAGGCACAAGAGCATAACTTCCAGATGGGGCTGCCACTGAAGGTGGTACATGGTAGAAATCAGCCATTTATCTTTTAAGCCAAGCTTCAAGTAGTGGACCTTCATAATGCATTAGGAACCACCTATTAATCTCAATTTTCAAACTGTCCCCTACAGCAAGAATACATTCAGGTGTGATCCCAGGAAGACTCTCTAACTTCCGCATGCATTCGTCAATAGAGTACACTGTGGGTCGAGCAAGCTGATCTCTCCTGAGCAACTCATTAGCAATTTCCAATCTTCTTTTACCTTGATTCACCATTTCTAGTAAGACATCAGCAGTATCAGTTGTGGACCTAATATTACGTGCTGTAGTAGTTGTAAAGGATGACCTTTTCCTCTTTCCACTACTAGATGACAGACCTCCCTCTGCAGAACAGTCTGTGGGTAAGGTGGAGGCGAAAGTAGTCGGGCTCGATGGGGATACATCATGGAATCGGTGATCGAAGGGACCGGCTGATGAACATGACACTCCACCATGTCTTTGTGATGGTTGCCCAATTTCTATGTCCTCTTGGTTGATCCGATCCATCTCATCGTCCGATGTATCATTGTCGGATACGCCCTTAGGAATAGCATATGTATCCCCCCCGTCTACCGGTAGCTGTATGTCTTGAAAAAAGAATATCTATGTCCTCGTAAGCAGAAAATGACTTACTCTTAATCCGTGCATAGTCCTTGTTAACCTGAAGTATAATTTGATAAATTTATTATTGTAATGTTATCAATAGCATTCGAACTATGATTCATCAATAGAAACCATCCACTCACCGAGATGACCTCCTCCCACATATGCTCGTCGCCGCACGTGGGGAGATTTAGTGCAGGATCCCATCCCCAACCAGATCGATTAGCTAGGTTATAGTACAAGTTGAAGGTCTTCTTCAAAACCTTCAAACGTTTTTTCAGGTTTCTAAAACTAAAGGACAAGTTAGTCCTTTCATTGAACAAATTGGTCATCTTCCTCCAAGTATCCTGAGAGAAGGTACCGTTGTGACAGTTACCTTCGTCGTTATCTTGCCTCATCAAGCCTAGCATGATCATATCAAGAGCATCTGTCCAATTAGGTGCTCTTGGATGACTTGATCCTTCTCTTGCTTGTGTTGATTCATTGGGTTTTTTTGATTTAGGCATGGTTAATCTACAGGGCCAGAGTGGATGGTCATTTGACAATTTGGCTCGCAACGGAAAAAAGTACACATGGCACATATTAATTTAATATGAATCGACATGCAGTAATTTTACGGACCTTTCATTTATTGAAGAGTTGAACATGCTATGATACATGAACTGCATGACAAGATTTAGAATGAACTGTAGCAATGAAAATTTAATATTTCTTAATGTTTCAAAGAAATAAACGCTTGCACATTGGACGTATTATTGAACATGTCAAATTCCTTGTGTTGCCATGACATTATTAGTAATGGCCTAGAACATAGATATTTATAGAATATGTATGTCTTCATGTTAGAGGGACCTCTTAACTGATTATTTATGTGTACTACTTAAAGAAAGAATTAGACAAAGGGATCGTATAGAGGAATATATTTATGAATCACCTAAAAAATTTAGCAGAAAAACAAATGCATATCAAGCTACGGCTAAAACTCATGAACAAATTCAAGTTTGTGTTAAAACATAAATAATACCCTCACTCACTGTTACTTTGTTATTATGGAGTATCTTTGAGCATGGGTCGGGTAGGGCATCAAGTATTACATTGGAATTAGTTCTAGATTAAGATTATTAGTTTCAATAAAATTACCATCACTCAATTTTCAAATGGGTCTTCCCTGTTTCCAATTATACCGATTTGCCTTTATTCAATTTCTATCACTTAAAATATAAAACATCATCCCTATCATAACTATCAGTAATGCAACATTTGAAACAGAACAAAGAATTCAATTTTCTATATTAATTATTTTATATTTAAAAAGTTGTATCAGTAATGACATAGAAGCTCCAGATTGCAAACGTAAATCAATTTCAGCACATATCATATGAAGAGAAGACATCTAATTGCAACAAAATAAGGGTAACAGTGAATAACCGAAGAGATCGATGGCAGATACTCAGAGTATAAGAGAAAACAAACCCAGATCTTCGATAGAAGCTTCTCGGAGAGCCAAAGCTTTCAAACCTAAGATCTTTGATGGCAACTACTCGGAGAGCCAGAGATCAAATCAATCTTCGAATCGTTGATGGATTCTTCCTTAAAAAAGCCAGAGATCTGAAACCCAGATGAGATCGATGGCACATACTCAGAGAGCAAGAGGAAACAAACCCAGATCTTCCACGAAAGCTTCTCGGAGAGCCAAGGATTTCAGACCTAAGATCTTTGATGGAAAAAACTTGGAGAGCCAGAGAAATCCAACCCAGATCGTTGACGGCTTCTTCCTACTCAAAAGCCACAGATCTGAGACCCAGATGGGGCCAAAATAAAATACTCGGAGAGAAAGAGAAAACAAACCTAGATCATCGGTGGAAGCTGCTCGGAGAGGCAAAGATCTCAAAGCCAAGATCATCATGGCAGCTACTTGGATGGTCAAATCAAATCTCGAACACAGATCTTCGATGGCTTCTACCCCAAAAAAGCCACAAATCTGAAACCCAGATGAGATCGATGGCAGAAACTTGGAGAGCAAGAGATCTGAAACCCGGATCTCCGATGAAGATGCTTGGGGAGCCAGATGGATGAAACCCTATTGTCGGTGAAAGGTAAATAAGATTAAAGCTCATTTCCACTGCTACCCTAGGAATACAACCCCACCGAGAATATGCCTATTCCTGCGGACCCCATGGAATAGGAAAACGGGAATTGCTGCGTTGACTAGAATACCAAAATCATCTGGGCCCACATGCATTTTTAAGGCTGTTTGGAGGAATAAGATGGAATAAGCCTCTATTCCAAGCCTATTCCACAATCCAAACAGGGCCTAAGAGAAGGATGGCCCTCGACAACCGTGCGTGCGCCCTCGCACCACCTCCCTCCTGCTCTCGGCCACCATTCCATGCTTCCACTCTCCCCCTTCACAATTCCAACCGAGTCCATATTGATTTCTCCCCCCCCCCCCCCCCCCTTTTTTTTTTGCTCCCTTCTTTGCCCGCGCATGCTTTGGTTTGGACTTTGGAGCAAAGTTGTCAATTTTGTTTCGTTTCGCCGAGACATTTCATTTCGGTAGCTTATCCGAAAAGATAAGTACTACGTTTCATTTCGGAAGATTTTTCGGCCGTTTCGGTGCGTTTCGACATATTTCGGCCTTTTTCGGCCATTTTCGGCCGTTTCGGTATGTTTCGCCGTTTCGGTAAATTATGCTTTGAAAACCAATTTATGAATTATTAAACCTTTTAGAACCATTTTAATATATATATATATATCAAAAAAAATCTTAGTTACCCTATCCCGTTTTAAAATATATATATATATAACAAAAAAAATTCTAGTTACCCTATCCCCACGGTCGCATCTCTTAAAAACTCAAACTTTTTATTTTTATATTATTATTATTATTTATGAAGAATATAAATTATGAATAAATTTTTCATTATATATATATATATATATATATATATATATATATATATATCAAACTCTTAAAAACTTAAACTCTTTATTTTTATGTTGTTATTATTATTTATAAAGAATATAAATTATGAATAAATTTTTTAGTATATATATATATTCCGAAACGAAGCACCGAAACGATCCGATACCAAAATATTTCATTTCATAAACTAAACCGAAACATAATCCAAAACGAAATTGACAACCTTGCTTTGAAGGCTCTCTCGTCCTCTTGGAGACCGCAGACCACAGACATTCTCTGTTCTCTTACCCCCTCGATCTCCCCGCCCACCACCTGGCTTCTTTATCCTCTTTCTTTAGAGAGAGAAGAAAAGAGCTGTGAGAGAGAAATAGCGCACTGAAAGTGTTGCTTTAAGAGTGGATGGGATTCTAGTTTTTTTAATACCACCGAGCGAGCGAGCTCAAAGCGAGGTGGAGTCTTTCCCTTAAAAAAAAAAAAAAAAAAAACAAACAAGAGAGAGTGCGGAGGAGAAGTGGAAATGGGCCGTGGTTTTTAATTTCCAAGAGCGTGCACGCTCTTTCCTCGAAAGCTAGGCTCTTCTGTTGGAATATTAAACTTATTTTAATGCACTCTTGAAAACAACCAAAGGCTTCATGGGAGAAAGGAAGAGTCACTCTTGAAAAGACCAAAGGCTTCATAAATTTAAAATTGACTCTTAGTATTTTGTAATTGACTCTTAATTTTCTACAAATGTCTTTTAGTTTTTCTATATATGTATTAAATAGTGGCATATGAAAGGACATCTAGATGTGTATAAATATGAAGGTGTTTGCCCATGAAATGAGGTAGAGAAGTAGAAGTAGAAGAAGAAGATGATGATAAAAAATAGAGAGAGACCCAAAAGTTGTATTCCCTCTAATATAGAGTATCATTTTTCTTATTGAAAGAATTCTCCACTTCCGTCAATCTTGTGTGCCCACCTTGTTTCCAACAAGTGGTATCAGAGCCTTTTTTTTTTTTTGAGAGGATCAATCTTGAGGGAGATGGCCAACGATGGTGTGCATATTCAAGTTCCCAAGCTTACTAAGGAGAACTATGGGAATTGGTGTATCCAAATGAAGTCCTTATTTGGCTCACAAGATCTATGGGAAATTGTTCAAGATGGCTACACCGAGCCTACAGCAGAGCAAGAAAGAGGGTACAATCAAGCACAAAAAGATACTTTAAGGGGCTTAAGGAGAAGAGACAAGAAAGCTTTGTTCCAATTATATCAAGCTTTAGATGAGGTGACATTTGAGAGAATTGCTGAAGCAACCTCTGCAAATCAAGCTTGGGATACTCTCTCTACTATCTTTAAAGGAGAAGAAAAGGTGAAGCGAATCCGGCTTCAATAATTGCGAGGAGAATTTGAAATCACCACCATGAAGGAGACGGAAAACATATTTGACTACTTCTCTCGGATATTGATTATTGTAAACCAATTGAAGAGAAATGGAGAGAAGGTAGAAGATGTTCGAGTGGTGGAGAAGATACTTCGGTCTTTAACACCGAGGTTTGAGCATGTTGTTGTCGCCATTGAAGAAGCTAATGATGTTGATACACTCTCCATCAATGCGTTGATGGGCAAACTTCAAATTCATGAACAAAAGATGCAAAAGAAAAATGAAGCACATAATATGGAGCAAATACTTCAATCCAAGGTGGAGGCAAAAGATCAAAAAGAGAAAGATCAAGGGCTTCAATTGGCATATAGTAACAAAAGAGATGACGGCAACAACTATCGTGGTGGTCGTGGTGGCAGAAGCAACTACCGTGGTCGTGGTCAAAGCCATGGCCATGGTCAAAGAAGCTATTATGATGGAGGAGGCCAAAGCTCAAATTTCAACAATGAAAGAGGTGGCAGAAGAGGTGGACGTGGACGAGGTAGAAGATCAATTGGAGGTCGTAACCAATCAAGATCCAATGTTCAATGCTATAATTGTCAAAAATATGGACACTATAGCTATGAGTGTTGGAACAATAAGCAAAGCCACAACATTGAATCCAACAACCAAGAAGGAGAACCGACTCTTCTTTTGTCATGCCAAGAAGATGGAGACTTGAAGAATATATGGTTTCTTGATTCAGGAGCCTCAAACCATATGTGTGGAAGAAAAGAGCTATTTGTGGAATTGCAAGAAGGGGAGTTTTGTGATGTGAAGTTTGGGGATCTCTCCAAAGCTCCTATCAAAGGAAGAGGTAAAATTATGATTTGGCAAAAGAATGGTAAACCTGATTTCATTTCCAATGTTTATTATGTGCCAAGTTTGAAGAGTAATATTTTAAGTATTGGCCAACTGTTAGAGAAGGGTTATGCAATTCATATGGAAGGATTATCTCTAACTCTAAAAGATTGGAATGGAAAGCTGATTACTCGTGTCCAGATGGCGAAGAACAGGATGTTTCCTCTTATCTTAAAGACGGAAGCACAAAATTGCTTGCAAGTGGATATCAAGGACCCTTCTTGGCTTTGGCATCTCAGGTTTGGACATTTAAATTTTGGAAGTTTGAAATTACTATCTAATAAGGGAATGGTGAAAGGTCTTCCACATATAAATTATTCAAATGAAGTTTGTGAGAAGTGCATACTAGCTAAGCATGCAAGAGCTCCCTTCAAAAGTAGAAAATCTTGGAAAGCAACAAGACCATTACAACTAGTGCATACTGATATATGTGGACCTCTTCCAGAATCTTGTGGTGGCAACAAATATTTTATAACATTTGTTGACGACTTTAGTAGAAAGTTATGGGTTTATTTTCTTAAAGAAAAGTCGGCTGCACTCTTTATGTTTAAATATTTCAAATCTTTAGTTGAAAAAGAAAGTAACAATAAAGTGCAGATGTTGAGATCCGATAGAGGCGAGAATATATGTCAAATGCTTTTAGAAGCTATTGTGATGAAGAAGGAGTTCGACATCAATTCATCGCTCCGTACTCTCCACAACAAAATGGAGTGGCCGAGAGGAAGAATCGGACCATTCTTGACATGATTAGAAGCATGTTGAAAGAGAAGAACCTTTCCGAGCATTTTTGGGCTGAAGGGGTGGCATGTGCAGCATATCTTATCAACCGAAGCCCAACAAAAGCCATCAAAGGTATGACACCAGAAGAAGCTTGGAGTGGCTACAAACCAGGAGTAAGCCATATGAAGATTTTTGGGTGTATTGCCTATGCCCAAGTACCACAAGAGAAGAGGAAGAAGCTTGATGATCGAAGCCAAAAATGCATCTTCATAGGATATAGTGAGCAATCCAAAGCCTACAAATTGTATAATCCAATGACAAATAAGGTCATCATCAGTCGGGATGTGATTTTCAATGAAGATGGAGTATGGGATTGGAATGGCAAAGATTCTCATATCAAATATATAACACCTTATAATGAAGCTGAGGAGAATACAAATGAGGAAGCTACTCAACCAATCTTGTCACCAGCAAGATCATCTTCATCACCACAAGTTACACCGACTTCTTCAAGAAGTTCTATAAGCCCTGAAGAGTCAACAAGAAAGTTTAGAAGTATTAGTGACCTTTATGATGAAACAGAAGAAGTTGAACAAGTTGATTTATATTGTTTATTTGCTGATATTGAACCTCTAACATTTGATGAAGCTATGCAGAAAGTTGAATGGAGAAAAGCAATGAAGGAGGAGATTCTTGCCATAGAAAAGAATAATACTTGGGAGTTGACTTCACTTCCAAAAGGACAAAAGGCGATAGGCGTCAAATGGGTGTATAAAGTGAAGCGCACTGCTAATGGAGAGGTAGAAAAATACAAAGCTCGTTTGGTTGCCAAAGGCTACAAGCAAAAGAAAGGGCTCGATTATGATGAAGTTTTCGCGCCTGTAGCCCATTTTGATTCAATAAAGCTCATTTTCTCACTTGCATCTCATCACAAGTGGAAAATATATCAAATGGATGTAAAGTCGGCATTTCTCAATGGCTACCTTGAAGAAGAAGTCTATATTGAGCAACCTGAGGGCTATATCCATAAAGGCATGGAAGATAAAGTGTACAAGTTACACAAAGCTTTGTATGGATTAAAGCAAGCACCGAGAGCTTGGAATGCTCGAATTGATCACTATCTTCAAGATTGTGGTTTCAACAAATGCTCCTATGAACATGCTATTTATGTAAAGAAAAAAGGAGATGACATTTTAATTATATGTCTATATGTGGATGACTTACTTGTGACAGGTAATTGCATGGAAATGATATATGGGTTCAAAGCAACCATGAGCAAGGAGTTCAAAATGACGGGAGGAGACTTGATGTCTTATTTTCTTGGCATTGAAGTAAGGCAAAGTGAAGATGGCATCTTCATTTCTCAAGAAAGTTATGCTAGAAATATTCTACAAAAATTCAAAATGGAGAGCTGCAAAGAAGTAAACACCCCAGTTGCTTATGGAGCCAAGCTTAGTAAAGAAGGAGAAGGAAAGGAGGTGAACTCATATATCTTCAAAAGCCTTGTTGGAAGTCTTCGTTATCTTACTATAAGCCGACCTGATATTGTCTATGGAGTTGGTTTGATTAGTAGATATATGGAACATCCAAAGGAGTCACACTGGATGGCAGCAAAAAGGATTCTAAGATACCTCAAAGGAACTCTTGATCATGGTATGTTTTATACTCATTCCAATGATGCAAATTTAATTGGTTTTTCTGATAGTGATTGGGGAGGAGATCTTGATGAACGAAAAAGCACTTCTGGTTATATCTTTTATTTTGGTGCTAATGCTTTTTCTTGGAGCTCAAAGAAACAATCCATTGTTGCATTATCTACATGTGAGGCAAAGTATGTTGCAGCAGCATCATGTGCTTGTGAGGCCATATGGTTGCGCAACTTATTGAAAGAATTGAGTCATTCACAAAAGGAGCTTGTGAAAATATATGTTGATAATAAGTCTGCTATTGAACTAGCTAAGAATCCAGTTCAACATGGAAGAAGCAAACACATTGACACAAGATTTCATTTTCTTCGTGATCAAGTTAAGAAAGGTATTGTGAAGGTTGTGTATTGTAAATCAAATGAGCAAATTGCTGATATATTTACAAAATCACTCAAAGGTGAAGATTTTCAAAAGCTGAGAAAGATGCTTGGAGTCATGGCACCAAGAAAAAATAAGTTTACGGGAGGAAATGTTGGAATATTAAACTTATTTTAATGCACTCTTGAAAACAACCAAAGGCTTCATGGGAGAAAGGAAGAGTCACTCTTGAAAAGACCAAAGGCTTCATAAATTTAAAATTGACTCTTAGTATTTTGTAATTGACTCTTAATTTTCTGCAAATGTCTTTTAGTTTTTCTATATATGTATTAAATAGTGGCATATGAAAGGACATCTAGATGTGTATAAATATGGAAGGTGTTTGCCCATGAAATGAGGTAGAGAAGTAGAAGTAGAAGAAGAAGATGATGATAAAAAATAGAGAGAGACCCAAAAGTTGTATTCCCTCTAATATAGAGTATCATTTTTCTTATTGAAAGAATCCTCCACTTCCGTCAATCTTGTGTGCCCACCTTGTTTCCAACATCTTCTTGCTATTTCTCGCTAGGATCACCGCTGATTGGATTTCTCTAGTTCCTCTCTCATTTGGAAGCGATCGGCACGACATAAGGAACACTTTCTTCTCCTCTCTTGGATCCGTTTATTTTTTGCAATCAAAAAAAAATCTCTACTTACTGTGTTTTAGCCTTTCGGTCCTACTGTGTTTGAATATAAATTGGCATTGAGCGTTGATGTAGTCAGTCAAAAGAGAGTAGATGATCCCCAAGCTCTAGGCAGCCTTCGACCTTAGGCGGTCCCTAAGGTGGTCCCCAAGCTCTGGGCGGCCTCCAGCCGTCCCTAGCCTTGGACCACCTCCAGTGTCACCACCCTGACATCGCGCATGTGCGCGCATCCGCAGGGCCGAGTGCGGATGAGATTGGCCGCGGTGGAGATAGGCCGAGGCCGACGCCGAAGCCAACGCCGTTGCCAAGGCCGACGCCGAGACCGACACCAAGACCGAGGTGGGCTATCGCCGACGCCGAGGTCAAGGTAGGCCGCTACTAAGATGAGCCCAAGACCGAATGGGGCGAGTGTCGGGGTCGGCAAGGCATGAGCAGGACTGGGCAGCACGTGTGCAGCGAGCGTGCATGGTTGAGTTGAGGTTCGTGACCCAGATGGGGCGCAGCACAGGCGAGCGGGCCAGGCGAGCGAGTGCGCAGGTTGGACGCGACAGGCGTGGGCGCATGCAAGACTGGACGTGACATGTGCTGGGTGCAAGTGCAGAGGTGATGCGGTGCGTGGGACACTGTACGGTGCGTGCGGACATGTTGACGAGTGAGCGGTGCAGAGCGAGACGGACCGAGACGAAAGTGTAGGATCGGACGGACGCTAGCTTGCGCCGAAGCAGCGCGCAAGCTAGGCATGCGCAGGACGATGCGCATAGCTGAAGTGATTAGCAAAGCATATGTAATCTAACATAGTGGCTGGTTGCAAACAGTCAAAGAGGGTTTGATAACCTAAGTTAGATGAGTTTTAGTGAGATGGTGCTAGGCATGTGAGCTAAAGCATGTGAGGCTGAACCGTGTACATGTGTGCAGTCCAATTGAAGTCGCGGAATCCATTATATATGGGGGGGCGGCTTGGATGTAAAGGAGAGGGAGGCTAATCATTCAGAAAGGGAAGAGAGGTGATTCTTGTGGAGAGGATCCGGTGGGATTCTTGAGGGAATCGTGTGCCTTCTTGGAGGAAGGTAGTTGTAATCCAAGTGTGTTGGAATGAAAGCCTTTTCCCATTCCATTGTAAGCCTTGAAGGTGTGTGCATGGAGGCTGAACCTTGGGGAAGAAAGCTGGGTGAGCGCAACCCAGCTAACTAGCAAGAAGATCTCTAAAAGGCTGATCCTAGATCCGGAAATAGAGGTTCTTGGACGTGGCTCGAAGAGGATTGGACGCACTACTGGATGAAAGGCTGGCTAAGGCGGGCGCAGCCTTAGCACCACACACCTTTGGAAGACCACTTTAAGGAAGAAAGTGGGAGATATCTGCTGTGAATTCTAGGGGTGTGACAGTGGTATCAGAGCTTGGAGGTTTCATTGGGTGATTCCTAAGTTCTGGTTTAGATGCAGCCAAGAACCAGCCAAGAATCACTCGGCTGGGTGGTTTTGATCTAGCTGGGAGTTCTTGGAGGAGTTCCAGATTGAGGCTGATGGAGAAGGGAACCCTTGAGCGGTGCTTTTGAGGCCTAGGATGATTTGGAAGGTGCTGGTATCAAGAGACTTCATTCGGGTTGCAGGGTTGGAATTCTTGATTGCAATTCAGACAGCTGGGAGCAATTTGAGTAGCTGAAGGTTCTTGGAGCATTTCTGGATCAAAGTTGGTGAAGAACCAGAGCTTTGATCGTTGTTCTTGGGTGTGGAACCGATCTGGAAGGTGCCGGTAGCAAGAACTTCAATCTAGGCTGCTGGATTGAGAGTTCTTGATGGTATTCAGCTGGCTGGAAGCAAGCTGGACGGCTGAAGCTTTTTGGAGGTGTTTCTGATTGAAATCAGTGAGTGAGTCCATCTTCCCCACCAAGTTCTTTGTTGATTGTTGGCGAGAGCTGGAATCAGATTTGAATTGCTTGAGTTCTTTGCATTTCATATTGGTTAAATCTGAAATTTCTGGAAAGTATTTGGACTAGATTGTTGTTTGATCAATACCGGTGTATGCTATCAAATCCGGAAGCAAAAGGGGTTTGACTCTGGGTTCAAAACTACTAGAATAGAGTTCTGAGTTTTATTGGAGCTTGGTGTTGCTGGAGTTTTGGTTTGCATTGTGTTGACTGAGAGAATCAAGGAGCTGGCAGGGAGTCCAGGTGATTCTGAGTTTCTGGACTCGGTCCCAGAATTGCTTTGAAGTCAGTCCCAGAAGGAGGCCGTGTGGTGTCTATTTGGGCAAAGGATTGATTGCTAATTGAATATCTGGATTTGGAGAAGGAAGTGGACGGTTTCTTGGAGGTTTTCTTGGAAGATTTTTGGAGGTTGTGAAGTCTTGAAGGAACGTTTGAAACCTGAATTCAAGAAACCAGAAATCTGGTTTGCTGGGAGCTTTTTAACGGTGCAGCCATGACAATTGCCGAGAGAGTTGCTAGACTTGAGGAGATTGTTGGGAAACCAGATGGAGACGGGGTACTGGACCTTGTTACCATGGTGGCTGTTCATCAGGAGAAGCTGGAAGGAATGCATGCTGCTGCCCAAGAAGAACTAGTCCGAGACTTGGTGGTGCGCAGTGACCATCAACGGGCTGAGCAATCTGAGAACATATCTGGCATTTTGGAGAGGATTCAAGGGCTGGAAGATGAGGTGAAGTTGCTAAGGAAGGCGCTGGTCAATGGGGCTGGGCTATCTTCATCTAATTCAGATCAGTCGTCCAAAGTGAAGGTTCCTGATCCAAAGGTTTTCAATGGAAATCGGGATGCCAAAGAGTTAGAAAACTTCATATGGGATCTGAAAAATTATTTCAAAGCCATGGGAATTCCTGAGATGAATCAAGTCAATCTTGCAACGATGTATCTTGGAGATGATGCTAAACTTTGGTGGAGAACCCGGGTGTTAGATGATTTGAGCTCGGGTAGGCCTAAGATTGAATCTTGGGAGCAGCTGAAAAGAGAACTCAGGGAGCAGTTCTTACCTTGCAATGTAGCTTGGATTGCAAGGGATTCCTTGAAGAAGTTGAGGCAAACTGGTACTACAAGGGAATATGTGAAAGAGTTTAGTTCCCTAATGCTGGAGATCACCAATATGAAGAAGATAAGCTATTCAACTTTATTTCTGATTTGCAGCCTTGGGCTCAAACAGAATTAAGGCGTCAAGGAGTCAAAGATTTGCCATCAGCCATTGCAGCGGCTGAAGCTCTTATTGATTTCCGGAATCTACATTTAGATGGAGGTCNTATAAACACTTATTTGTTGGCACTTTAGTTAAAGCATCATCTAGTATATGAGCAAGTTGGTAACTATATAGGCCAAAATTATATATTCATCAATACTTAATTATTTCATAAAAGTTAGACCATTTTAAAGGATTCAAAGGGATATAACTGCATAAGTTAGAAAAGAAGTAATTTAACTAGCCCTCCCATGGTCATCACTACCGTCATTTCCCAACCACCTCAATCCCGTTGCCTTGTGGACCGTTGATAAATTGTGAACGCTTATTTACACCGTGTTATTTGTACATGCTATATATATATTGTTGGGAATACACCCTCGATCACCCTCGAAACAAATATGCGTGCACAATCACAGAAAAATATACCGATCTACCACAATCACAGAATATGCGGAATAAAAATAAACACCACACAAAAACACCAAATTTACGTGGAAAACCCCTCCAATGTGAAAGGGAAAAACCACGGGGCAAATTCCGAGAGCACTTCACTAATCTTAATAAAAGATTACAACTTTTCTCCTAATTTCTTTTTGCCCAAAAATCAGGAAACACTTCGAACTTAAAATAATAGTTGATGTGGGTACAAGAAGGATCTCACCAACGTGTGGTTGCTCTTCCGTGCCCCCCAAATCTGCTCTCAGACTCGTCCGTATCGACCTCCTGAGGTTGCACAGGATTTTCCCAAGCCTGGGCTTCTCTGGATCTCTCTCAGGCCGCACACAGCTCTCTCCCCCAATCTGGGATTTTTCTTCTCTCGTATCTCCACATACGGATCTCTCTCCCCCTACTTTATTTGGGATTTTTTCCCTTTTTTCCGTAACAAACTGTGAAGTTTGTTATCATGGGCTCCGTAACAAACTGTGATGCAGTTTGTTATCATGGGCCGGTTCCCTCCCCACGTGGAGGGAGCACCCAACAATATCTCCCCCTCCCGACTACGTGGGGAAATCCACCAAGCCTGCTTTCTTTCTACAAGCTTCAACCTTCTTGATAGGTAATGACTTTGTCATTATATCTGACCCATTATCATCTGTATGGATCTTCTCCAACAGCAACTGCTTCTCTTCCAGGACCTGTCTGATCCAGTGATAACGCATATCAATGTGCTTCGACTTGGAGTGAAAAGTCGGATTCTTGCTCAGGTGAATAGTGCTCTGATTGTCACAATAGACCACATAAGTATCATGTCTAACACCCAGCTCCTGAAGAAATCTCTTCAGCCACAATATCTCCTTGCATCCTTCTGTCACTGCTATGTACTCGGCCTCTGTGGACGATAATGCAACACACTTCTGTAACTTGGACTGCCATGAAATTGCACCTCCTGCAAATGTAACCAAGTAACCGGATGTGGACTTCCTGGAGTCAACATCTCCTGCCATATCTGCATCTGTATATGTCTGTAACACAGGTTCTCCCTGTCCATAACAAAGACTCAAGCTAGTTGTACCTCTCAAGTACCTCATGATCCATTTGACTGCTGCCCAATGCTCCTTTCCTGGATTCGCTAGGAACCTGCTCACTAAGCCAACTGCATATGCTAAGTCTGGTCGGGTACAGACCATAGCATACATAAGACTACCCACGGCTGAGGCATAAGGGACTCTATTCATCTCCTGCTTCTCTTCCTCTGAGGCTGGGCTCTGCTCTGAACTCAGCTTGAAGTGTCCAGCTAGTGGACATGCCACTGACTTGGCATTGCTCATGCTGAATCTCTGAAGCACCTTCTCTATGTATTTCTTCTGGGACAACCATAACCTGCATGCTTGTCTATCCCTGAATACATGCATCCCCAATATTTGTTTCACTGGCCCCATATCCTTCATATCAAAAGCTTTCCCTAACTCCTTCTTCAGTGTGGCAATCTTGCTGGAGTCCTGCCCAACAATCAACATATCATCCACATATAAGAGAAGGATGATAAAATCACCTCCAGGGAACCTTCTAATGAAGACACAATGATCTGTGGTTGTTCTTTTATAACCAACCTGTACCATGAAAGCCTCAAACTTTCTGTACCACTGCCGGGGCGCCTGCTTGAGACCATACAGACTCTTTCTGAGTCTGCACACCATGTGCTCCTTGCCTTTCACCTTGAAACCTTCAGGCTGCTCCATATAGACCTCTTCCTCTAAGTCACCGTGCAAGAATGCTGTCTTCACGTCCAACTGCTCTACCTCCATGTTCATGCTAGCTGCCAATCCTAACACCGTCCTGATTGAGGTCATCTTCACTACTGGAGAAAATATCTCATCGAAATCAACTCCCTTCTTTTGTGCAAAGCCCTTCACAACTAGTCGTGCTTTATATCTAGGCTGTGAGCTTTTCTCTTCTGCCTTTACCTTGTAGACCCACTTGTTTCTGAGTACCTTTCTCCCCTTGGGCCTAGCTACCAAGTCATATGTATGATTATGCAGAAGAGAGTCCATCTCCTCCTGCATAGCTCTCTGCCACTGCTCCCGCTGCTCACTGACATGGGCCGCCTCATATGACTCTGGCTCATCTGCATCTGTCAACATGATATATTCATGCACTGAATACCGACTAGATGGTTGCCTTGCTCTCGTGGATCTCCTCACCTCTGTCGGTAGCTCCTCCTCAGGGATCTGAATCTCCTGATCTGTATCCTCAATAGGTGTAGGCTGCTGCTCATCTGCACCCTGTACTGGCTGTTTCTCTGGCTCATCTGCATGAACTGCTGGAGGACTGACAGGCTCTATATCTACTGGGCCATACATATCTGACTCAGACTGATGCTCTGCCCTCTTGATGTCTTCTATGGTTTGATCCTCATAGAATATGACATCTCTGCTCCTGACTACCTTCCTATCAACTGGGTCCCACAGCTTATAGCCAAACTGCTCATCACCAAACCCAGAAAGATACATTGTCTTGTCTTGTCATCTAACTTTGTCCTCTCATCCTTAGGCACATGCACAAATGCCCTGCAGCCAAAATCCTTAGATAATCATATCTGACATTCTTGCCTGTCCACACCTTCTCTGGCACCTCTCCATCTAGAGCTGATGAGGGAGATCTATTTATCAAATAACATGCTGTCTGGACTGCCTCCCCCCAAAAGCTCTTGGGCAACTTGGACTGGGAGAGCATGCACCTGACTCTCTCCACTATTGTCCTGTTCATTCTCTCAGCTACTCCATTCTCCTGTGGAGTCTTTGGCACTGTTTGCTCATGTCTGATGCCTTGTGCTCTGCAGTACTGGTGAAAGACTCCTATGTACTCTCCCCCATTGTCTGTACGAATGCATCTCAACTTCTTTCCTGTCTGCCTCTCCACAAGCCTGTGAAAAAACTCAAAAACTGCTGCCACCTGGTCCTTGGACTTTAAAACAAAAACCCACACCTTTCTGGAAGCATCATCTATAAATGTGACGAAATATGAGGCTCCTCCTAAGGTCTTCTCCCTCATGGGTCCGCACACATCTGAGTACACTTGCTCCAAAAGGCCAGTCTTCTTCTTGGAGCTACTCTGAAATGTCACCCTGTGCTGCTTACCCACCACACAGTGGGTACAATCACTGAGAACTCTGTCCTGTATCTCTGGTAAGACCCCTGCCCTGACGAGAGTTTGCAATCCCTTCCGCCAATATGGCCTAATCTCTTGTGCCACAAATCTGCAGTATCATGCTCTGCTGCGCATACCTCTCCCCTAACCAAACTGGACTGCAACTTGTATAATGTGCATGATCTCTGTCCTTTGGTAATCACCATAGCACCTTTGATTAACTTCCATTGATCTCCCCCAAACTGGCTAACATATCCCTCTTCATCTAGCTTGCCTGCTGAGATGAGATTCATCCTGAGATCTGGAACATGTCTGACCTCTTTGAGTATCAATCTGCTGCCTTCACGGGTCTGGACCACTACTTCTCCTATCCCACATATTTTGGAAACACCATTGTTTCCCATTCGGATCACACCAAGATCACCTATCCTGTAGGATGTGAAGAACTCTCTCCTGGGTGTGGCATGATAAGAAGCTCCAGTATCCACCACCCAATCAACCTGATTTGATGTGGTGGCTAAGCACTGATCAACACATTCTGTAAATAGAATGATGTCTTCTCCTGAGGCAACTGCTGCTACCTCTCTATCTTTCTTATCTTCTGCCTTACCGCCTTCATTGTTCTTCTTCTTTAGCAGTCTACATTCACTTTTGTAGTGTCCTTTCTTATGACAATGGTAGCATTCGATTTCCTTCCTTGGTCTGGATTTGCTTCTGCCTCTGTTGTTTTCTTTTCTAGTAAACTGTCTCCCTCTGCCCTCTGTGACAAGTACATCTGTCTGTGTTTGAGACTCTCCAGTTCCCTTCCTTCTTTCCTCCTCATTGAGCAAGCTGCTAGTAGCCTGACTCATGGTGATAACTCCATCAGGGGCGGAGTTACTCAATGACACCACCAGTGTCTCCCAACTATCAGGTAGAGAACTCAACAACAGGAGTGCCTGAAGTTCATCTTCCATAAGCATCTTCATTGTGGCCAGCTGGTTCACAATGCTCTTCATCTCATTTAGGTGCTCTGCAATTGATTTTCCCGGCTTGTACTTCAGATTTACAAGCTTTCTGATTAAGTATGCTTTGTTTCCGGCAGTTTTCCTCTCATACAACCCTTCTAACTTCTTCCATAGTTCATAGGCTGAGGTTTCATTTGAAATATGATGGAATACTGTGTCATCCACCCATTGCCTGATGACACTGATTGCTTTTCTATCCATAGTAGCCCAATCTTCATCATCATATTTTTCTGGCTTCTCTCCCATCTTCTCAATCGGCTTGGCTAAATCTTTGCAATACAAGAGATCCATCATCTTTGGTTTCCAAATCAACCAATTACTGCCATTGAGACTAATCATCCTGCTAGTATTAGTGGTAGAATCCATCTGTGGCACGCTCAAATAATTTGTTCTGGGCTTGCAACCTTGCTCTGATACCACAATTGTTGGGAATACACCCTCAATCACCCTCGAACAAATATGCGTGCACAATCACAGAAAAATATACCGATCTACCACAATCACAGAATATGCGGAATAAAAATAAACACCACACAAAAACACCAAATTTACGTGGAAAACCCCTCCAATGTGAAAGGGAAAAACCACGGGGCAAATTCCGAGAGCACTTCACTAATCTTAATAAAAGATTACAACTTTTCTCCTAATTTTTTTTGCCCAAAAATCAGGAAACACTTCGAACTTAAAATAATAGTTGATGTGGGTACAAGAAGGATCTCACCAACGTGTGGTTGCTCTTCCGTGCCCCCCAAATCTGCTCTCAGACTCGTCCGTATCGACTCCTGAGGTTGCACAGGATTTTCCCAAGCCTGGGCTTCTCTGGATCTCTCTCAGGCCGCACACAGCTCTCTCCCCAATCTGGGATTTTTCTTCTCTCGTATCTTCCACATACGGATCTCTCTCCCCTCCTTTATTTCCGGATTTGTTTCCCTTTTTGAAAACAACTCCGTAACAAACTGTGATGGAGTTTGTTATCATGGGCTCCGTAACAAACTGTGATGCAGTTTGTTATCATGGGCCAGTTCCCTCCCCACGTGGAGGGAGCACCCAACATATATATATATATATATGCATTCATAATTAGAACTCCCACCAACTCTTGAGTCTTGACCTCAATGCTTACGCCGGGGCTCCCGAATCTTTGCTTTAACTAATATTTTAAAAAATTATTTTAAAAATAATGAAAAAAAATATTCCTCAAAACACCATAGAACAAGGTCTATGGGATGCCCTGTGGATTATTTGTTAATTAAATACGACGGAATCATTTGTCCAGAAAATTTTATTTTGAAATCAACCAAGATTTTGGTTACATGATTCAACTTTAGAATTTGATTCCAGTGAAATTATTTTTAATGATTTAAAAGTTATGATATCAAATTATCTCTATAAGCAGTAATTTCAGAGCATAACCCACTTGATGACTTCAGGATTGAGAGAAGAACAGAGAAGTCTAGCATTAATTAAATTACACGATTTTACCTTATGAAATATTTAAAATAAAAATATGTGAGAGGGCTAAGTTCCACGTTAGTTTGAGAAATATATATATATATTTTTATATTATTTTTAGAATTAATTTTTTTTAAAATATTTTTAAAGAAAATTCAAGGATCCAAAATTCCATAGGGGCATCAGGATAAACCCACGGTGACCCGAGAGGCTTTCATTTTTTTTTTCTTTAGAAAAAATAGAAGGCAGCGGCAAAGTACCCACCAAACAAGAAGTCTCAGTCCGACCCCTGTCTTTCTCTATTACAGTTAATTATGTATTCGAATCTTTCCGGACTGACTCACACTAGACTTGTATGATCGTCCGCTTGTACCAAAAAAAAAAAAAACATGAAGTCTCGGTCTCCCACAAACAATGCAGACCCGGAAACTCAAAATAAATTAACAAATAATTGATTTGGGTTTTATTTTGTATTGGTAGGTCATCTCATAACTTCTCCCCCATTAATTCTTATCATGAATCGACGTAGTGCTTTGTCATTGATGTTGCCGGTTGGAAGAAAATTTCTATATGCACCACAAAAATTACTCTCTACACCCACACTTTAAAAAAATAAAATACTTAATTTACCCTATGAATAATAATAAGGGATAAAATTGTCATTGCACCAATGCTTGCGCATATGACAAAAAGGGTCAAGACTACTTTTTAATTTTCGACTGTCATATTTGAAAAACAACATACCAAACCTTCCTAGAACCAAATCACTCTCAGATTAAATCAAACAACAGAGCTAATATACCTCGGCAAAGCCGAGCCATCTTTGAACCAAGTCACCCTCAGATTAAATCACTTCGAGCCATTTCTTTTACCCCAGTAAAGCTGAGCTATCCTTTTATCTCGGTCAGACCGAGATTATCATATGCCTCGGTAAAGCCAGAACATTCTATCCTCATATACTCAACGACACCGAAATATTTTATGCCTCGGCCAAAGTTTTTGCTTCGGCCAGATCGATCCATTCTTATACCACGGCCAGACCGAGGCATTCAAATGTCTTGGCGGAGCCAGGCTCTTTTTATACTTCAGCTAGGCCGAAGGGCCCCCGAACCTATGCGGAACCAGCACCGAAGAAATCGAATTCATGGTAGTTTAACAAGATTCCAACCGTATAGGCCTCCAACGACCTCGAGTGGGAAATTATGCTAGTGATATCGGAAGTGGTCTAGAACCTATAAAATCATCAAATCTCAAAGCATCAGCTAGCTCCTTTAGCCGTCAATTATCTAACTAACTAGCTATAAATACTGATACCACCAGTCTCATAACAAACTTGATTCGAATCTGAACGGTTTTGGATACCCTATGATGCATCCAATGAATCATGTGATCGCTTATAAATATCATTATCCTAAAGCTCCTCAGGTATGCTTGCATTGACACTCTGACTAAAAAACCCATTAAAACTCAAGTAAAGCTCAGAGCTCTTAGAGGCCAATTTCTTGAGGGACTTTTCTGCGAGAGCCTTCTCCTCATATCTGCTTGCTTTGAATCTTCACTGACTTGGATGTTGGAGGATCTTCTACAGAGGGCCACTCCAGATACTCTCTGCGTGAGGACTGTCTTACAGGTTTGCCCAACTCTCTGCGTGATGACTGCCTTGCAGGTTTCGTCCGAGCGAGAGATTGGCGTCCAGATACGGAGTCAAACCGCACCCGAGTTGAAGAGCGGATTTCTGCAGCAACAGGTAATAACCTTTATACCCTCTAAAATTTCTCTCAACACTCCACCCTCAATCACTCCCCTCTTCCCTCACCATTTCAATTTTCTCAACCCCTCATTCCCCTTAATACATGATCAGATCGAACATATATAGGTTGAACATTCCATAACAGTTCCCTGCATTTGGTTCTAGTGTCAGCATATTCAACTCAGAATGTATTCGATTTTCGATGGCCTCCCTTCTCTATTTTTTTTATCTTATCCCTACGATTTCCATCAAAATTCTAAGATGGACCCATCAAAGGCAACACCTATTTTTTTTAACATGACATCCTTTATTCAATCCTTTTATTTAAAATTAAATTAAATATCAATTTAACTTTATCTATTATTAGATAACACTAAGGCAACCCTTCTTTCTCTCGCTATCGGTAAGATTTAACTTTATCCACTGAAGGTAATGCCTCCTTCTCTAGCCGCCTTTCACCGAAGAGAAAAGAAAGTCTCTTGGTTGGAAATGAGAACGGATGAGTGTGAAAAAAAAAAAAAGATATAGAAAGAAATTTAGGATGTGAAAAGAAAAAGGAAATATGATGTAATGATAATTTAAAATTTTTAAAATTTAAAAGGGGGTGTAGAAAGAAATTTTGTGGCTGTGGAAAGTAATTTAAAAAATTTTAAAATTTTAGAATATAAGAAGTAATTTTGGCAGCTCCCCGGTTGGAATCTTCGACGAGTGAGTGAGGGTTTTATTCTACCGAAATTACCCCCACTTGGGCTTTTCTTATGAAGTCCGCATCCTCGGGGTTCAATTTCAATCCGGTGGGCTCCACCGCTAAATTACCTGTTCCTATTGAATAGATTCTAATCTAGCCACTTAGGCGGACCACTTTAATTAGGAAACTGAGATTTTTTTTAGTTTTTGATAGGATTGAATACTAGTACTACTTCTACTTCTTGTAGGATTCTTATTTTGATTTATTCGTTTACCATGTTGATCGTATCCTACTCCTTTTGCTGTTAGTGTTCTATTTTTTTTATAAAATTCTTAAAATCTAGTCCACGCGATGCGCTCATACTCTCTCACACCATCCGAGGTCCTAGATTTTTCCTGCCTTCCAGAGCACGAGAGCGAGAGTTTCCAACCGGCCATGGCTCCAGTTAGAGGAGGCGGCGGCGGCAGCGGTGGCGACTGTCGTAGCGAGAGAACCCGCCGGATATCCATAAAGAACCGCACACAGCACATCTGCAAGAAAGCGAGCGAGCTCTCAACCTTATGTGACGTCGACCTCGCCCTTGTCTGCTATCCCCCAGGCCCCTCCGGCCCTGCCATCTGGCCATCGGATCGTTCCAAGGCGAAAGAGGCCATCCGTCGCTATGTCGACGCACCCGCCAACAAGAAGCATGACAGTGATGGATTTCCTCCGAGCTGTCATGAAGACAATGTCGCTGATCATGAAGCAATCTCTGATGATCTCAGAGGGAGAAATCAGGGAGATCAAACCACCTGTAGGCTTTGTGGGAGGCACTTCCCCTCCATGAAGTCATTGCATGGTCACATGAGGCAGCATAAAAGAAACTGGAGAGGAGTAAGCCCACCACCTGAAGAGAATTACACCCTAGCGCCAATGTTAATACCAACACGAAGGTCTAGCCCACCAGCTAAGAATGTCAGTAGTTCCAATCCAATGTCGCCACCATTCAAGTGGTCCATGACTGGAAAGAGAGGTAGAAAAACCAAAGAAGCAGCTACCAATCCCATGCATGAAGAAGAAGGTAAAGAAGCTGCCAATCCTATGCATGAAGAAGAAAGTAAAGAAGCTACAAATTCCTTGCATGAAGAAGAATCAGAGGAGCCATTGCTGAGTGGTTCCCGTAATCTTCTATTTTTTGCCAATAGTTCCCCTCGGGCTTCAACTCCAGAAAGACAGCAAGAGGATGGAAGCTCTTTACCATATGATTCAAGAATCATGAACAATGGGGATGATCTAAAAATCAGTAGACAAGCAGACTCCATGGATGTCATGAGAGCTACATCAATCATGCATGAAGAGGAATCAGAGGAGACATTGATGAGTTCTGCTAATGATCTTCTATTTTTTGCCAATAGTTTCCCTCGGGCTTCAACTCCAAAAAGACAGCAAGTGGATGGAAGCTCTTTACCATATGATTCACGAATCGTGGACAATGGTGATGATCTAAGAATCAGTAGACAAGCAGACTCCATGGATGTGAAAGCTGCATCAATGAACAACATAGATAACATTGAAGGCTTGAATCAGAGCATTAAAAAGTCGGAGACAGTCTGCAATAAATCAGAAGATGCATCAAGCTTTCAATCAGCAACCAGTAAGCCGATGGAGGACTTGGAAACGGTGACAGGCGTATTCATAGTTACACATCAAAAGCAATATCAATGCACCACCTGCAACAAGGCTTTTTTTTCTCCCCAAGCACTGGGGGGTCATGCAACTAGCCACAGGAAAGGGAAGAGAAATTCAGAACAGCGAATGGAAGAGGCAAAGCAAGCACAAGGCTCCAGTTGCCAAGGTGGTTTGCGCATGAAAGCTTTGGTTAATGCGAAGCATCATCGGTGCAATATTTGCAGCATGGCGTTCCTAACGGGGCAGGCTCTTGGTGGGCACAAGCGGAAGCACTGGCCAGGTCCTCCTCGTGCTGAGAACTCCATTGCGAACTCATCAGGGAGTGCCGCTAAGAGAGCATGTCTTATAGATCTCAATAAGCCACCAGAGCCCGAAGAGGATGAAAAAATGTAGTGCTGGTCGCGCTGTAGCTGTAGCTCGCAGGACTTGGGTTAGAAGATGTAGCGGTCAGAAGCCTGCATCCAATTTTAAATAAAAAGCATGCAAAGTTTAGATAATTATTTCTAGTCCAATATAAAGTTTTGTCGGTTTTAAGGACCATACGATGATTTGTGAAAAGGAGTGGAAAACCCCATTAGAGTATATATTGCTCTATTTGCTTGATTTGTATTAAGAAACTAATTGGTTTCTCTTCCATCGTATCATGACTTCTGAAATGTTTTTTTTAAATATTTTTTTTTAGAAAAAAATAATGCTCCATTGTTGCTAGATCTGAAGCTTATGTATAGGCCAGCTTGGTCGGACCTCGCCATCGGACCTATGTTATTAACAAGATTCTTCAATTTCAATGAACTAATATTAGGTTTCATATAAATCATTTATTTTTTAGGACTCCATAATCTCAAAGAGCTTATCTTATCATAAATTCAAATTTTCTCCTAATTTATGATCCAAATAAGGTTTTCTTAGATACTCAAATCTAGATTGGGTATGACTGTTTTATTTTTCAAGGTTGGTCTCAATTTAAATCGGATCTGTTTTTGTCCAAGCCCATCTCACTTGCGTGATGCCTAAATCGAAATTCTTTTCAAATTATTTTATAGAATTAAAGGTAGATACATATAGGGCCAAAACAAATCACAATTGGATGACGGTGTGTAACCACTGGATAATGATAAAAATTAAATAAAAATTAACTGACTTAGATAATAATGAAAAAATTCATTAAATTGCTCATGCTATCCATATATATATATATATATATATATAATATATATATATATATATATATATATATATATATATATATATATATATATATATATATATATATTGCCGCCGGGATCCGTTCTCCGACTCGGGCGCGGTCGATCCTCAGGGAGTGGGGTGCGGCGGACCTGCAAAACAGGAAGCCCACACGCGGAGGAACGCTGGGGGTGGTCCTCCGCGGAAGGCCCTCCGACGCTCAAGTCAGTGAGGAAGGAATCGGCGATCAACCAGACAATGGGGAGGTGGATCTCTCCGGGAGACCTCTCCAGGGGGCGGCCAATCGGAAGCTCTAGAGCACCGACGAGCTGCCGGAAGAGAGGAATGATTCCAGAGTTTTTGTGCATCAAGAGTCGCGTACCTGAAGGAATCTGCCAATCTGATATTTATAGACTGTCACCTGGGGACTTGAGCATCTTCTGAAAGGTTCTGGGGTTGTTACGATACGGGGATAGACAGAATCAGGCCGTTGTGGGGCCGTTAGAATCCACGCCTTGTTCGTTAAGGGATCGACGGCTGGGAGAGCTCCTTGATGTCTTGGGATCTGGGTGAGTAGACCTGGGGCGGTTACAATAGGTCTTAGGCCACGTCTCAACATGATTCCTTGCCTAAGGTGCTGCTCGGGTAAGCTTAAGCTCTCCCACGTCAGGTTCCGCGGAGGTAGATGTCAGGGCGTGGATCGCTAGGTAGAAGCGGGCTACGGAAGCCCGAAGAGGCCGAGCTACGGAAGCCCGGAAGAGGCCGAGCTAGGGAAGCCCGGAAGAGGCCGAGCTACGGAAGCCCGGAGGAGGCCGAGCTAGGGAAGCCCGGAAGAGGCCGAGCTACGGAAGCCCGGAGGAGGCCGAGCTAGGGAAGCCCGGAAGAGGCCGAGCTACGGAAGCCCGGAAGAGGCCGAGCTACGGAAGCCCGGAAGAGAGGCCGAGCTAGGGAAGCCCGGAAGAGGCCGAGCTACGGAAGCCCGGAAGAGGCCGAGCTACGGAAGCTCGGAAGAGACCGAGCTAGGGAAGCCCGAAAGGAGACAGCGGGAGGAGGTCAGCCTTAGCCGCCTCGCACAGATATCAATGCAATGACGATTTTGCCCCCCAACACATGCCCTCCACTCCCTAGTTCGAAGCGTAGGTTCGGGCATAGGGAGTATAAGCTCAAGTGGCGCGCCCTGGATGGGACGTCTTGGCCTAAACAGTTCATGCAATGATGCCCTAATTAATGCGATAGGGCCATCGTACCTTCGGAGGTAAGGTTCCTCCACTAGTGACGGTTGAGATTATGCCGTGCCGTGAATCCCGATCGACATGGAGGTTTGTCGAGCAATTCTGGACGCCTCGAATAAGACGTCCCGCCTCCCCTGGGTGGTTCCTTGGCGGAGAAGCGAAGTGACGGCCGCCCTATATGTATATATATACTTATACACATGTGCGCATGTTCGCGGCGTCTTCTCACCTTGTTTTCAGAAGAGCATTGGTCTCCCATCCTCTCCAGCGTTCATCGTTTTCGCCCAGGATTTCCCTCAACCGAGATGGCGATGAGCCCTGAAGATGTGGCCTCAGAAATCGTTGCTGAGGATTTGGGGAGGATTCACCAGAGGTATGGTCTGCCCCTGGATGTAGTTTTGCGGGTGCCGAACCCGAAGATAGGGTTACTCGGGGATTAGAGTCCGGAGTCTTTATCTATGAGGATAGTTTTAAGGCGGGTCTTCGTTTTCCTCTCCATCCCTTGGTGAAGGAGATCATGACCCACTACAACATCTGTCCCTCGATGGTGGCTCCAAATAGTTGGCGGAATATCGTCGGATTCATTTCGATGTGTCACCAGATTCAAGTCGTTGCAACTCTCCCCCTTTTCCGCACCTGTTACCACTTGACTCCCGGGAGGAAATCGGAGTGGACCTCTATCGGGCCCCGGAGATCTTTTAATGTCATTGCGGATAAGCCTTCTTCCATCAAGGGGTGGAAGAGCCGATTTGTGATTGCGGAGGGGAACATCGGTTCCGATTTCCCTCGACGATGGGGGGAAGTTGCGAGGGATGCGGAGACGCATCCGGCCTTATCGGCGCAGGAGGAGAGGGACCTGGATGTCCTTCGTAATGGACAGGTATTTTCGGCTAACGACCTATTATCGGAGGGGGCCCTCTTCGCAGCCGGGCTCAGCCCTCTGGATCCGCAAGGTGAGTCCCTTTTCATGCTGTGTATTTTTCTCGATTACTGCGCTTGAGTCTGAGCATGTAAATTCCGGTTTGACAGCTACAAGGTTGGCGTTGTCGAGCCTCTCCAAGAGGAAGAGGGGGAAGCGCCCAGGGGAAGGTAGCGGCGCGGACAGCGGCCGGCCCGAGAAAAGGGCCCATACCTCTGCCAAAAACCCGCCGGTCGTCGGAGCAATCCCCATAGGGCGCCGGGGGCGAAGGAGGATCCGGGGAGAATGGCCACGGCACCTGGCGCCCTCGTACTGGAGATATCGGACAGTTCGGATGAAGCTCCGCTGGCTCGTCCGACCGCGTCCCCCTTGAAAGAGGAACCTGCGACGGGTCCAGCGGAGGCGGCCGTAGTAGAGGGGCCCATTGCCCCCGCGGGATTACCACTGGCTCCAGCGGGAGAGGGGAAGGAGATAGTCGCAGCGGAGGAAGTTCAGGGGGAGCCCCTGCTTGGTCTGTCCGCCGGGGAGTCTGGTAGCAGTGAGGTCGGGCCGCCCTCAATGGGTCAAGAGGCGGGTCAGACCGAGGACTCGGGGGAGCCCGCGGAGGAGACGCAGGTGGTGGCGATTGGAAAGGATGCATCGGTGGAGGGAGCACAACAAAGTGGGGGTCCCACGATCGGGGCTCCCTCGAAGAAGATTTTGGGGAGGCTGGCGCTTGGGCTGGCCGAGCTATCTGAAGAGGCCCAAGCCAGGGCCCTGATGGAGGAGGCTGGGAGGTTGAAGGCTTCTCAGCTGGGGGTCGTCCAGGCCGGTCCTCAGACGGGGCCGGTCAACCCAGCAGCTCGGGACTAGCATTGATGAGGCGTTTTCCGCCATGATAAGGTCGGTCCTGCATCCGGGTGCGGATCCGTCGATGGACAAGTTTGCCGACCTGGGATTGGTCGATGCTGCGTTCGGGCAGCAAGGTGTAGCTGAGAGTATCCATCTCCTTCCTACCATTGATAACACGACTTTGATGAGGATGACCCGGGACTATGCTTCGCGGGTGAGTCACTTTTCCTGTGTGACAGATGTTTCCCGATGGACCCCGTCGTGGGCGCTTATTCAGTTTTTGCCTTTGCAGAGCGTTTTGCTTTCCCGGGCGATTTGCTGGCGCTTGAGTTTGGCGACGGGGGCCAGTGTCCAGGCCCGGAGGGAGAATGTCGAGCTCCAGTCGCGGCTGAAGGTGTCTGAGCAGTTCGAAGAGCTCATGGACACGATGGACAGGAACTCGAAGGCGGCAAGGGCGGCACATCAGGCTGCCGTGGACGAGGTGTCCAAGCAGAAGCGCAGGGTGGAGGAGTTACAGGGACTCCTAGTGAGGAACAATGACGCGTGCTTGGAGTTGGCCAAGATTAAATCGAAACACTCCGCGGAGGTGGCGGCGATGCAGCGGGAACACGGGAGAGTATGAGTCGGCTGGGGAGGGAGGCCGACGATGAAAGAAGGCGCCTGGAGAGAATGCTCGGCGAGGTGGAGGAGAAATTGAAACGGCGCGATGGTGAAATCGCCCATTTGAAGGAGAACGCTAGGTGGCATCAAGGGACGATAACTCGGATGAGTGACGAGTTGTCGCAAGCTCGTGGGGAGATTGAAGCCAGACAATCGAAGATCAGTACCCTGCAAGAGAGGGTCGAGCTGGTCGGCGCTGACAGGACAAGAGCCCGGAGCGAGGCCGAGGAGCTGGCCAAAAGGCTGGCCAGGCGAGAAGGGGAGGTATGCTTCATTTTACCCTCTTTATTTTTCTACTGGCTCCTTGCGACGCCGATTGATTTTGGCTTTTCCAGATGGCGAAGATGGGGTCGGAGATTCGGGCTCTCCAAGGTGTGCTCGCGTCTACTCGCAGCAGGAGCTCGGAACTCGAGACACGGGCTAGCGAGCTTGAGGAACAAAATATCATTTTGAAGGCCAAGTGGTCGAGGCCGAGAAACGGGACGCGGAGGCCAACACGCAGCTCGCCATACTTAAGGGTAGGCAAGACGCTATGAGCGTAGACGCGTTCCATCATGGGATGGAAGAGTGTAAGCAGAGGATTCTCGGTGAGCGCCCGGAGTGGGACCTTTCTTTCTGAGCGCCCAAGATCCCGACGATGGCGAAGTGAAGAAGAAGAAGACGAAGATGAATATGCCAACGTGTCTGACGGCGAACCTGGCACCGCCCCTAGTCCCAGCGAAGCTGCAGTTTCTGAGGGACGATCGCAAACTGCCGCCGAGGGGGCGAAACATCGGAGAAAGGTGAGCCTAGTCATGCCTCCGCAGGCGCAACTGAGGGCTCCTCAAAGGCTGGTGCGGCTCCTGGTTCGTAGGAGTTTTTATTGTACCTTGCTTATCTGTCGTTCCTTAATAAAAGAACTTTCTGTTTTGACTCAAGTGCTGTCCTGGTTTGGCCTCATCGTCGCCCAGTTTCGCCTTGAGTTGTCTGTGGCTCGCTTGCGATCTTGGGTTATCTTTATTCCAAGACCAGGCAAACGCGTTAGCTCGAATCGACAGGCGAAATAGGCCGGCCAGGGCCGACAGGTAAAATGGATCGGCCGGGGCCGACGGGCAGAATAGATCGGCTGGGACCGATGAAACAATATAGGTTGGCTGGCGCCGATGGATAAATTAGGTCGGCTGGGGCCGATGATAAAATAGACCGGCTTGGGCCGACAGAAGAAATAGGTCGGCTAGGGCCGACGGATGAAAATAGGTCGGCGTGGGCCGACAGAAGAAATGGGTCGGCTAGGGCCGACAGGCAAAAATAGGTCGGCGTGGGCCGACAAAATAGGTCGGCTAGGGCCGACGGACAAAATAGGTCGGCTGGGGCCGAGGACAAAATAGGTCGGCTGGGGCCGACGGATAAAATAGGTTTTCGCGCTTCCTGCCATCCTGCCAGCGCCCTGCTGTCCCGCAGGCAATTCGGTTTTTACTTTACTAGAAGTGGTGATACGGCAGAGTGGGGGGTATAAAGCTGCATCAGAGCTTTCCGGAAGGTGCTCTTTTCCCATGCAGGTTACCTCGTTGCGATGCGCACGCAACCGTCCACTATTGGACAGTACTTTTTCAAAGGACGATTTTCTGAGCCCGCCGATTTTCGAAGCGTCAGCGGACGATTTTCTGCATTTAATGACTGCGATTCGGGATCAGGAGGGGATCTTCGTACACGTCCTGGTTCAGGCGGTGGGTTTGGCGCGCAGTGGGGCTACGCCAATCTTGGGGACCACGTGGAGGTACTGCTTGGAAATTTGAATCTCGGGACTTTCAGCTCTGGGTAGCTTTTCCAAGTCCTTTCTGCCTATAAAAAGGAAAAGGGGGTCTCATCTGGCTATCCCCAAAGTTTCTTTCTCGCTGGAGCTTTTACTATTCTCGTTTCTCTGTTGCTGCGAGTGGAAGGATCGACTTTTCCTTTCATGGGCTCCTTGCCGCCGGATAGCTGGGGCGACCGGGGAGCAGCTGAAGGATGGCTCATCCTTAGGGGACGAGTCTCGGAGATCATATGGAGAGCGCACATGGAGGGGCAGAGATCATACGGAGAGCGCACATATGCGCTTCCGTGTGACCTTTGCGGCCGGTTACGGGGGGTTATGGCAGGAGGCGTATCGACACCCCCGTAGCACGCGGGACTCCCCCTTTTTCGCTGGCTTGGGTTCCCGTCCCTTCTCTGAGGGGAATCCTTGCCACGGGAGGGAAAATATGGGAGCAACCGGGGTTGGATGGTCCCCGGTTCCCTTGGCTGGGCGACCCACGATCAGCACCCCCTCCTAGGGGAGCGGGCTGGATCGTCCGGATCCTCAGAATCAGCATCCGCGGGCCATGCCTCCTTTTGGATCTTTTAATTCATCCTGCCCTGGGAGGACTGATTCCGTGGTTTGCCTGATTTGTCGATCCGGCGTTGGAACATCGCAGTCGCCTAGGTCTGCTTTGAGCAGTTGCTCGAGTTTTGTATTTGTCTTTATTTTATGCATTTCAATGTTTTGTAACGCCTGTGAGGCATTTGTAATTGATCATGATCGGCAATAAAGAGAGTTATATTTTGTTTCTCAATTTCTATCTTTTCTTGTGCCGAGCTTTTTGCTATTGTTGTTTGTGGGCATAAAAGCGTCCCGTTCGTCCTTAGACGAGGATCCACGTCACCGAACTAATCGAGGTTCGTATTCGGCGATTCGTAGATCATTCGGGGAAATACGCTCCTTGCTTGGTCGGAGTCTGGTATTTTGTGCTTTGCTTTTCGGAGCCCGATTTACCGTAGGTCGGTCTTGGCCGAAGCTCAGGGAATTCACACCCCTTCTCGTCATGGTTCAAGGAAAGTCATTCGGGATAGTCGAGTTTCGGGGAACGTCTTACTTGGCCCTGCCAAGGTTATTTTGTAGCTCGGCCCTGCCCTCGGCCCTGCCGAGGTTCCAGAGGTTCGGAGAAAGCTGCCGAGGTTCGGAGTAGGTTCGGAGTTTTCGTAGCTCGGCCTGCCGAGGTTCGGAGGGCCCTGCCGAGGTTCGGAGAAAAGGTTCGGAGTGGCCCTGCCAAGGTTCGGAGAATTGGTAGCTCGGCCTGCCGAGGTTCGGAGTGGCCCTGCCAAGGTTCGGAGAATTGGTAGCTGCCGAGGTTCGAGAGAGGTTCGGAGACTTGGCCCTGCCAAGGTTCGGAGAATTGGTAGCTCGGCCCTGCCGAGGTTCGGAGTGGCCCTGAGGTTCGGAGAAGTAGCTCGGCCCTGCCGAGGTTCGGAGTACTTGGCCCTGCCAAGGTTCGGAGAATTGGTAGCTCGGCCCTGCCGAGGTTCGGAGAACTGGTAGCTCGGGAGCGATCAGCCGCCGTTGCAGGCCACGCGTTAGGTCCACGTGGCGCTTAATAAAGGGGGCGCCGAGCGGAACGGGCGGCGTGTTGTCACACTTTTATTGGCGATGCTGCTCTTTCCGAGGGGGCAAGTTATCGCCGAGCGACGGACTTCCACGTTTTCCGAGGAAGAGGGGCGTATTAAGCAGCCTGGGGAAGCGAATGCATTTAATGTGGGGCGACAGATTGGAAAGTGTTCGCCTGGGGAACCCCGAACAATCTGTTCGCGCTTATCGATCTTACTCGGGATAGGGCGCGACTCTTTGGATTCCTCACGCATTAGAATGGTGACACGTGGCAAATCTCATGGGTCGGCGTTTGCGGCGCGGCCGATCGGGATACCTGCCTGGCGGGTATAAATATGACCGAGGGGATTGGTTTCGGCCATCCCTCGGTCTGAGCTCCGAAAAAGAATGGCCTCTCCAGCGCGATCGTCAAGTGACTCGCATTCCTCGGTTAGCAGCCCGCCGTACTCGGAGGGGAGGGCACCTCCGTCACGTCGATGGGCTGACCCTCGCGTCGGGCCTTGCAATCAATGAGCAGCTTGCGAGGACTGCCGAGGAATTCTTGGATGTCTCGGTCCGGGAGGCGGAAGGCCTCACGCCGGATGATGGACCGGCAGAGGAGGAGATCGTGTCCCTCCGTCAGCAGGTGGCTGACCTGACGGGACGCCTGGAGGAGTTACTGGCCTCTGGGGCGACTGACTCCAGGGCCTCTGCCCGTTCTTGTTTTTGCTTTTTGCGTCTTTTGTGCCTCCTCCTTTTATGAATGAAAATAGACTCGTTTTCAGGAATCCCTTTCTTCTTTGAGAGATTATGGCCTTCACTCTGTAATGAATCAGGGGTTGGCCCCCGTCGTTTTTTCGTAGATTTTTGAATGACGAGTTATAGGGGGTTACCCAAAGGATTTCCACTGCAGAGGGAAATCCCTAACCTGCCTGGGGCCTTGGCCGTTACGTGGGGCCCGATGGCCTCGAGGGGTTTTGCCGATGGTGGCTTTTCTGCCGATGGTTTTTTAACGCGCTCGTTTTTAAACCGGCGAAGTCCTTCGGGGACTATTTGGGGGCCGTTCGGCTTTGGTCGAGGCTTGTAGGTTTAGACTTTTCGCTGGGGTTTAGCCCGAATGTTTTTACCTGGCCTTGTCATGGCTCGGGGGGCTCGGCCCGCCGAGGTTTTTTACTTGGCCCTGCCAAGGTTCGGAGATGCCAAGGTTCGGAGATGCTCGGCCCTGCCGAGGTTCGGAGAAAATTTTACTTGGCCCTGCCAAGGTTCGGAGATTTGTTGCTCGGCCCTGCCGAGGTTCGGAGAATGTTTTACTTGGCCCTGCCAAGGTTCGGAGATTTGTTGCTCGGCCCTGCCGAGGTTCGGAGATGTTTTACTTGGCCCTGCCAAGGTTCGGAGATTTGTTTTACTTGGCCCTGCCAAGGTTCGGAGATTTGTTGCTCGGCCCTGCCGAGGTTCGGAGAATGTTTTACTTGGCCCTGCCAAGGTTCGGAGATTTGTTGCTCGGCCCTGCCGAGGTTCGGAGATGTTTTACTTGGCCCTGCCAAGGTTCGGAGACTTTGTTTTACTTGGCCCTGCCAAGGTTCGGAGATTTGTTGCTCGGCCCTGCCGAGGTTCGGAGATTTTACTTGGCCCTGCCAAGGTTCGGAGATTTGTTTTACTTGGCCCTGCCAAGGTTCGGAGATTTGTTGCTCGGCCCTGCCGAGGTTCGGAGAATGTTTTACTTGGCCCTGCCAAGGTTCGGAGATTTGTTTTACTTGGCCCTGCCAAGGTTCGGAGATTTGTTGCTCGGCCCTGCCGAGGTTCGGAGATTTGTTTTACTTGGCCCTGCCAAGGTTCGGAGATTTGTTTTACTTGGCCCTGCCAAGGTTCGGAGATTTGTTGCTCGGCCCTGCCGAGGTTCGGAGATGTTTTACTTGGCCCTGCCAAGGTTCGGAGATTTGTTTTACTTGGCCCTGCCAAGGTTCGGAGATTTGTTGCTCGGCCCTGCCGAGGTTCGGAGACTTTGTTTTACTTGGCCCTGCCAAGGTTCGGAGATTTTCCTGTCAAGGCAGATAACTCGGTTGTGCCGAGGATTGGTAAGCAGCATCTATTTCCTTTTACGATTTATGGCAATATGGTGCATAATCGATTCACACACAAGTTGCGGGAAAATAGATAACTGGCGAAGCATAAAGGACATACCCTATTGATAGTATTTGCGGAGGTTGTCCGAGTTCCACGTTCGGGGGACGGATTTCCCATCGAGATCCTGCAGCTTGTAGGTTCCTGGCCCAATGATCTCCGTGATTTGGTACGGGCCCTCCCAGTTCGGCGCCAGCTTTCCTTGCTCCAGCGGTTTGGATACAGAAGCTTTTCGGAGGACGAGGTCGCCGGGTAGGAAGGTTTTCCCCTTGACCCTGGAGGCATGGTACCGAGCCACCCTCTGTTGATAAGCAGCCGTCCTGATTCGGGCCTTCTCTCTGACTTCCTCTACCAAGTCGAGGTTGGTGCGGAGTTGCTCGTTGCTGGCTTCCTCTGAATAACTCTCCACCCGCAAAGATGGGAGGCCTATTTCCACAGGGATGACGGCCTCCGTGCCAAAAGCCATTCGGAATGGAGTCTCGCCCGTCGGATTCTCGGGGTGGTGCGATAGGCCCACAAGACATGGTGTAGCTCATCCGCCCACCTGCCTTGGGCTCTGGAGAGGCGAGCTTTGATTCCTTGGAGGAGAGTCCTGTTGGTCACCTCGGCCGCTCCGTTGGCTTGTGGGTGCCCGACCGAAGTAAGGTGGTGACGGATTCCGTGTTCCTCGCAGAATTGGCGGAACTTGGATTGTCGAACTGCTTACCGTTATCGGTGATTATGGTGTGGGGGAGGCCGAACCGGCAGATGATGGACCTCCACACAAAGTCTCTGGCCCGTGCTTCGGTGATTTGCGCAACTGCTTCCGCTTCAACCCACTTGGTGAAGTAGTCAATGGCGACAAATAAGAATTTCCGCTGTCCCGTCGCCAGCGGGAATGGGCCGAGGATGTCCATCCCCCACTTGGCAAAGGGCCAGCGGAGGATATAGAAACTAGCTCGGCGGAAGGGAGCCTCTGGATGCTTGAATGTCTCTGGCAGGCGTCACAGGCTCGGACTAGATCGTCCGCGTCTTTCTGCATGGTCGGCCAGTAATAGCCTTGCCGTAGCACCTTGTGGCATAGGGACCGGCTCCCAGATGGTTGCCGCAAATCCCTTCATGTACCTCTCGTAGAGCATAGTCCGCCTCGGATGGGCGGAGGCATCTGAGCAGCGGCATAGAAAAAGACCGCTTGTAAAGTTGGCTGTCAATCAATACATAGTGGGTCGCCTGCAGCTTCAATTTCCTGGCCTCTCTTCGGTCGGATGGGAGCGACCCTTCTTTGAGATAGTTGAGGATAGGGTCGAACCAGGATGGTTCGGCCTCGATTTGCATCACCCGATCGGCTTCCATGATACTCGGCTTTTCCAGAGTCTCCAGATGGAATTTTTGTTCAGCATCCATCGTCTCCGCGGTTGCCAATCGGGAGAGTAGGTCGGCACGGGCGTTTTCCGATCTAGGAATTTGAATAATTTCAAACTCGGCAAAATGAGGAAGTAGGCCGCGCACCTCTTGGAGATATCGGATCATGTTGGGTTCTCGGGCTTCAAACTCTCCCCGCACATGGCCGGCCACCAGCTGAGAGTCGGTGAAGGCGTTAAGCTTTTCCACCTTCAGGTTGCGGGCGATCCGGAGACCAGCTAACAGGGCCTCGTACTCGGCTTCGTTGTTGGAAGCCGGGAAGGAGAATCGGACGCCATATTCGAAGATCATCCCCTCTGGGCTGGTGAGAACTAGACCCGCACCGGAGTGATGGGCATTGGACGACCCATCGACGTGAAGGAGCCACCGAGCTTCAGGCTTTGGTCCTTCGGGATTTTCTGGGGTAGAGCCGTCTTCTGGGATGGTACACTCGAGGAGGAAATCGGCCAGCACTTGGGCTTTGATGGCCGGGCGAGGTTGAAAATGTATGTCATGCTCGCTTAGTTCGACGGCCCATTTGGTCATCCTCCCCGATGTTTCTGGACGGTGGACCACCGCCTTGATGGGTTGATCGGTCAGGACCGTCACTGAATGTGCTTGAAAATAAGGCCGTAGCTTCCGGACTGAGGTGATCAAAGCCAGCACTATTTTCTCAATCCTGGTGTACCTCGTCTCCGCATCGCGGAGCAGCCTACTCACATAGTAGATCGGCCTCTGGATTTTGCTTCTTCTTTGACTAGCACCGAGCAAACTGCGCCCTCGAAACGGCCAGGTACAGAAATAGAGTCTCCCTGGGATCGGACTACTGAGAAGCGGAGGCGAGCCGAGGTACTTCTTGAGATCTTGAAATGATTTCTGGCACTCAGGAGTCCATTGGAAATTTTTGGCCGATCGGAGAGTTTTGAAGAAGGGGAGGCATCTCTCGGCTGACCGAGCCACGAAGCGGTTAAGGGCCGCTATCCTCCCGGTTAGGCGCTGGACCTCCTTAATAGACGCTGGGGGCGCCATTTGTTGGAGAGCTTGAATCTTCTGAGGGTTAGCCTCGATACCCCGCTGGGAGACCATGAAGCCGAGGAATTTCCCGGAATTGACGCCGAAGGCGCACTTGGTTGGGTTGAGCTTCATTCCATATTTGCGCAGCGTGGCAAAGCTCTCCGCGAGGTCCTCAACATGCCGCAGCGCTTCCTTGCTTTTGACCAGCATATCATCCACGTACACCTCCATGTTCCGGCCGATTTGCTCCTTGAACACCTTGTTGACCAGCCGCTGGTAGGTCGCTCCTGCATTTTTAAGACCGAAAGGCATAACTCGGTAACAGTAGGTACCTCGGTCGGTTATGAAGGCGGTCTTTTCTTCATCTTCGGGGGCCATCCGGATCTGATTGTAGCCCGAATAGGCATCCATGAATGACAGCATTTGGTGGCCTGAGGTGGCGTCCACGAGCTGGTCGATCCGAGGGAGGGGGAAGCTATCCTTTGGGCATGCCTTGTTGAGGTCGGTGAAGTCGATGCAGATCCTCCATTTGCCATTCGACTTTTTCACCATGACGACATTTGACAGCCAACTTGGGTAATTCACCTCTCGGACAAAATTGGCTTTGATGAGTTTGTCGACCTCCTCTTCAATGGCTTTTTGCCGTTCTGGGGCGAAGCTTCTCTTCTTCTGCTTAACAGGCCTGTGCATCTCGTCCACATTGAGACGATGGACGAGGACCTCGGGGTTAATCCCTGGCATGTCGGAGGCGGTCCAGGCGAAGATGTCCGCATTGCTTTGGAGGAATCTGATCAGCTCGCGACGAGGCTCTCCTTCGAGTAGCGACCCGATCCTTATGGTTCGGTCGGGCCGAGCTTCGTCCAGCGGTACTTCTTCCAGTTCTTCCGCCGGTTCTCCCCGTTGTTCGGCGAAGTCCTCACGAGCGTCTAGCCCGTCAACCTTCGGGAATTCTGGACTGAAGGCTCGTGACGAAACATTGCCGAGCCATGGCTTGACTTCCCCGAACCACTCCAACTCCTTGCTCGGTGGGGAACTTCATAGACAGATGCGGGATAGAGACAACCGCCTTAAGGGACATCAAGCCGGGCCTGCCGAATATGGCGTTATATGGGGACCTGAGGTCGGTCACTAGGAAGTCGGTCTGTACAATGGTTACAAGGGGCCAGGTTCCTGCGCGGACCGTCAGGGTGACGATTCCTTCTGGGATGATGACGTCGCCGGTGAATCCCATCAGGGTGGAATCCACGGCTCGAAGGTTTTCCATGAGCAATTTCATCCTGGCAAACACACCGAGGTAAAACGTTTACCGAACTTCCACTATCGACGAGGATTCGGCTTACATCATATTGTTCAAGTTAAGGGATACAACAAGTGCGTCATCGTGGGGGAGCTGTATCCCAAGAAGATCATCATCAGAAAAGGAAAGTTCGCCCGTGCGCGCCTTCTTTGGCACCGGTGCATCACCGTTGCCCCTGGAGCTCGATCCGCCGGCCTCCTCAATCATGTTGATACGGCCAACCACAGGCGGATTTGGTGGAGGAGGGAGTTGTGGGAGCTCGGGCTGGCGATCACCTCCTTGTTGCTGCGGCTCGGTGCCCTTCTGAACTGGTCCAAGCCGTCCCCGCCGAATCAGTCTCTCGATTTCATTCTTCAGCTGCCAGCATTCTTCAGTGTCATGACCATGCTCCCTATGGTAGCGGCAGTACTTGGCGGGATCTCTTCGGGTCGGGTTCCCTCGGAGAGGTACTGGTCGGGGAAGCTGGCGCTCTATCTCCATGAGGATTGCGCCGGGGCACAGTCAGCGGAGTGTAGCGATCGAATCGCCTGGGGGACTCCGGGAGCGATTCCTTGGCGGCAGCGGAGGGACTCTTGGCGGCGGGGCGGACTTGGCCGACGGACAGGGCGGTGTCTGTCGGGAACTTTGGGCTCTTGCTTCTTCTTGCCTGCTCAGCGCGGGCCACTCTCCGCGACTCCTCGACCCGAGCGTACTTGTCCGCAAGGGCCATCATATCAGACAGACATGGGGGGTAGCTGACCTCCATTGCCAAATAGAAGTCGCTCTCCTTTGAAACTCCCCCCGCTAGGGCGGACATAGCCACCTCATGATTAAGGTGGTCCACCTCCAACATGGCCTTGTTGAAACGGCCAAGATAATTTCTCAAGGACTCCCCCTCTCTTTGCTTGACTTCGGAGAGGGAGTCGGATCTCCGTCGGTGGCGGCGGCTGCTGACGAACTGGCCAATAAAAAGGTGGCTCAGCTCGTCGAATGAATCAATGGAACCTGGTTTCAAGGCGTTGAACCAGGTTCGGGCGGATCCTCTGAGGGTGGATGGGAAGGCTCGGCAGAGGATCGCATCAGATGCTCCGTGGAACATCATTATTGACCGGAAGCTGCTGAGATGGTCGTCCGGATCAGTGGAGCCGTGATAGGGCTCGACGGTTGGCAGCTTAACGTGGGAGGGAATCACTTCCTCCATGATTCCCTTAGAGAAAGGGATGCCCTGCTCTGCTTTGGGCTGGGGCAGATGGATCTGCTTGGCGGCGTCCAGCTCCTGACGCATTTCTTGGATCTGACGGCGGATCTCCTCCTCACCGGCTAGAGGAGGGGCTGGGCGCGAGAACCGCAAGGATGGCGTCGAATCATGGTGAGACGTCGCCGGAGAGAGGGAGCGGGCTCGCCGAGATCTGGGAGGATCTCTATCGTAACCGGTTCGAGGGACCGGTTTGTCCCCCCTGGGGCGATGTGGGGGATCCGCTGATTCATGCGGATCAGAGGAGGAGGTTGCCGGCGAAGAAGAAGTCGCCGCTTCTTCTGGGGATGCGAAGCAGGAGGAGCCGCAAGGCGCTCCTGGACCAGGTGGGTAAGAGCCTGGACTTGCTGGACCAGCGTAGCAAACTGGTCCTGGGTCACCGGAATGGCAGGCGGCGACGGAGTCTCGACAGGTGGGGGTTGTGGCGCTGTGGCGCCAGTCGGATCAGGCCTCTGGGAGGCGACCTGATCTTGGAGCATCAGAGGTTGCTCTCTTCCGGTTGGCCATCAGAGAGGTTCTTCTCCGGATCAAGATCCTTGTCTCCTTTCTTCAAGTTTTAATGGGACTTGAGGCCCTTCCTCTAGCGCCAATCTGTTGCCGCCGGGATCCGTCCTCCGACTCGGGCGCGGTCGATCCTCAGGGAGGGGGTGCGGCGGACCTGCAAAAAGGAAGCCCACACGCGGAGGGACGCTGGGGGTGGTCCTCCGCGGAAGGCCCTCCGACGCTCAAGTCAGTGAGGAAGGAATCGGCGATCAACCAGACAATGAGGAGGTGGATCTCTCCGGGAGACCTCTCCAGGGGGCGGCCAATCGGAGGCTCAGAGCACCGACGAGCTGCCGGAGAGAGGAATGACCCAGAGTTTTTGTGCGTCAAGAGTCGCGTACCTGAGGGAATCTGCCAATCTGATATTTATAGACTGTCACCTGGGGACTTGAGCATCTTCTGGAAGGTTCTGAGGTTGTTACGATACGGGGTAGACAGAATCAGGCCGTTGTGGGGCCGTTAGAATCCACGCCTTGTTGTTAAGGGATCGACGGCTGGGAGAGCTCCTTGATGTCTTGGGATCTGGGTGAGTAGACCTGGGGCGGTTACAATAGGTCTTAGGCCACGTCTCAACATGATTCCTTGCCTAAGGTGCTGCTCGGGTAAGCTTAAGCTCTCCCGCGTCAGGTTCCGCGGAGGTAGACGTCAGGGCGTGGATCGCTAGGTAGAAGCGGAGCTACGGAAGCCCGGAAGAGGCCGAGCTACGGAAGCCCGGAAGAGGCCGAGCTACGGAAGCCCGGAGGAGGCCGAGCTACGGAAGCCCGGAGGAGGCCGAGCTACGGAAGCCCGGAAGGAGGCCGAGCTACGGAAGCCCGGAGGAGGCCGAGCTAGGGAAGCCCGGAAGAGGCCGAGCTAGGAAGCCCGGAGAGGCCGAGCTAGGAAGCCCGAAGAGGCCGAGCTAGGGAAGCCCGGAAGAGGCCGAGCTAGGGAAGCCCGGAAGGAGACGGCGGGAGGAGGTCAGCCTTAGCCGCCTCGCACGGATATCGATGCAATAATGATTTTGCCCCCCAACATATATATATATATATATATATATATATATATATATATATATATATATATATATATATGTTGGTAACTATATATGCCAAAATTATATATTCATCAATACTTAATTATTTTATAAAAATTGGAAAGGATTTAAAGGATATAACTGCATAAGCTAGAAAACAAGTAATTTAACTAGCCCTTCCATTGTCATCACTACGTACCGTCATTTCCCAACCACCTCAATCCGGTTGCCTTCTGTGGACCGTTGATAAATTGCGAACGCTTATTTTACACCGTGTTATTTGCATGTGCTAGTGTATATATATATATATATATATATATATATATATATATATATATATATATATATATATATATATATATATATATATATATATAATTAGAACTCCCACCAACTCTTGAGTTTTGACCACAATGCTTACGCCGCGACTTCTGAATCTTTGCTTTAAATAATGTTTTAAAAATAATGAAAAATAAATTATTCTTCAAAACACCATAGAACAATCTCTATGGGATGCCCTGTGGATTATTTGTTAATTAAATACGATTTTGGTTACATAATTTCAACTTTAGAAACTGATTCCAGTGAAATAATTTTTATTGATTTAAAAGTTATGATATCAAAATTATCTCTATAAGCAGTAATTTCATAGCCCACTTGATGACTTCAGGATTGAGAGAAGAACAGAGAAGTCTAGCATTAATTAAATTACACGATTTCACCTTATAAAATATTTAAAATAAAAATATGTGAGAGGCCTAACGTAGTCTATTCCACGTTAGTTTGATATATATATATATATATATATAATTTTCAGAATTAAAAATTTAAGATATTATTTAAAGAAAAGATTCGAGCATCCAAAATTCCATAGGGGCATCAGGATAAGCCCGAACCCACAGTGACCCGAGAGGCTTTCATTTTTTTTTTTTTTTTTTTGAAAAATAGAAGGCAGCGGAAAAGTATACCCGCCAAACAGAAAGTCTCGGTCTCCCGCAATGCGGACCCGAAACTCAAAATAAATTAACAATAATCGACTTGGGTTTTATTTTGTATTAGTAGGTCATCTCATAACTTATCCCCATTAATTCTTATCATAAATCGACGTGGTGGTTTGCCATTGATGTAGTCGGTTGGAAGGAAATTTCTATATCCATCACGAAAATTATTCTCTACACCCGTACTTAAAAAAAAATAAAATACTTAATTTATTTTATTATTTAATAACCTTTATATCCTTTAAAATTTCTCTTAATACTCCACCCTCAATTACCCTCTCTTTCTGGCCGTTTCAATTTTTTCAATCCTTCATTCCTCTTAATACATGATTAGATCGAATATTCAATGACTATTGCTCAAATTCGGTTCCTAATATTGGCATATTCAACTTAAAACATCTCACAAGCCGAACATTTCATGACTATTTCTCGCCTTCGGTTCCTAATGTTGGCATATTCAATTTAGAATGTGTTCGATTTCTGACTACCTCCCTTCCTTCTTTTTTTTAAATCTTATTCTCATGATTTTAATCAAATTTCTAAGATGGACTCATGGGAGGTAACACCTTTTTTTTTTTTTTTTTTACATGGCATCCTTTAATCAATTCTTTTATTTAAAATTAAATTAAATATAATTTTAATTTATCTATAATTTAATTTTATTTTTATCGAATAAAAGATAGGAATTTAACTTTATCCACTAGAAGTAATGTCTCCTCTCCTCATTGCTGGCAAGATTTTTATCTACAAGAGAACGGCTCCTCCTTTGGCCACCTCTCATAGAAAGAAAGGAATGTCTTTTGGTTGGGAAGAGAAAGGGAATGAGTATGAAGAGAAGGGGTGTAGAGAGAAATTTAGGATGTGAAGAGAAAAAAGAAATAGAATGTGATGATAATTTTAAAATTTTTAAATTTAAGAGGGTGTGCAAATATATTTCGTGACTGAAAAGTAATTTAAAAAGTTTTAAAATTTTGAAATGTAGAGAGTAAGTTTTATGGTGTGTACACTATAAAACACTATACATGCTCCCCGACTGAAATCTTCAACGCGTGTGCTTCGCTTATGAAGTCCGCGTCCTCGGCGGTTCAATCCGGTGCTCCATCGCTACATTTCCTGTTCCCGGTTGAAGAGATTCTAATCTAGCCACTTAGACGGACCACTTTAATTAGGAAACTGAGATTTTTTAGTTTTTGATAAGATCGAAATACTACTACTACTACTTCTTGTAGGATTCTTATTTTGATTTAGTCGTTTACCATGTTGATCATATCCTACTCCTTTTGCTGTTAGTGTTCTATTTTTTTATAAAATTCTAAAAATCCAGTCCACGCGATGTGCTCATACTCTCTTGCACCATCCGAGGTCCTAGTTTTTTCCTGCCTTTCATAGCACGAGAGCAAGAGTTTTCAACCGGCGATGGCTCCCGTTAGAGGAGAAGGAGGCGGCGGCGGTGGCGTGTTGGGATTGTTTCCAACACAGACTATTTTGGGAAGAGGAATCAAGGAAGAAGAAGGTTTTTTCTCAAGAATAAAATTGATCTATTTTGTTTCATTAAGCACATCACCATATAAATATTTTTCTTGTTTCTACGGATAAGCATAATCCTCTTATGATCTTATCCATCTATCAAATCATAAAAGATAGGCTCATTATTTAAAAAACTAACTCTAACAAACTAACAACCATTATCTTTTAACACTCCCCTTTAATGGTTGTTCTTGGATACCCATGAGATCTCTAAAGTGAATGAATTTCTCCTTGGGTAGTGCCTTGGTGAAGATGTCTGCAATTTGGTCTTCAGTCTTCACATACTTGACTTCAATTTCTTTTTCTTCTACCACATCTCTAATGAAATGGTACTTGATTTTGATATGCTTGGTGCGGCTGTGATATATAGGATTCTTTGTCATAGAAATAGTAGATTTGTTGTCACATAGCAGAGTAGTAGCTTCTTCTTGCTTTTCACCCATATCTTCAAGTATTCTTCTCAACCAAATTATTTGTTGAGCTGCCAAAGTTGTTGAAACATATTCTGCTTCAGAAGAAGATAATGCCACTGTTCTTGCTTCTTGGATGCCCAAGATATGATACCTGATCCATAAAAGAATGCATATCCTGATGTGCTTTTCATGTCATCAATACTTCCAGCCCAATCACTATCACAAAATCCAACTAATTTCATCATATCATTCTTGTTTCTTTCATATATGATCCATAATCTTTAGTACCTTTGATGTATCTCAAGACTCTTTTTGCTTGTCCAAAGTGAATATTACTTGGCTTTTGCATAAATCATACTTCAATGAAAAAGGTTTTCTAAAAAGTCCAAGTGAACCAACACTTTATGTGAAGAAGCAAGGTAATGATATTCCCATTGTCTCTCTGTATGTTGATGATTTAATTATTACTTGTAACAATGAGAATATGATCTTGACTTTCAAAAATGATATGATGAGAAGATATGAAATGAATGATATGGGTTTGCTTCATTATTTTTTGGGAATTGAAATAAGTCAAAGAAAAGATGGTATATTTATCAGTCAAAAGAAGTATGTAGAAGGCATTCTCAAGAAATTCAATTTGGAAAATTGCAATAGTGTGGAAACACCTTTGTGGTAAATGATAAGTTGATGAAAGTGGTGAAGCAAATGCACAATATACAGAAGCATTATTGGAAGCTTATTATATCTAACAACTATAAGGCCAGACATAATGTTTGCATCAAGTTTACTTTCCAGATTTATGCAAAAGCCAAGTAATATTCACTTTGGACAAGGAAAAAAAAAAAATAGAAAGCCCAAATCTTGGCAAAGAAGAAGGCCAAGATTCAGCTTCCTGTGGTTGGTTGTCTTGGCGTGAGGAGTTACACCGTCAGAAGGGCTATTTTCGTGGGAGAAGTCCGAGAGTTGATCCGTGGAGGGAGAAGCATTAGTTCTAAAGGCCTATCCCACGAGGTGATCAACAAAGAAATAGTAAAGAAAAAATTGCTACAAAAAATCATGGCAACCCCAAGTAATATTGATATGAATATCCATCAACCTTTTATCCCTATTTTTGACGGAGAAAATTATGATTATTGGAGTATCAAGATGAAGACCCTTTTTATTTCACAAGAAGTATAGGATCTAGTTGAGAACAGGTACGAAGACCCAGTTAATCCAACAAATAATCAGAAGGAGCAACTAAAGGACTATAAAAAGAAGGATGCCAAAGCTTTGTTCTTTATCCAACAAGCTGTATCTAAGAAATTTTTCCCAGAATTATTATATATAATAATTAAATATTTCAATATAATTGTATTTATAAAATTACTATTAACTAGTATATTATCTTGTACTAATATATTAATACAATTTAATATTATGTAATATAATAAATAGTATAATATTAAATTTATCATATAATTAATAAAATTTAACAATGTTATTAAATTATTATTAAATAATATTATTATTTTTAATATATAAATGATTATATTATGTAATATATCTTATATCATAAGTATATATTAATATTTTTGTTAATATAATAAATATATATAATTATTATGATTACTATGATATATATATATTAATTATTATATTATATAACAATAAATATTTTGTAATATTTAATTGTATTAAAAATTATAAATTATTTACATTAAAAATATAATATTATGAAAATTTTCTAAAATATAATTATAATATATTTTATATTTATACAAAAATTGTAATTACTATATTTTTACATTTATACTAATATAATTAATTATATTTTTATAATATATAATGATTATATTTGAAAATATTTCTTTATTTTGGTTTTTTAATTTATAAAACAATAATATTTTTAAAATTTTAACATGCTTTTATTTGTTTTATCAACCCATGTCGTGCATAATACTCTTCATTCTACATGCTAGAGCATTTAAAATTCAGGAACCATATCCTATACTATATCTATCCTACATCCTATATGCTAGCCATTTAAAATTCAGGAACTATCTCCTATATCCTACATGCTAGACATTTAAAATTCAAGAATCATATATTTAGTAATGTAATGCTATGAATCTTTTAATTGATGAACCAAATGCTTCCTAAATTCTTGGTCTCATGAACTCTTCCAAATCATGGTCATCAAGCTTGGCACCAACGAGCCCAAATACACTATTTTTCAAGTTATTAATACATCCAATTCTAGGCCGTGAATTATAAATAAAGGAAAAAAATAAAAATCATACCTAATTAAAAGAAGATATCTATTCAAATGTTTCTTTCCTTTCATCAATGTCAAGGCCCTACAATCATGCTTTACCATTTCAATATTCCACTTTCTTTCATAAGTGTTGCTGCGGAAATTCGTTCTCTGACTCGGGTGCTATTGGGGCTTTGAATCCGGGCTCGACTCCTGGCCGGGACCTACAAAACAGTCCTCAAGCAGAGGGCGGTTTGGGGAGGTGCCCTCTGCGGAAGACCCTCCGACGCCCAAGTCAGTGAAGATTCACAGCAAGCAGACAATGAGGAGAAGGATCCCCAAGGAAGAGTTCCTCTAAAGGTGGTGCTAAGAGCTCTGTCTGAGCTCTAATGGAATTCTTCTGAGCGTGAGAGTGAATGAAAGAGAGGTGTCTTGAGTGTGCAGAATGTCGTACCTGAGGGAATCTGAGGCTGTGATATTTATAGGTGATCACCTGATTCCTTGGACACGTCATAGAGGATCTGAAAGTTGTTGGGATTCGAAACTGATTCGAATCAGGTTGTTATAGGGCCAGTAGGATCCGTATCCGGTTGGTTAGAGGATCAACGGCCAGGAAGAGCAGACGGTGCTTCGGTAGTGTAGGCATGATTTCATATTTGAAATCTTGTTAATTTAAGTATATTCCACAGAGGCGCTTGAGTACCTCGGTTGGACCGAGATATAGAAGATGGCTGAATCTGTCGAAGTATGGTGAGACTCAATTTACCGAGGTATGGGATAGTTCGGCCTTCTTGAGACATAGAATGGCTCGGATATCCGAGGTATGACGAGGCCCGGCCTACTGAAGCGCAGGATGGTTCGGTGGCGATAGCTCGGCCTGTGGGGTATGATAATAGCTCAATCAGCCGAGGTATAATAATAGTTCGGCCAACTGATAATAGATTGATCAGTCGAGGCATAATAATAGCTCGGTCAACTGTTACACGAAAGCAGTTTGGAGGGGGTAGCCCACTCATTGCTGCCTTTCGGATGTGACAACTATGCGACAGGGTGTATGGGCTAGCCTTAGCCCGATGTCTTGGATTGCACGATCATTAATGCAATAACATTTTTACCCCTCATCATATGCCCCCCACTCCTTAGTCTGAAGTGTAACTTCAGATTTAGGGAGTAGAGTCTAGAATAATCCTACCCATAAGGATTTGAAAAGGCGCAATGATGGCTCCGAAACTGACGGGCCATCAATTCGCTATCATTATCTACTATTGCACGAAGAGGAAACTCTTTGGATTCTGTGAGTGGTGATTGGGAGAGTCTCGCGTGGTAGGGTTTTCGCGTTTACGACACCCATTGCGGGAGCCTTAATGCTTAAGGCAACTTTCCGAAGCGCTGTTTAAAGGGGAGAAAGGAGGCCAGGACAGCGTCCTTCCCACAATACTCTTTCGTTCCTTCCATAGAGACCCTTCTCTTTTCTCTCTTTCCCTTTCCACAAATTTGCTTGTGTTTCGCTCCTTGGCTGGAGAACATGAAGGGCCCAAACGATGTGGTTTCGGAGATAACTTTGGCAGATCTAGAACGGATACGCCGCCACTACAGAGTTCCTCAGGATGTCGTCCTACAGTTCCCAAAGGCCAATGATAGGGTAACATCGGAGCCAAGGGCTGGAGTGTTCTGCTACAAGAAAAGCTTGAGGGCAGGCCTTAGGTTCCCTCTTCATCCGCTGGTGCAGGAAGTGATGAGGTTTTACAACATATGTCCCACCATGGTAGCTCCAAATAGTTGGCGCAATCTCATCGGATTTATCTTGATGTGCAGCCGTGTTGGGGTAACCGCAACCCTTCCAATATTCCGGATATGCTACAACTTAGTTTCTGGGAGGGCCTCTGAGTGGCCTTACATTGGCCCCTGAAAATCTTTTAAGATGATCACAGATAATCCATCGTCGATAAAAGAATGGAAGTCCCAATTTTTCATAGTTGAAGGGAATATTGGCATGGATTTTCCTCGGGTGTATGAGCGTTATGTGAAGGATCCAGAGGCGCACCCAGAGTTATCCGAGCGGAAGAAGAAGGATTTGATCACCTTGCGCAGCGGTCGATTACTTTCGGCCAGCGCCCTTCTATCAGAGGATGCCTTTTTGCTACTGGATTGAGTCCTATCGACCCTCGTGGTAAGCCTTATTTTGCAATCAATGTGCTAAGGTAATTTTAATTTTGATTTTTGCACGATTTAATCGAAGAATCACATTGTGCCCGCAGCCGAAAGGTCAGCATTTGTAGACCAAATGAGAGAGAAACTGGGCAAATGCCACAGGAGGTCCAATTCCAGTGATAAGCACAGGGCCGCAAAGAGGTCCCGCCACTCTGGCTCCCATTCTAGGGGGCCTAGGAAGGATGGCGCTGGCCACCGTCCCTCACCGCCGCGGGACGAAAGTGTTGAAGTACCGGCGGCGATTTACGAACCTTCGGCATCGAAGGAAGGTCTGTTATTGGGGGAGATCAGGCTGCCGAGGGGATTCTAGAGGAGGCTATCGGAGTCTCCCCCCCACATATAATTGTTTTGTCAGATGACGGCGAGGGAGTAGCGCCAGCTCATTCGGTGGTCCCCGTGGTCGGGGTTGCTTGGTCTTCTCTATTGGGGGCCGACTGTCCTGAAATGTCACAGGTAGATGTGGGAAAGATCCCTGCTTCAATCGAGGTGGGAGAAATGGTTGTGGCTACTGAAGCTCAGTCTGGGCTACCCAATGGAGAGTCGGCGGAGACCGAAGGAGAAATCGAATCGGTTGAATCGGTGATTGAGCTTTGCAAAATGTCTCCCATCAGAAGGCCCTCCGCCGAAGCACTGGAGGCCCCAAGAGAAACTGAGGCTCTAGAGGAGTCCGCCGAGGGCGAAGAAATGTCTGAAGAGGAAGGGGGATCGCCGAGCGAAGGGAATGCCCAAGTTGGGGCTCCCCTTGTCGGAGTTGAAGCACCCGAGGCTCCTCAGATGAGGGCCTTGGTGGAGGAGGTTAGCCGAATGATGGCTCCAAAGGTCGTAACTTCCCAGATCAGCCCTTCGGGAGCAGACTTTCTCTCACACGACCCGAAGGTGGATGACATGTTCGTTGCCTTAATGCGGTCTGTGTTCCATAGGGGAGAGAGTTCCTCGGCAGGAGGTTACGATCTGGTGGATCTCGTTGATGCGGCTTTTAGGTATACTGAGGTGCCGAATGAAACTTTCCTCCTCACCGAGATCGATAACCTCGCCCTCACGAAGATTGCCTCGGATTATGCTTCTCGGGTAAGTCGTTATACCAAAACAAAAGTTTTAGTCGGTTAGTTCGGTCGTGTTTTCTCACATGCAATTTTTCCACAGAATGCTTTGATTATGAGGGCATTAAAATGGCGTTTGCACTTGGCCATCGGAGCCTGGGCTCAAGCCCAGAGAGAAATCGATTGTCAAGGAGAGGGTGGACTCGACAACCGCTCTTTCCCGATCCTTGGCGATCTCCCAAAAGGAGCTTGAGAGGATGGGTAAGTCTCTTTCGGCTGCAAGAGAGAGCCTCTCAACTTGCTATACAGGTCAATGAGCTTCAGGGCTTCTGCGAGCAATCAGATAAGGCCCGCTTGGAGCTGTCGCGTATTCAATCTCAGCATGCCGAGGAGATAGAGGATATGTGGAAATGCTTCGACAATAGGTGGAATGAGATGAGGGCTAGGATGGATAAAAGGCTTGCTGATGAGGAACATAGGTTCCGAAGGCAGCAGGAACAAATTGCTGACTTAAGCAAGAAATTGGGCGACAGTGAAGATCGGGTTAAATGGCAGCAAGGTCAAATTGCCAAGTTGATTGCCGACCTTGCCCAGCCTTGCCCGGAGAATGAGGGTAAACAATCGTGGATTAATAGTCTTAAGATTAGGCTCCAGCATGTGGAGATGGACAAGTCAAAGGCTCTCGATGAGGTTTATGGGTTGAATACGAAAATGACTCAACGGGAAGAAGAGGTATGTTATCTCCTGCTATTTTTCATTTTGGCTTTTCGACTTTTGCCTTACTCGGCCCTTTGCTTGTAGGTGAGCAAAATGGGGCTTGAGTTTCAGGAGCGGCTGAGAACCTTCGGAGAGGAAATGGCCTCGAGCCACCGAAGGAACTCCGAACTAGAGAAGCAATTGGCTGAAGCAAATGCACGGACCTCCTTGGCGGTGGAGGAATACAAAAACTCTGCTCAATTTACCGAGGAGCATAAGGCGGCATGTGCCGATGCGTTTCGATTCGGCGAGGAGGAGACGCCAGCTAAAATCTCTCAAGCCTATCCCGAGTTGGACTTGTCTTTTTAGAAGCCGAGCATTACGAGACTCGTACCCCGGGGACCGAGGAAACCGAGTATGAGGAGATCTCAGATGTTGATCTCGAGGCTATTTTGGGTGTTGATGCGATTGCCGAGGTATCTCAACGAAGCACTTTCGAAGAGGGCAAACTGAGTCATGCCTCCCCAGATGCTGCTACAGGAGATGCCGGGTCTGACCCTAAACCTTGATTTTCCAGGGCTATCATATGTATTTTCTGCTTCTTTTCTTTTGTAGTTCGATCAATAATCAATAAATGAACCTTTTATTTCCACCTTGTCACCTTGGTTGTCGTCTTTTCTTAAGCAATTGATTATGTGCGTTCGACGATTTTCCCTTTTGCCTACTACAACCCATATCCCACAACTAGGTTGCCTTTGGCATCTTTTAAACAGGCGCCCTACTCAGCCGACTCTGGGCCAAATTTCGCCTAGGGATGTCCTTTCGGGCTTATTGGAAATAGCTCATCCTAACAGGAGTTGGGATAACTCGGCTAGGATCGAAGTAAAGTAAATGATTTGTTCGGGCTAAAGAAAAGGTGCCTCGGGCCGAGTTACGGAGATTTAGGACTCGGCCCTGCCGGGGTTCCCTAGTCCGAAGCGCAGGTTCGGGCGTAGGGAATATAGCTCCAGGTGACATGATCCGAATAGAGGAAGTTTGGTCCCGAGAAAGGGGGCGCATCCCGAGCGTCTTAATGTTATTAATGATCCTCTTCAACGAGGGGGCGGAACTCTTCGTTTCCTACGAGCGCCTACTGAGGCAGTGACATGTGGCGTGTTTTGCGGGAATAGTGTTGGAATTGATGGCCTGGGCGATCGGGATACTCGCCAGGAGTAGTTTAAAAATGAATGGGGGAATGCCATCGTTAATCACCTTTTTAGCTGATCTCCCAAAATTTTTGGATACTGAGATGGCTTCTAAAGGCGAGGGGCGATCGACTAAAGCGCCAAACAGCGGCGTCAATGGCCGTGGGGGGCCCCATAGGAGCTGCACTATGGTAACCGTCAATGGGGAGGTCTTGGCGTCACTGTTCGCAGACCGCGAGCAACTCCAGAGGGCGATCGAGCAATACCTAGTTGTTTCCATGAAAGAGAACGAGCTCCTTCATCGGGCCAATAGCCGGCTGGAGGGAAAAGTAGCATCCCTCCAGCGATAGATTGCCGAGTTAGCTCTACGGCGTGGGGGGAGCTCGGCAGCGCTCGGAGAAGATGGCAAGCCCCAGTGAGGGCTCATGTATTTTTTTTACAATGAATGGAATAGAGACTTTCAACAACCTTTGTATTTGGTGCTACCCTTGAAATGTTCGTTCTCGTTATGTCAGATACACGAATGAGACATTCCTTGAGGGATCTTTGGATATCCTGGCGAGACTAGGGTATTGCGTCCCCGTTTTAGTTAGGGCAAGGGTATATATCTCGGCTCGGACCGAGGCATAAGATAACATTCAGTTATACTGAATCGAAAGGAGATACCTCAGTTTATTCTGAAGTATGGAGGCAATCTCTGCCTAGGCTGAAGAGATTGGGGAGATTGAGGCCAAGGAGGCCGAGGTATAGCCGACGGCTCGGCTTCGTTGAAGTTTGAGGGAGCCATTCGGGCATGACGAGGCTTTGGGAAGCTGCTCGAGTCATGATAAGGCTTTAAGAACCATGGAGTGTATTCCTGGTGATGCCATGGTGCGGGGAATATCACTCAGCCCTGCCGAAGTTTGGAGATTGTCTGGAGATCACTCGGTTCGGTCGGGGCTTGCGAGCTACCCGAATCTGACCGAGGTTTACGAGATAAGTAAGATACTTCAGCCAGCAATAGAGTGTCTTGGTTCGGCTCTGTCCGAGGCAAGAGGTCGGTTCTTTTTTTGACCAAGATGATGGAAGAGGCTTATGGCTTGTCAGAGAACGCCTCGTTTTCTTTCTTGAGCATTTAATTCTTTGGCCATTTCCCATGCAGGGTTCGATCGTTATTGGACGACGTCGCTTTCGTCAGAGGATTCCCTAGATCTTTTCGTATCTTGAGGATTTGTGGGCGATTTGGGGCATTTAAGGCTCTCGATTCGGGATCAGAAAAAGATTTTTTGCCTTCTGCCCGTGACCGAAAAATGCACTTAGTGTGCCTCGAGGCGCGATTTCTCCCTTTTCTGGATGTCGCGTGGCCTCATGGGCTTCAGCTTTGTCCGAGGCTTTCAAGGATATGTACCTCGGCTTTGGCCGAGGCTTTCATTCGTAAGAAATGCACTCCGGCTCTGGCCGAGGCTTACGCACTTCGGCTCTAGCCGGGGCTTCCAATCATAAAAGATGCACTCCGACTATGGCCAAGGCTTACGCACTTCGGCTCTGACCGGGGCTTATACACTTCAGCTCCGGCCGGGGCTTATACACTTCGGCTCCGGTCGGGGCTTGTAAGCTGCCCGAATCTGGCCGAAGTTTTTTTTCCCTTTGGTCTGGCCGGGGCTTGTAAGCTGCCCGAATCTGGCCGAAGTTTTTTTTCCCTTTGGTCTAGCCGGGGCTTGTAAGCTGCCCGAATCCGGCCGAAGTTTCTTCGCCCTTTGGTCCGGCCGGGGCTTGTAAGCTGCCCGAATCCGGCCGAAGTTTCTTCGCCCTTTGGTTCGGCCGGGGCTTGTAAGCTGCCCGAATCCAACCGAAGTTTCTTCGCCCTTTGGTCCAGCTGGGGCTTGTAAGCTGCCCGAATCCGACCGAAGTTTCTTCGCCCTTTCGTCCGACCGGGGCTTGTAAGCTGCCCGAATTCGGCCGAAGTTTCTTCACCCTTTGGTTTGGCCGGGGCTTATAGATCACTTGGCCCCCAGCCGTACTAGGGGTGCTCGGCCATACCGAGTCTTTGTTGAATAGGACTCGGCCCAGCCGAGATACGGAGATTTCCTATTCAAGGAGATAGCTCAGTCGTGCCGAGAATTGGTAAGTGGCATCTGTTTTTCATTATGATTTTTGGAGAAGTGATTGTAGCGACCATGCCATGAATCATAGAAGTAATATGCCAACACAGTTAATGGGGCAGGCCTATAGAAGGCGTACCCTACTGATGATAGATGCGAAGGTTGTCTAAATTCCACGTCCGGGGAATGGATTTCCCGTCTAGATCCTGGAGCTTGTAGGTACCGGGCCCGACGACTTCCGCCACTTGATAGGGGCCTTCCCAGTTCGGAGACAGCTTTTCTTGTTTCGTTGGTTTGGAGACAGACGCCTTTCGGAGGACAAGATCATCGGGCAAGAAAGATTTCCCCTTGACTCTGGAGGCATGATAGCAAGCCACTCTCTGCTGGTAGGCAGCTACTCTGATCCGCGCTTTCTCTCTAATCTCCTTCAGTAGGTCAAGGTTGGCATGGAGTTGCTCGTCATTAGACTCCTCCGAATAACCTTCCACGCGAGGGGAAGGGAGCCCAACCTCCACAGAAATGATGGCTTCCGTGCCAAAGGTCATTTTGAAAGGAGTTTGGCTCGTAGGCATCCTCTCAGTGGTTCGGTAAGCCCATAGCACATGGTGGAGCTCCTCCGCCCACTTGCCTCGTGCTCAATTAAGATGAGCCTTGGTTCCCTGCAAGAGGGTTCGGTTGGTTACCTCGGCTTCTCCATTAGCTTGGGGATGTCCCACCGATATGAGGCGATGAATGATGCCATGATCCTTGCAGAATTTTTGGAACTTGGGATTATCAAATTACTTCCCATTATCGATGATGATTGTGTGGGGAAGACCGAACCGACAAATGATGGACCTCCAAACAATCTTTAGCCCAAGCCTCGGTGATTTGGGCGACTGCTTCGGCTTCAACCCATTTGGTGAAGTAATCAATCGCAATAAATAAGAACTTTCTTTGTCCCGTTGCAAGGGAAAAAGGACCGAGGTTATCCATTCCCCACTTGGCAAAGGGCCAAGGGGATGATATAGCGGTCAAGTGAGTAGAAGGGAGTCTTTGGATGTTAGAATGTCTTTGACATGAATCGCAGGCTCGGACAAGGTCGTTGGCATCTTTTTGCATAGTCGGCCAATAGTATCCTTGGCGAAGTATCTTATGGCACAAAGCTCTGCCATCGAGGTGGTTGCCGCATATGCCTTCATGAACCTCCCGAAGAGCATAATCAGCCTCCGAAGGTCGGAGGCATTTAAGCAGAGGCATAGAGAAGGATCGTTTGTATAGCCAATCGTCAATCAAGACATAATGGGAGGATTGCATCTTCAGTTTCCTTCGGTCGGCAGATAGTAGCCCTTCTTTGAGATATTTATATATGGGATCCGTCCAAGATGGCTCGGTGTCGACTTGCATCATCTGATCAGAATCAACGATGCTGGATTTCTTCAGGACCTCCAAATGAAATTTTTGCTCAAGGTCCATTGAGTCCGCAGTCGCTATGCGAGATAAGAGGTCGGCGCATGCATTTTCTGCCCTTGGTATCTGAATAATTTCAAATTCAGTGAAATGGGATAACAAATCACGCACCTTTTGCAAATACCAAACCATATTCGGCTCTCGGGCTTCGAATTCTTCTCGTACTTGGCTCGCTACTAATTGGGAGTCAGTGTAAGCGTTTAGCTTCTCGACTTTGAGCTCCCGAGCGATGCGGAGTCCAGCAATTAGGGCCTCGTACTCTGCTTCATTGTTGAAAGTTGGGAAGGAGAAATGGATGCCATACTCAAACATCGCTCCTTTTGGACTAGTGATGACAAGACCCGCGCCAGAGCCGCTCGTACTGGAGGATCCGTCGGCGTGAAGTAACCATGGAGCGTTGAGCTTCAGTTGCTCAGGGGAATCAGAGGTAAAGCCATCCTCGGGTATGGTACACTCCAGGAGGAAATCCACCAGGACTTGGGCTTTAATGGCTGGACGAAGATAATATTGAATGTCGTGCTCGCTCAGCTCCACAGCCCACTTGGTCATCCTTCTCGAGGCCTCCAGGCGATGGATGATAGATCTGATGGATTGGTCGGTCAGAACCACCATGGTATGCGCTTGGAAATATGGCCGCAGTTTTCGGACTGATATCACCAGGGCCAAGACCACCTTCTCGACCCGGATATACCTTGTCTCGGCATCCCTGAGCAATTTGCTAACATAATAGATCGGCCTCTGAACCTTGTTATCCTCCTTGACCAGCACTAAGCCAATGGCACTCTCAGAAACCGCCAAATACAAACTCAGCGTTTCTCCTTGTTTCGGACTGCTAAGGAGAGGTGGTGAGCCAAGGTATCTTTTAAGATCTTCGAAGGACTTCTGGCAATCCGAGGTCCATTGGAAATTCTTCGTCGACCAAAGAGCTTTGAAGAAGGAGAGGCATTTCTCGGCCGATCGAGCAATGAAGCGGCTGAGGGCCGCTATCCTCCCAGTGAGACGCTGCACTTCCTTGACCGACACCGGAGGGATCATTTGCTGCAAGGCTTGGATCTTTTGAGGGTTCGCTTCAATTCCCCGCTATGAAACCATGAAGCCCAGGAACTTGCTAGAATTAACTCCGAAGGCATATTTAGTTGGATTGAGCTTCATCTGGTACTTCCGGAGCATTGCAAAGCTTTCTGCAAGGTCCTCCACATTATGGGGCGCCTCCTTGCTCTTCACCAGCATATCACCAACATACACCTCCATGTTCCGACCGATTTTCTCCTTGAAGATTTTGTTGACCAGCCTTTGGTAGGTAGCACTTGCATTTTTAGACCAAAAGGCATACTCGGTAGCAATAGATACCTCGGTCGGTGATGAAGGCTGTCTTTTCCTCATTTTTGAGCACCATTCGGATTTGGTTGTACCCTGAATAGGCATCCATGAAAGTCAGCATCTGATGGCCTAATGTCGCATCTACGAGTTGGTCAATCCGAGGGAGAGGGAAATTATCCTTCGGGCAAGCTTTATTAAGGTCGGTGAAGTCGATGCAAATCCTCCACTTTCCATTCGACTTTTTCACCATGACGACATTTTTCAACCAGTCGGGGTAATTGACCTCCCGGATAAAGTTGGCTTTGATGAGCTTGTCCACGTCTTCCTCGATAGCTTTCTGACGCTCGGGGGCAAAGCTTCTTTCTTCTGTTTGACTGGTCGAAATGTCTCGTCCACACCGAGGCGATGGACTAAGACATCTGGACTAATCCCTGGCATATCTGAGGCAGACCAGGCGAACACATCGGCATTCTTTCGAAGGAAATTGATTAAGTCTTGCTGAAGCTTTCCCTTTAGCTGTGACCCGATCCTTATGGTTCGGTCGGGCCTAGCTTCATCCAGCGGCACTTCCTTCAATTCCTCGGCTGGTTCTCCTCGCTACTCAGTGAAGTCTTCATGAGCATCTAGCCCATCCACCTCGGGCTTCCTGGACTGCAAGTCGGCGACAAAGAAATGCCGAGCAATAATCTGGCTACCCCGAATAACCCCTACTCCCCATTTAGTGGTGAATTTCATGGCAAGATGAGGAATAGAAATGGTGGCCTTGAGGGATATATGCCCCGGCCTGTCAAGGATGGCATTGTAAGGGGACCGAAGCTTAGTCACAAGGAAATCCATGAGCGTAGTAGCTACGTGAGGCCAGGTGCCGGCTCAGACCGTCAGAGTAATGACTCCCTCGGGGGTTATAGAGTCGCCCGTGAAACCCATCAGAGTAGATTCCACGGCTCGAAGGTTTTTCACCTGAAATTTCAGTCTCACAAAGGCATCAAAGTACAAAACATTAACGGAGCTTCTGCTATCAATAAAAATGCGGTGTACATCGTAGTTGTTCATATTCAAAGATACAACTAGAGCATCATTATGGGGGTACTGTACCTCCAGCAGGTCTTCATCAGAGAAAGTAAGCTCATCGATCTGAGCCTTCTTCAGCAAATTTTCCTCCTCACTCGGCCCAGATGATGGAGAGTCGATCGTCGCTATCATGTTGACATTGCCGATGATCGGGGGATTCGGCAGAGGAAGCTGGCGAGGTTCAGGTTGACGACCTCCCTCATTCGCTGGCTCAGGTGGCCCTCTGAATCGGTCTAATCTACCCCGCCGGATTAGATGCTTGATTTCATTCCGGAGCTGCCAGCACTCTTCGGTATCATGCCCATGGTCTCGGTGGAAGCGGCAGTACTTGGTCACGTCCCTTCGGACCCCGTTACCTCGGAGGGGAGGAGGCCAAGGAATCTAACGCTCGATCTCCGTCAGAATCTGCGCCCTCGGCGCAGTGAGAGGGGTATAGCGGTCGAACTTTCAAGCTAGGCTCCGGGTCCGGTCTCGCAGCGGTGAAGGTGCTCCGTGGCAGCGAGGTGGGCTTGCGCGGTGATAGGCTCGATGCTTGTCAGAGCTTTTCACCTCCTTCTTCTTCTGCTGCTCGGACTGAGCCAACCTTCTCGACTCCTCGACTATGGCGTACTTGTCCACCAGAGACATCATGTCCGAAAGGCTCTTCGGGTAGTTGACCTCCAGGGTCAAATAAAAGTCTTCCGCCTTTGATACCCCTCCGGCCAAGGTGGACATGGCCACCTCATGATTGAGGTGGTTGACTTCTAGCAGGGCTGTGTTGAAACGGCCGAGGTAGTTCTTCAGGGATTCCCCCTCTCTTTACTTAACTTTCGAGAGGGAATTAGATCTCCGCCGGTGGCGATGGCTACTGATGAACTAGCTGATAAACAGACAGCTCAGCTCGTCAAAAGAATCAATAGAACCTGGCTTCAGGTTGTTGAACCAGGTTCGAGCAAACCCTCTAAGGGTAGAGGGGAAAGCACGACATAGAATTGCATCTGACGCTCCATGGAACATCATGATGGACTTGAAGCTGTAGAGGTGGTCATTGGGATCAGTAGATCTGTGGTAGGGCTCGATACTAGGGAGCTTGACATGAGGGGGAATCACTTCCCTCATGATCATCTCGGTGAAGGGGATGCCCTGATCCATCTTCGGTTGGGACAGAGGAGCCTGTCTAAGGCGTCTAACTCCTGACGCCATTCACGTCGCATCTTCTGCATCTGTTGCCAGATTCCTTCGTCCAGAGTGACAGGAGGGATCGGGTGATGGGATGGAAGTAGCGGTGTCGAATCTTGGGAAGACATCGGGGAGTGGGAGCGAGCTCGACAGGATCTGAGCGGGCTCCCTCCTCTGGCCTGGTAGGGCATTGGCTTCACCCTTGCAGGTTGGTGAAGGTAATCCGCTGCCCCGAGCGGATTAGAGGGAAGAGTTACTAAAGGAATGGGGGCGGCCTCTTCTTCATGAAGTGGTGGAACAGGAGTTGTCGAGTGGAAAACCCTTTGAGCTCCTTGAACAAGCTGGGTCAGGGCCTGGACCTGCTAAACCAGAGCAGCGAACTGGTACAGGGTCACCGCCGGAGTTGACGGTGAAGGGGTTTCAGCTGGTGGTGGTAGCAAGGGCTCCATGCCGTTGGTTGGATCAGGCCTCTGAGATGCAACCTGATCTTGAGCCTCAAAGGCAGCTCTCTTTCGATTGGCCATTAGAGGATTTTTCTTTCGATCTGCATCTTTGTCTCCTAGAATACAAGTTTACGGGACTTGCGGCCCTTCCTCTAGCTCCAATATGTTGCCGCGAAAATCCGTTCTCCGATGTTGGAAGATTATTGAAAAATTATATGACCCAATCCTTTTGATTTTGATGATTACTAAAAGCCATTGAGTTCATTAAAAGATATAATGAGTTTATTTAAATGAGCAATAAATTTATTTTGAACAATCAATGAGAATGTTAAAGTTTGACTTTAATCAATTTTGAAAGTAACTTTAAGCTCAATGTTTAAACTTTCAAAAAGAAATTTTATAATTCATGTTTTATTCAATGAGTTTTGGAATAGTTCTTGAATCAATTCTTAATGTCAATTTTATTGAATTCAAGTCAAAACAATGAATTAAAATGAATCTGGAACGATTTTAATGTCAATCAGAAAAGTTTCTGATTTTTGATACGTTCCGGAGCCGACTCCTGAGTTTCAGAGTCGACTCCGCTCAGTGTACAGAAATGTGCATCTGTGTCGAGTCGACCCACGAAATTTATCGAGTCGACCCCTGATTCTGTCGAGCCGACTCCTTGACTGTGCGAGTCGACTCCGCTCAGACACCAGAAGGTGTTTTTCTGAGCACTTCGCGAGTCGACCCCAATCTTTTCATGAGTCGACTCCCGACTTTCAGGAGTCGACACTTTACTTTTGGCGAGTCGACCCCTAACCTTTATAAACATTTCTATTTTTGGTAAGACGAGCTCGAGCCGACTCGGAAAAGCATGAGTCGACTCCAGCAAATCTGGGCAAAATTTTTACGGATGCCAACTCAGCTCCAACGGTTAGTTTTTTGATTAACGGCTATTTTTCTTTGTCTCTAACGGATATATTTTTGCAGAATCTATAAATAGAGGAGCTCTTTTCAAATCGAAAGAAATCAAGAGAGAGAAAAGAAAATCTTTCAAAAAGAGGGAAAAACAGAGCTTCATTTGAAAAATCATTTGAGTCAAAAAAAGAGATTCAAAAGGAGTGAAATCAAAGAGAGAGATTCGTGTGCTCCTGAGCTACAATCTACAAAAAGTTCAAGAGGAGATCCCAAAGCAACCAAGAGCAAATCAAGATCTTCCGACCTAGAAAGAAAAGAAGAAAAGCTTCAACCAACATCCAAAAGCCCCAAAGCTAGGAGAATCTGTGCTGAGGCCTGATTCCACACTTCAAAGGAGTTGGAAAAGAGAAGCAAAGAAGCCAAGCCTGCATTCAAGCTTATTAAATCAGGCTTTTCTAAACCTAAGCTTTATTTTGATTATTCTGCTCTAGAGGAGCTGTTTGTATTTAAACTTTATTTTTGTGTGCTGATTCAAAAGTGGATTGAATCAGTGGAGGTAGTTGTACCTCGTGTAAGCTTGGGATAGCTTACGTTTGGGTTCGTTGTGACCCCGTTAAAACAACGAGTTGGGTTTTGTGCTGGTAAGCCCGTGTAAAACCGGCTGGGTTCGTTGTGATCCCGGAAAACAACAAGTTTGAGTTGTGAGCTTGTAAAACAACTCGGCTGTAATCTAGGAGATTATAGTGTGGACCCAAGTGAATCTTGGGAGTGGACGTAGGTGCTGGTTGCACCGAACCACTATAAAACCTTGTGTTTGCCGTGCTCATTTGTCTCTTCTCTATCTCTCTTATATTTCTGTTTGTGCATTGCTTTAAGTTAATTTCTCTCACTTGCACATCTTGAGTAAATTTGTTTAAAAGTCTTAAATTTTTAAGAACCCAATTCACCCCCCCCCTCTTGGGTTGCCATCTGGGCCAACAATTGGTATCAGAGCAAGTGCTCATTTAGAATTTGATCTCACGATCAAGGGCTAAAGATCCTTATGGCAACACAAAGTGGTTCATGTTTTGCTGAAGGTCATTCTACGAATAGACCTCCTTTATTTAATGGAACCAACTATTCATATTGGAAAGCTAGAATGAGAATATTCATTCAAGCTTCTGACTATGAATTGTGGGGAGTAATAATAAATGGACCTAGTACACCCACACACGTAATAGATGGCACTATTGTTCCTAAGCCCGAAAGGGATTGGAATGATAATGATAGGAGAATGGCACAACTAAATGCTAAAGCCATTAACATTTTGTATTGTTCCTTAGACTCTAATGAATTCAACCGAATCTCAACATGTAATTCCGCAAAAGAAATTTGGGATAGGTTGGAAATAACACATGAAGGAACAAACCAAGTAAAAGAATCAAAGATAAATATTTTGGTTCATAAATATGAATTATTTACTATGGAACAAAATGAAACCATCACATGCATGTTCACTAGATTCACTGATATTGTGAATGGTTTAAAAAGTCTTGGAAAAGTTTATACTAACTCTGAGCTTGTTCGCAAAATTCTTAGGTCACTTCCAAGGACTTGGGAAGCCAAGGTGACGCCATACAAGAAGCCAAAGATCTGAACATCCTACCATTGGAAGAGCTTCTTGGTTCGCTGATGACTCATGAGCTTCAAGTTAAACAACATGTCAATGAGGATGAGTCAAGAAAGAAGAAGACCATCGCCCTCAAAGCTGCGGAAAAGGAAGATAGCAGCAGCGATGATGAAGAGGATGATGATGATGAGACAGCCCTCCTTGCAAGGAAATTCAAGAAGTTTATGCAAAGAAGGAGGCCCTTCCACAAGAAGAGATTTGTATCAAAAATGGAAGGAGAAAAAGAAAAGGATAAGAAAAAGGAAAAGGACAAAGAGAAAGAGCCCTTAGTATGTTATGAATGTAAAAAGCCAGGGCATTTTAGATATGACTGTCCTTTACTTAAGAAGGCCTATAAGAAAAAGAAAAAGGCCTACATGGCAACTTGGACTGATAGTGAAGAGTCTTCTTCCGAAGAAGAAGAACAAAAAGAAGTTGCAAATATTTGCTTCATGGCGGACGACAACGAAGAGGTAAGTACCGAAACCCCCGATGATGAATTTACATTTGATGAAATGTTTGAAGCTTTAATGAATTGATGATTGATTTCAATTTGAAAAAGAAACACAAATCTTTGAAAACTGAAAACTTAAATTTAATTAAAGAGAAAAATGAATTAAATTTTGTAGTTAAAGATTTAAAAGATAAAATGGAAACACTTCTTAATGAAAAGAATGATTGTGTTCATAAGATTGATTTGATAAAATCTGAAAATGAAAATCTAATTAAAGAAAAAGAATCAATCTCTAATGAAAATGATTTTCTAAAGAAAGATGTTAAAAAGTATAAAGACATTGTTGAGAAATTTACTCTAAGCTCAACTAAACTAAATATGATTTTAGATAGTCAAAAAGCAGTTTTTGACAAAGCAGGTTTAGGGTATAACACATTAAGAAAACAAAAATCATTGAAAAATATTTTTGTAAAAGCTAACCAAAGTAATATTACTTGTTTTAAATGTAATCAAAAAGGACATAAATCTTTTGAGTGCAAAACAATAAGTAATAATGAAAAATTAAACACTAAAAGAAAGAAAATTTGGGTTCCGAAAGGAACAATTTTTATTGCTACTAACCATGAAGGACCCAAGAAAGCTTGGGTACCTAAACATAAAGTTTAAATTATGTTGCAGGAATGTCTTGTAGCCAAAAGATCAAAGAAAAAGTGGTACCTTGATAGTGGCTGCTCAAGACATATGACGGGTGACAAAGATGAATTCATCACCCTGGAAGAAAAGAAAGGTGGAGTTGTTACGTTTGGCGATAATGGTAAAGGTCAAATTATGGGCCTTGGTAAAGTTCGTATAACTCCATCTACATTTATTGATAATGTACTTTATGTTGATGGTTTGAAGCATAATCTAATTAGTATAAGCCAATTATGTGATAAAAACTTTAATGTTTCATTTAAATCTTCTTATGCACTGTAACTAATTCTATTGATAATAGCATTGTATTTACTGGTTATAGACATGGCAATGTTTACTTGGTTGATCTAGAAAAATTATCTTTGAGTGATCATTGCTTAATTGCTGACAATGCTAATATAAATGAAATTAGTTGGTTGTGGCATCGTAGATTAGGTCATGCAAGCACACACCTTATTTCAAAATTAATTAAAATGGATTTAGTTAAAGGCTTACCTAAACTAGATTTTGAAAACAACAAAATATGTGATGCATGTCAATTTGGAAAACAAACTAGAAGTTCTTTCAAATCTAAAAATGTTGTTTCAACTTCTAGGGCATTAGAGCTACTTCACATGGACCTTTTTGGACCAACTAGAACCACAAGTCTAGGAGGAAAGAAATATGGTCTAGTGATTGTAGATGATTATTCTAGATATACTTGGGTAATGTTTTTAGCTCACAAAGATGAGACTTTCTCGATATTCCTGAAATTCTTCAAGAAAGTCACAAATGAGAAAAACACTACCATAGTATCTCTAAGAAGTGATCATGGAACTGAATTTGAAAATCACTTATTTGAAAGTTTCTGCACTGAAAATGGTATTAATCATAATTTTTCAGCCCCTAGGACTCCACAGCAAAATGGTGTAGTTGAAAGGAAAAATAGGACTCTAGAAGACATGGCCCGTACCATGCTATGCGAAAGTAACCTACCAAAGTACTTTTGGGCGGAAGCTATTAACACAGCATGCTACATCTTAAATCGAGCCCTAATAAGACCAATCTTAAAGAAAACACCTTATGAATTATGGAATGAAAGAAAACCCAATATAAAATACTTTCATGCATTTGGATGTAAATGTTTTATTCATAATAATGGTAAAAACAATTTAGGAAAATTTGATGCTAAATCTGATGAAGGAATATTCTTAGGATATTCAACAACTAGTAAAGCTTATAGAGTATTTAACAAGAAAACCTTAGTAGTTGAAGAATCCATTCATATAGTTTTCGATGAGTCTTTAGCATCTAGTTCTGAAAAGCTTGATGATGAGGAAGATACAAACATAATTGAAAAAGATCTTGAAAAACTTAATATTGAAGTATCTTCAGATCATGAGCAAGAAGCTAAAGATGATGATTCACATAAGGACGATGATGTCAATATTGATCATAATGATATAGATCTTCCAAGAGACTGGAGATATGCTCATAGTCATCCCAAGGAATTGATTATAGGTGATCCATCTCAAGGAATAAGAACTAGATCATATATGAGAAATATTAGTAATCATCTTGCATTTGTATCACAAATTGAACCTAAAACTATTGAAGAAGCTGAAAAAGATAATAATTGGATGTTAGCAATGCAAGAAGAATTAAATCAATTTACAAGAAATAATGTATGGACTTTAGTTGAAAGACCTAAAAATCATTCAGTAATAGGATCAAAATGGTTTTTAGAAATAAACTAGATGAAAATGGCATAGTAATTAGAAACAAAGCTAGATTGGTTGCAAAAGGATATAATCAAGAAGAAGGTATTGATTTTGATGAAACCTTTGCACCAGTAGCTAGATTAGAAGCCATTAGCTATTACTTGCATTTGCATGTCATATGAATTTTAACTTATTTCAAATGGATGTTAAAAGCGCATTTTTAAATGGATTTATAAATGAAGAAGTTTATGTAGAACAACCACCAGGTTTTGAAGATCACGAATTTTCAAATCACGTTTTTAAATTGCACAAAGCTTTATATGGTTTGAAACAAGCACCTAGAGCTTGGTATGATAGGTTAAGTAAATTTTTAATTGAAAATGATTTTACAAGAGGAAATGTTGATAAAACTTATTTTTGAAAAGAAAAAGTAAAGATTTACTTGTAGTACAAATATACGTTGATGACATTATTTTTGGTGCTACTAACGATTCTCTATGTCAAGAATTTGCTAAGTTGATGCAGGGAGAATTCGAGATGAGCATGATGGGAGAACTCAACTTCTTCCTTGGACTCCAATCAAACAAAGCAAAGAGGGAATCTTCATCAACCAAACAAAATACACAAGAGAAATCCTAAAGAAGTTTGGTATGGAATCAATGAAACCCCTCGGAACACCAATGAGTCCTTCATGCAAGCTGGACAAAGATGAAGAAGGTAAGAAGGTTGATCAAAATATTATCGAGGTATAATCGGATCCCTACTTTATTTAACTGCAAGTAGACCAGACATTATGTTTGCTGTATGTTTATGTGCTAGATTTCAATCAGAACCTAAAGAATCACATTTAATTGCTGTTAAAAGAATACTAAGATATGTAAGTGGAACAAAAAATGTAGGTTTATGGTATTCTAGAGACTCCACATTAAATCTGATTGCATACACTGATTCTGATTATGCTGGATGTAAGTTAGATAGAAAAAGCACAAGTGGTGCATGCCAATTCTTAGGAAGTAACTTAATCTCATGGTTTAGCAAAAAGCAAAATTCAGTTGCATTATCAACTACTGAAGCTGAATATGTAGCAGCTGGAAGTTGCTGTGCGCAAATCCTATGGATTAAGCGACAACTTGAAGACTATGGTATCACACTTGATAAGACACCCATAAAATGTGATAACACAAGTGCAATTAATCTAACAAAAATCCAATTCAACATTCAAGAACAAAACACATAGAAATTAGATATCACTTTATAAGAGAACATGTAGCTAATAATGAAATATGTCTTGAATATGTTAACACTGAAGAACAATTAGCTGACATATTTACTAAACCTTTAAATGAAGAGAGATTCTGTTATCTTAGAGGAGAGTTAGGGATTTGTGATCCATTAGAATGAATTTGAAACCCCTAAGGAAATTTTATCTAAGATTCTTTCAAATCTTGATCTTTAAGGAAATCTTATCTAGAATTCATATCTAATTGATCCATTCATATTCAATGATTATTTTATCAATTTTATGATCATATTCCGGACACATTTCAGAAATTTCATGTTTTTGGTCTGAAATGGTCTCGGAGCCGACTCGGTGCGTATCGGAGTCGACTCCTGGTTTCGACTGAAACTCTCGGGTCGACCCCTCTTCGGCGCGAGTCGACTCCAAGTCGGGATGACTTTCTGTGACTGTCCGGAGTCGACCCCTGGTTTGCGCGAGCCGACTCGAAGTGGTCCCAGGTTGATTTATCTAGGGCAGAGTCGACTCGCCGTTCATTTCAAAATTTCCAATCCTTCAAAATACTCTCTCCAAAACTCTTCCAAACCTTCCAAACTTCCTAGAATCCCTGATTACACTTCCAATCGACAAATGGCACCCAAAACACGTGGTTCCAACCTTGTGCGGCCGGCGTCAAGAGGAAGCGCCGTTAGGAAACGTGAGGCGTCCGTGCGTGAGCCGTCACCCAGCTCGGATTCTTCATCTTCCTCTTCTACTCCGAATGCTTCACCTGCTGCTGCTTCTACTCAGGTAGATAGATTAGCGGATAGGATTATACAACGGGTAGAAAGGTAGATTTGATTTTTGAAGCTGAGGGTTTTCTAGTTGGGAGACATTGATTGAGATGGGATGGGAGAAAATATGTTCCCTGGATTGCCCGACCTATCCCGCTCTTGTAAAGGAATTCTACAAAAATCTGTCTAGAGGAGATCACGGCCTAGTTAGCAATGTGAGAGGTCATAGGATTTCTGTACTGTTGAGCTCTTTCTAGACTGTTGGATTTCCTTTATCTGGCACTGCCACCTTTTCTTCAGAAGACCGTAGTCCCGCTCTTGCTAGATTATTAAATCGGGATGTAGTCGGATTTGAAGAGGTTTTTGCCAATCAGCTTCATTAGAACTGAGATTATTACATAATATTTGCAGTAGGATACTCTTTCCAAAGACTGGAAGATTTGACTATGTATCGGAAAGAGATATCTTTGTGATGGATGCCATTGTGACAGGCAAACCTATAAATCTTCCCAGCATGATACTTGGTACATTGCAGACTGTGGAGGAAAAAGAAAGTCAAGTCTGCCTATGGAATGATTCTACAAAGATTTTTCTGAGCCAAGGTGTGTGATTTCTGATAATGAGCCTATGAGGAATCTGCGACATACTGATTTTTATAGCTTGGCCACCATTCATAGAATGGGTTTTATCAAGAAGAATGGAAAATGGGAGAGGAAAGGACTGACAGAAGAAGAGCTACAGATGTTGAGGCTGCAGGACCTTCAGTCAGACATCCTTCACCTGCACCTCCGAGCCCTTCTACTTCTGCCCCTGCTCCAGCCCCCGTTCCATCATTTGATCAAGCTTCATCATCTTCTGCCGGTTTCTCAGATCAACAGCTAATGCAACTCAAAGCTCTTTTTGATGATCAATCTGAAAAACTTAAATCTGAATTTGAGAATAAGTTCATGAATTTGAGGGAGACTCTTTATTCATTGGATGATCGTATCTCTAAGATGAGTCTACTCTCAGCTCTTCTTCGGTATCTTTAAGTGGTGATCTCAAAAATATATTTGAAGAACTTAAGATATATGTGGAGATGGAGAGACTTATGCAAAGTGCAATGCGGAGCTACAAGACAAGATTCTGACAGCTTGCACCTTTGTCGATGAGAGGCTCAAGGATTATGTGAAAATTCAATCTGATGGAATGAAGAACATAGTAGATCATTTAACTAGGATTGTAAGAACTCATTTCTGAGATATTAGATTTTCAATCCTTGCTTGTACTGAAATTTTTTTTATGCTTACAGTTGATATCAATGTATTAAACATCTTAATGTATTAGATCTTTTGATGAAATGAATTCTCTATGTTGATTACTCAATGTATTTCCTTCTTTCAATGAATGAATGAAATTGTCAAATCTTATCTTGATTGAATGAATGTTTATGCTTCTCTACCTTTTTGTTGATAACAAAAAAGGGGGAGAGTTTTATAGTTTTATGATTGTAATACATTTGAGAAAATCAAAGTAATCAATGAGATAAACAATGGGATATTTATTTAAGTTTCATAGGGGGAGCTACCTCATTCAGGGGGAGCCTAAGCCTAACTATGAAAACAAAATAAATTCACTAATCAATCATAAATAAACTCAATATTTTTGTCATCATCAAAAAGGGGGAGATTGTTGGAAGATTATTGAAAAATTATATGACCCAATCCTTTTGATTTTGATGATTACTAAAAGCCATTGAGTTCATTAAAAGATATAATGAGTTTATTTAAATGAGCAATAAATTTATTTTGAACAATCAATGAGAATGTTAAAGTTTGACTTTAATCAATTTTGAAAGTAACTTTAAGCTCAATGTTTAAACTTTCAAAAAGAAATTTTATAATTCATGTTTTATTCAATGAGTTTTTGGAATAGTTCTTGAATCAATTCTTAATGTCAATTTTATTGAATTCAAGTCAAAACAATGAATTAAAATGAATCTGGAACGATTTTAATGTCAATCAGAAAAGTTTCTGATTTTTGATACGTTCCGGAGCCGACTCCTGAGTTTCAGAGTCGACTCCGCTCAGTGTACAGAAATGTGCATCTGTGTCGAGTCGACCCACGAAATTTGTCGAGTCGACCCCTGATTCTGTCGAGCCGACTCCTTGACTGTGCGAGTCGACTCCGCTCAGACACCAGAGGTGTTTTTCTGAGCACTTCGCGAGTCGACCCCAATCTTTTCATGAGTCGACTCCCGACTTTCAGGAGTCGACACTTTACTTTTGGCGAGTCGACCCCTAACCTTTATAAACATTTCTATTTTTGGTAAGACGAGCTCGAGCCGACTCGGAAAAGCATGAGTCGACTCCAGCAAATCTGGGCAAAATTTTTACGATGCCAACTCAGCTCCAACGGTTAGTTTTTTGATTAACGGCTATTTTTCTTTGTCTCTAACGGATATATTTTTGCAGATCTATAAATAGAGGAGCTCTTTTCAAATCGAAAGAAATCAAGAGAGTGAAAAAGAAAATCTTTCAAAAAGAGGGAAAAAAGAGCTTCATTTGAAAAATCATTTGAGTCAAGAAAAGAGATTCAAAAGGAGTGAAATCTAAGAGAGAGATTCGTGTACTCCTGAGCTACAATCTACAAAAAGTTCAAGAGGAGATCCCAAAGCAACCAAGAGCAAATCAAGATCTTCCGACCTAGAAAGAAAAGAAGAAAAGCTTCAACCAACATCCAAAAGCCCCAAAGCTAGGAGAATCTGTGCTGAGGCCTGATTTCACACTTCAAAGGAGTTGGAAAAGAGAAGCAAAGAAGCCAAGCCTTCATTCAAGCTTATTAAATCAGGCTTTTCTAAACCTAAGCTTTATTTTGATTATTCTGCTCTAGAGGAGCTGTTTGTATTTAAACTTGAAATTATTTTTGTGTGCTGATTCAAAAGTGGATTGAATCAGTGAGGTAGTTGTACCTCGTGGTAAGCTTGGGATAGCTTACGTTTTGGGTTCGTTGTGACCCCGTTAAAACAATGAGTTGGGTTTTGTGCTGGTAAGCCGTGTAAAACCGGCTGGGTTCGTTGTGATCCCGGGAAAACAACAAGTTTGAGTTGTGAGCTTGTAAAACAACTCAGCTGTAATCTAGGGAGATTATAGTGTGGACCCAAGTGAATCTTGGGAGTGGACGTAGGTGCTGGTTGCGCCGAACCACTATAAAACCTTGTGTTTGCCGTGCTCATTTGTCTCTTACTCTATCTCTCTTATATTTCTGTTTGTGCATTGCTTCTAAGTTAATTTCTCTCACTTGCACATCTTGAGTAAATTTGTTTAAAAGTCTTAAATTTTTAAGAACCCAATTCACCCCCCCCCCCCCTCTTGGGTTGCCATCTGGGCCAACATCCGACTCGGGTGCTGTTGGGGCTTCGAATCTAGGCTCAACTCCTGGCCGGGACCCACAAAATAGTCCTCGAGTAGAGGGCGGTTTGGGGGGGGTGCCATCTGCGGAAGACCCTCTGACGCCCAAGTCAGTGAAGATTCACAGCAAGCAGACAATGAGGAGAAGGATCCCCGAGGAAGAGTTCCTCTAAGGGTGGTGCTAAGAGCTCTGTCTGAGCTCTAATGGAATTCTTCTGAGTGTGAGAATGAATGAAAGAGAGGTGTCTTGAGTGTGCAGAATGTCGTACCTAAGGGGATCTGAGGCTATGATATTTATAGGTGACACCTGATTCCTTGGACACGTCACAGAGGATCTGAAAGTTGTTGGGATTCGAAACTGATTCGAATCAAGTTGTTACAGGGCCGGTAGGATCCGTATCCGGTTGGTTAGAGGATCAACGGCCAAGAAGAGCAGACGGTGCTTTAAGATTCAGCGACTACATAGGCTTTAAGCCATTTCTGGTAGCGTAGGCATAATTTTCTATTTGAAATCTTGTTAATTTAAGTGTATTCCGCAGAGGCGCTTGAGTACCTCGATCGGGCCGAGGTATAGAAGATGGTTGAATCTACCGAAGTATGGTGAGACTCAATTTACCGAGGTATGGGATAGTTCGGCCTTCTTGAGACACAGAATGGCTCGGCTATCCGAGGTATGACGAGGCCCGGCCTACCGAAGCGTAGGATGGTTCGGTGGTGATAGCTCGGCCTGTGGGGTATGATAATAGCTCGATCAGTCGAGGTATAATAATAGTTTGGTCAACTGATAATAGCTCGATCAGCCGAGGCATAATAATAGCTCGGCCAACTGTTACACGAAAGCAGTTTGGAGGGGGTAGTCCACTCATTGCTGCCTTTCAGATGTGACAGCTATGCGACAGGCTGTATGGGCTAGCCTTAGCCCGATGTCTTGGATTGCACGATCATTAATGCAATGATATTTTTACCCCTCATCAATAAGAAAAAGAAAAGCAGATACGTAAATATTTATACATTTATATGTATGTGAGAATATACATATAATTATATGTATGCATTTGATTAGTTCATGTTTTGGGGTTTTATAAGCATCGATCTACTTAAATCTAAACCTTATCCAGTAACTAGATTTATTTTGATACCCAAATCATATATTCGAAACTGATTTTAGATCAACTTTGGCCATTGACGTAGCAACCAATCTCTAATTACCAGCCAATGGTATCCTAAGAGCGGCTATCATGGTTTTATAAAACCTGTACCATAGAACGGTAATGATGTTCCATAGTAATAGTAGTTCTAACAGTCTCTAATTGTTAGACGAGATGCCCTTCTTGCTAGACATGCATCGAGATTCCTTCTAGAGCCATATTGCCTTTGGAGCTCTCTGATACATTCGAGGTATGGTGACTGATCGCTCGCCTCGCATATTACTCTGCCTCGAGAATGTTCCTCTTTTTGGAGGGAGGTCTGTCGTTATGGTCAGGCTATCGCGGATCATATCTCATGGATGATTGGAGATGGATTATTGATTGATGTTATTCAGGATTCATGGATTTTTGAGCTTCCTCTTTCTCGGTGACCCTCCTTTATCAGCATTGATGTCCCTTCCAATTTAAGGGTCAAGGATTTGATTTCCTATGATTCCCTGCCTGGCATATCCTCTCGGTGACCAGATTCTTTGGATTGGAACTTTCTCGGTGGATCCTCTCGATGCCTCTTATTTCTGACTCTTCATCTGACTTCAGACTCTGGAAAATATCCTGTCTCTCTAGGGATCTGATTAAATTGTTCAGGCCTCAGTCCCAGCGCTCGGTGGATTTGGAAGCTTCCTATTATTCTCAGGGTTCAGCTATTTATTTGGAAGCTTCTATGAAACTGTCTTCCAACCTGCGGTCTTCTCTCTCGGAGGGGCCTACCTATTCAGTCGACCTGCCCTTTATGTAATTTGGAGGAGGAATCTTCAGATCATGCTATATCTTCACCTGCCCCAGAGCTAGTCAGGTCTGGTATATGATAGGCTACTCCATTAGACAAGATGATTTGGGCTCTTCGCGCTCCTCCTTTCTTCTTGATCTCCGGCAGGGTTCCCAACAGAAGAAAGGTCTTTGGGCTGCTACAGCGTATCAGATTTGGCTATCCAGGAACCAGTTCATCTTCTCTGACATAACTCTTTCTCCTCACATTATTGTGAGGAAGATTAGACTGTTGGTGGCAGACTGTGCCCGTGTTGGTTCTGACGCCTTTGGTCTCTGGGGATCCCCTGCTGCTCCGGCAGCGAACCGGCATATGGTTTTCATCTCCTGGGAATCCTCCTTCCAGGGTTTGTCAAAATCAACTTTGATGGGAGTGTTCGTGGTAGGGCTGCTGGATCTGGTACTCATGGTGACTTATTGGCAGCAGGAGGCTTTGGTACTCTCGACTCCTCTATCCCTATGACCAAGCTTTATGCGGCTTGGGCATGTATTTCTTATGCTGCTCGTACTCTTCATGCTCAGAGGCTCTTCATTTAGGGTGATTCCATGTCGGTCATTTCTTGGCCGAAGAAGAAGAATTGCCCTCCTGGCCACACTAATCCGACCTTAGGGACATTTGGACTATGTTGCGGGAGGTTGATAGTGCCCAGATCTGCCATATTTACCGGGAAGCCAATTCGGCGATGGATTGGGTAGCTTACTTCAGTGGCCCAGCATGCTGGATCGTGATCTTGGAGGTTGGGTGAACCCTGCCCTTATCCTTTGCAGCAAATTTTGTACTCAGATATATCTGGGCTGATTCACACTAGACTAGTATGATCGTCCGTCTGTACCAAAAAAAAAAAAGCCATCACTGAAATATTGGCAAATCCTACCATACCTTCAATGATAACGCTAAAAGTAGAGGGAAATTTAACCACGTTAAGGGATAGATATAAATGACTGAAGGCATTCAGCATTTGAATGAAGTTTTGAAGCTATCGGATTCAAGTCTGATTCCTGAAAAATAATTTGATAAGCAACTTAGCTATACTCGGAGAGCAAATGGCTACTGAAATGATGTCCTCAAAATCAATCATGGTTCCTCGTAAAGGCATAGTTGTTGGAGGGTCACTTTAAAACTAACAACCACCTCAATAACTAGAAAATGAGCTACACACCAATCTCATGAGAAAATCTGTGAGCACCAAATATGAAAATAAGGCAAAAATTTAGGCCACATTTGATTTTCATGAATATATTTTTTTTAAGTTTTATTTTTTAAAAATAATATTTATTTTCTACTTTCTAATATCTAAAAAAGTATGATAATTTTTTTTTTGGTACAAGATGCATCTTTCAAAAAAAATTTAAAAATACAATTATTACTATATTTTTAAGTTCTTTAGTCTTTATTTCTTATTTCTTCTTTATTTTTAAGGATGATAATAGGATAGGGTGGGATCAGGATGCCAACAGTACTGATTAAGTTTCTCTTTTAATTTAACAGTGTCCTTTATTTTTCTCGAAACATCATCACCGTATGAAATATATTTTCAAAAAAATTATTTTAGATATGCATCACATCAAGGTTATGTCAAATTAGATTTGTAACCAGTATGGCAACTCTCAAAAAATACTTTTTTTTCTTCAGCCATGCTTTGTACATATCCGATCATTTACTGCATCTGCACCATCTTCCAAAACATTCATAAATCCCAATTACTTAATACACTCTAATATTTTCTGCCCGCTCATAATAGGCGATGCATCTTTTTTAATCATTGTGTTATTAAGAAATGAAATCTTGCTTTTTCTATAAGGATGCCTAGATGGCATAATTATTTTGTGATTATTAAACCATGATTGCTTACCACTTCTAGACAATGTGAAAGTATCTGAATTCTTCATGCAATAAGGGCAAGTTAAATGGCTCGCAGTTCTCCATCTAGAAAGCATGGCATATGCCAAAAAGTCACTAATTGTCCACATTATGGTTGCTTTCATAATGAAATTATGTTTTATTGAAATATCATAGGTCATAACCCTTTCTGCCCATAATAATTTTTAGCTCCAAAATTAGGAGTTGTAGAAAGACATCTATCTTTTCTTTAGGATTTGATGGCCCTAGTACTAAAACTGTCAAAAACATGGAAGAGTCTTTCATTAGCCAGAGGGGTAAATTAAGCATAGTTGCAATTATTGGCCAGCAAGAGCATTGTTGTCCAAATTGTCTAAATCGTTGAAATCTATCTGTGCATAAAGCAAGCCTGACATTTTTTTTTAAATAAAAAATTAGGATGTATATCATTAAAATGCTTTCATACTATAAATTCTGACGGATGGCGCATAACACTCTCTTCTTTTTCATATTCTGCATGCCATCTCATATCTGAAGCTGTAACCTCTGATTGATACATTCTTTGCAACCATGGTGCCAGTGAAAAGTAATGCATTTTGTTAAAAGACATGTCTCGTCCTAGTTGAACTTTTCCTTGCTATAAATCGGGGTTCATCACAAACTTTACGAAACTCCAAATCTCCATCTATACCCCAATAAAGCATGCAATTATTCTTATTGCAGTCAATCTTCTAAACAGGTAAACCAAGTCCATGCAATAATTTTTTATTTTATAAAATGTATCAGTCACAACATTATCAGATGGCAGTACTTCCTTCATTAATCTGGCAACTGAATCAAATGTTGCTTCAGATAATTAATGTTCAGTCTTAATATTCAGCAACCGAGCTGCTACAGACAGTTATGAATGAGTTTCACACTCAGGCTATAATTGTTCATTTGCAGCACCTAGCATGTCATGGAAATGTTAGCTTTTCAAATTTGGTTCTTCATATAAGTAGCATGGATTTAAGCCCGAACTCTCTGCATCGATCACCATTCTTCATATTGATTTAAGTTGTCATATTGCTTATAATTTTTAGCTCTCATGTCATAATTTTCTGCTGCCACATTATAATTTTCTATTGTTTCGTAAATTGTATTTGCCCCCTTGATTGCTTGATTCTTCCCTAACCTTCGTTTCTTCATGGTAGTATAAGTTGTAGTAACTGGGCAGAAAACCCTTTTAACAAAGATGAATTTTAATTGTTTCAACATCCCTATAAGCTTTATATGACACTTTCTCATATTACACGAATATCTGATTCTGGATCCATCCATCCACTCTGGTTGACTACATGCAAATATAATAAATTCTTCTAATCCATCAATAAATTCAGGATTAAAAAATTATTCTTAACCCTTTGATGCATCCATAAGCGATCAACATTTATTTTTGAATAATTATGTATGACCTAAAAAATATATTTTGAATAAAACATTGGGTCAACAATATTGATATTAATAAAGTAACATTTAATAAAATATCAATACAAGTAACAAACAACTAGAGTAGCATATCGCATTAGTTTTTAAATCGTAATGTTGCTATGTAATAGTGAAATAATATGTCATTCCTAGTGCACTCTATGCAATTCATTTGAGAAAAATTAATGCTAAATACTGACTGCTAAAAAAATTTCAACATTTTTCAACATCATATGACATATTAATTAGAAATAATTAACTTATAATTAAAAATTAATATATAACATTGCATATAACTAACACAGAAATAACACAATTTAATGTCACAAAATTCATATCAAATATATAATATAAAATTATTTACAATGCACATGATACCTTTTATCAGCTGGGGCCGAGGGGCAACGGCGGGAAGATCGGCTAGGGGACAATGGCAGGATAGGGGAATCGAGCAGGGGGGAGGGGGAAGAAATCTACGGATAGGGGGGGTTGCCAACCACGGGCGTGCCAGGAGAAACCGACGAGGGGGTCGGGGCAGAACCGACCAAGGGGGCCAGGGCCGGGGGGGCTGGGGGAAACCAGCCAAGAGGGAGAGAGAGGGGGGCCAGGGCTGAGTAGGGGGGCGACCGGGGGAAATAGGCCTAGGGGCGAAGAGCCAAGGGGGAGGGGGGAAGCCTGGGGCAAGGGGGGCTAGCGAGGAAGGGGGTGGCAGAGGGAACATGCCAAGGGGTAGGGAGCCGAGGGGGCCCGACGGGAGAGGCAGGGAGCCAAGGGGCAAGGGGGGCTGGTGGGGAAGGGGGTGGCAGAGGGAACATGCCAAGGGGTAGGGAACCGAGGGGGCCCGACGGGAGAGGCAGGGAGCCAAGGGGCAAGGGGGGCTGAGGAGGGGTGCCAACGGGGAATGGGGAGCCGGGCAAAAGGGCAGCATGGGGAGGGGGATCGGGGCACACGGGAGAAAGACTACGTGCCATAACTAGGGTTTGGGCGTGCGACCCAATCAGTGACGCGCGCAAATTAGCGATGCTTTTTGCATCGCTAATTTTATTCATAGCTAATTCATCGCTAAATTTTTTGGCGTCGCTATTTAACAACGTGTATTTATGGCATCGCTAAAACCAAAAATTCTTATAGTGAACTAGCCCAAATACACTACTTTTCAAGTTATTAATACATCCAAATTCTAGGTCATGAATTATAAAATAAGGAAAACAATTTAAAAAAAATCATACCTAAAAGAAGATATCTATTCAAATGTTTCTTTCCTTTCATCAATGTCAAGACACTACAATCATGCTTTACCATTTCAATATTCTACTTTCTTTCATACAAAAAAAGAAAAGCAGATATGTAAATATTTATACATTTATGCATGTGAGAATGTACATATAATTATATATATGCATGCATTTGATCGGTTCATGTTTTGGGGTATTTAAGTATCGATCGACTTAAATCTATAAACCTTATCCAGTAACTAGATATATTTTGATACCCAAATCATATATTCCAAACTGATTTTGGATCAACTTTGGCCATTGATGTATCAACCAATCTCTAATTACCAGCCAATGGTATCCTAAGAGCGGCTATCATGGTTTTATGAACCCATACCATAGAACGGTAATGATGTTCCATAGCAATAGTAGTTCTAACAACCATCACTGAAATGTTGGCAAATCCTACCATACCTTCAATGATAACGCTAAAAATAGAGGGAAATTTAACCGTGTTAAGGGATAGATATTGATGTGGCTGATCCAATGCCGTTAGAGAACCGTGAAGGAAGGAAACCGACGGAGCATCCCTTTGGCCTTCAAAGGGCCCTTCGGCCACAGTAGCGTTTACGGCCTCATAAAGCCACGCATACCCAATTGCTCTAAGGCCGACAGCTCCAAGACCGACAGCTCCAAAGCCGGCAGCTCCATGGCCGACAGTTCCAAGGCCGACAGCTCCATGACCGGCAGCTCCATGGCCGGCAGCTCCATGGCCGACAGCTCCAAGGCCGACAGCTCCATGGCCGATAGCTCCAAGGCCGAACCCCAATTGCCGACAGCTCCATGGCCGGCAGCTCCATGGCCGACAGCTCCAAGGCCGACAGCTCCACGGCCGATAGCTCCATGGCCGACACCTCCAAGACCGAACCCCAATGGCCGACAGCTCCATGACCGGCAACTCCAAGGCCGACAGCTTCATGGCCGACAGCTCCAAGGCCGACGGCTCCAAGGCCGACACCTCCATGGCCGGCACCTCCAAGGCCGACAGCTCCATGGCCGACGCCTCCAAGGCCGACACCCGGCACCTTCCCAAGCGGGCCGGCACTTTCCTAGCCGGCCCCCGGCGTGTCCAAGCTAGGCGGCCCGGCACTCTCCTAAGCGGCCCCAGCACCTCCCAGCCGGCCCCGGCACTTTCCTAGCCGCCCCGGCGTGTCCAAGCTAGGCGGCCCCGGCACCTTCCCAAGCGGCCCGGCACTTTCCTAGCTGGCCTCCGACGTATCCAAGCTAGGCGGCCCGGCACTCTCCTAGGCGGCCTCGGCACCTCCCAGCCGGCCCCGGCACTTTCCTAGCCAGCTCCCGGCATGTCCAAGCTAGGCGGCCCCGGCACCTTCCCAAGCGGCCCGATACTTTCCTAGCCGGCCCTCGGCGTGTCCAAGCTAGGCGGCCTCGGCATCTCCCAGCTGGCCCCGGCACCTCCCAGCCGGCCCTGGCACTTTTCTAGCCGACCCGCAGCGTGTCCAAGCTAGGGGCCCCGGCACCTTCCTAAGTGGCCCGGCACTTTCCTAGCCGGCTCCCGGCGTGTCCAAGCTAGGCGGCCTCGGCATCTCCCAGCCGACCCCGGTACCTCCCAGCCGGCCCGGCACTTTCCTAGCCGGCCCCCGGCGTGTCCAAGCTAGGCGGCCCCGGCACCTTCCCAAGCGGCCCAGCACTTTCCTAGCCGGCCCCCGGCGTGTCCAAGCTAGGCGGCCCCGGCATCTCCTAGCCGGCCCCGGCACTCTCCTAGCTGGCCCCCGGCGTTTCCAAGCTAGGCGGCCCTGGCATCTCCCAGCCGGCCCTGGCACTCTCCTAGCCGATCCCCGGCGTGTCCAAGCTAGGCGGCCCCGACCCTTCCGGCCAGCCCCGGCACTTCTCAGCCGGCCCCGGCATCTTTGTGCCCGCCGAGTCGGCCCCAGCCATCTTTGGTCGGCCCCTCTCGGCCCCGGCGTCTTCAGGCCCGCCGAGTCATCCCCGGCCATCCTGGCCGGCCCTTCTCAGCCCCGACTTTCCCCTCTCCGATGGGACAGGATCCACCAACCAGCTGCAGCCACCCACTTTGATGGGACTTGACCTACAGTCCTGACATATCAAAGAAGGAAGCAAGCTCTGCCATTGTTGCCATCACCTTAAATGCTCTGACAAGTGGTAGAACCCCATGCCTCACAGACATCAGCTCTGACACTTCACCCATCAAGGTCATCATTACAAGGCCTCAACTAGTCAATCCAGACAAACTCTAAACACCTATAAAGAGGGTAAGAGGGACCTCGACCAGGTAACACACTCATTACACCCTTAAACGTTCACAGCGAGGGATCTTCTCGGAGCCATTTCTCTCTCTTTCTCTTTCGAGCTTCCTCAAGCTCATGGCTGTTGCCCAGACCACTGACTTGAGCGTCGGAGGGTCCCCGCCGGAATCTCCAGCCCACGGGACTTGCTTGCAGGCGCGAGGAGCTCGCTGGAGGAGGTGACCAGACGCTCGAGGCCGGTGATTTGGCGTCAACAGATTGGCGCGCCAGGAAGGGGGGACGCGCTGAAGGAAAGAAAGCTCTGTCTCCTTGAGCTATAAGTTTGCGTCCCCTCTAAGATAGCTATGGTGGTGATGCGCATGCCAAAGGTTCTTACCAGTCGTGCTGGGGAGCATCCACATCGCACTGAGCGACAAAAGACCAGTCTCTCTCTCCCTGCCCCTCCTTCACTACCAACTTCAGCTGCTCTGATTAACCAGCTGGCCATCCTCAATCGGCAAGATCAAGCTTTGAAAGCAGCAGTTCATGAACTGCAGAAGCAATGCTCAGGGGCCATTCAGCAGCACCCCAAGCCTCTCACGTCGCCCATGATAGCTGCACCAGTTGGCTAGTGATCCGCTCGCGGAAAATCTCCTTACAGAGAAGCTTATCACTATCAAGCTTCACCTGAGCACCACTGATCTCCTGCCTTCTGTTAGTCTTTCGGGTCATCTGGGGAGGACCTTAATCATAAGATGAGGAAGCATCTGGACGAACAACACCGGCGGCTGGAAGAGCTCACTCAAAGGCTCAACAATCGGCCAGAGCAATCCGAGAGGTGTTGTTGCAATTAATGCAAGGAGGAAGATGAGGACAAAAGGCTTTGACTGCTGCTCTTAAGCTTCAGCACCGAGGGCAATCAATCTCTTCAAAGAAAAAGCTAGGCAAAGAGCCCTCCCAGCAACTCCTCCGACCTTTTTACTCTCAGCAACGCCCTCGATGGACTCTCCCAGCCATTCATCTTCAATGACCGCCAACTGTCGAGGCTTTCCTCAACGGACTCCAGGTTTGTCCCGGTTTCCAGCTTCTTCCCGGCCACAGGCATCTCGTCCTGGCCTCCAATGCGAGGGAAGGCCCAAGTAAGGGCAACGACACTTCCAATCCGACTAACATGACTCCCTGGGGGGCAGGTCACCAGCGGACGAAAGTGCTCAAACCCGCAAAAGGAAAATATGGGAGCTATAAGAGCTAAGTACATTGCACTTAAGATAGTTTTCTTTCATTAATACTTAAAAATGTAATGCAGGAAAGATCTACCTTGCATCAACATCCAAGGCCAACCTCGCTTTGGCGTCCAAAAGCCCTGGGCCAGCCAGGCATGAAACCCAGTGTACCACTGGTAGAGCGGTGCACCACCGGCTCTCAGCCACAAAAGCCCGGGTCCAGCAGGGACGGCCTCAGCCAGCCCCGAGCGCCGGCACAAAAGCCCTGGGCCAGTCAGGCATGAAGCCCAGTGTACCACTGGCAGAGCGGTGCACCACCGGCTCTCAGCAACAAAAGCCCGGGTCCAGCAGGGACGGCCTCGGCCGGCCCCGAGCGCCGGCACAAAAGCCCTGGGCCAGCCAGACATAAAGCTCGACCCCGGTCGGCACAAAAGCCCGGGTCCAGCAGGGACGGCCTCGGTCGGCCCCGAGCACCGGCACAAAAGCCCTGGGCCAGCCAGGCATGAAGCCCAGTGTACCACTGGCAGAGCGGTGCATCACCGGCTCTCAGCAACAAAAGCCCGGGTCCAGCAGGGACGGCCTCGTTCGGCCCCGAGCACTGGCACAAAAGCCCTGGGCCAGCTAGGCATGAAGCCCGACCCTGGTCGGCACAAAAAGCCCTGGGCCAGCCAGGCATGAAGCCCGACACCCGTCGGCACCTAAAGCCCTGCACCGCCAGGCATGAAGCTCGACACCCGTCGGCACCTAAAGCCTGCACCAGCAAGGCATGAAGCCCGACACCCATCGGGGGATAAAGCCTTTCCCCAGCCAGGCATGAAGCCCGACACTCGCCAGCACCTAAAGCCCTACACCAGCCATGCATGAAGCCCGACACCCATCGGCGGATAAAGCCCTTCCCCAGCCAGGCATGAAGCCCAACACCCGTCGGCACCTAAAGCCCTGCACCAGCCAGGCATGCAGCCCGACACCCATCGGCGGATAAAGCCCTTCCCCAGCCAGGCATGAAGCCCGACACCCGTCGGCACCTAAAGCCCTGCACCAGCCAGGCATGAAGCCCAACACCCATCGGCGGATAAAGTCCTGCACCAGCCAGGCATGAAGCCCGACACCCGTCGGCACCTAAAGCCCTGTACCAGCCAGGCATGAAGCTCAACACCCGTCGGCAGATAAAGCCCTGCACCGGCCAGGCGTGAAGCCCGACACCCGTCGGCGGCTAAAGCTCAACCCCGGTCGGCACAAAAAGCCCGGGTCCAACAGGGAAGACCTCGGTCGACCCCAAGCGCCGGCACCTTAAGCCTGGGTCCAGCAGGAAAGACCTCGGTCGACCCCAAGCGCCGGCACTCTAAGCTCGACCCCAGCTCAGCACAAAAAGCTCGAGGCCATCTCATTACAAAAGGCACCTGACGACTCTCAACTCTCAGGTCACCCTCCGGGATTCAAAAGGCTCTCAATGTCCTCAACTTTGCCTCAGCAGCTTCGTCACAGCCTCAACAGCTTCATTTTAGCCTCAGCGGCTTCAGCCCTGCATAAGCGGCCAACGGTCAATCGGCTCACAGTTGACGGGCACCCACCTCTAAACTTCACGCCAAAAGTAAAGAGCCCCTCCAAGCTCACCAACAAAAGCCACTAACGTGGAGCCTCCCAAAACGAAGCAAAAGGAGACAAATCCCTCCAACAAAGAGCTAAGTACACTACAAGAAAAAGTTTCTTTTCATTAGTATCTAAATGCATTATGGGAAAACTAACCATTCAAAAGGCTCTCGACGGTCCTGTGATCAAAAGGTTACCCCCGGGCCGACCGTGAAACCCCCGCGGTGGTTCAAGACCTATGATTCCAGCGACCTCGAGTCACCCCTCGGGCCAGCCACGAAACCCCCGAGGTGGTTTCGGAGTAGCTCGACGGTATGGCGGCTAACGGATACCACTCGGCCTGGCTAGCCTATGCCTTGAGTCGGTTCAAATCCCTAACAGCCCGTACCCGCTTGAGTTACCTTCCGGACCAGTACACAAACACACACAGGCAATTTTATTTCAGCCCCTGTGGTTTTATTTTTGCTTCGGCCATCTTGTTTTAGCCTCAACGGCCTTATTACAGCCCTAGCAGCTTATCTCTGCCTCCGCGGCAACGGCTCCCTCTGTCTCAGGAGCATCATTGCGGCATCATTGGCTCTTTGCCTCAACAGCATGTGGACGGGGACCCACATCTAAACTTCATGTCAAAAAAAAAGTCAGGCAAGGATCAGCCACTTGGGAGGTAACGCCCCTTTCGCCTTGCTGGGGTGGACTCGCTTCGTCTCAGGGGTGAGGGGGCATCTGATGTGGCTGATCCAACGCCGTTAGAGAACCGTGAAGGAAGGAAACCGACGGAGCCCCCCTTTGGCCTTCAAAGGGCCCTTCGGCCACGGTAGCGTTTATGGCCTCATAAAGCCACGCATACCCAATTGCTCTAAGGCCGACAGCTCCAAGGCCGGCAGCTCCATGGCCGACAGCTCCAAGGCCGACAGCTCCATGACCGGCAGCTCCATGGCCGACAGCTCCATGGCTGACAGCTCCAAGGCCGACAGCTCCATGGCCGACAGCTCCAAGGCCGAACCCCAATTGCCAACAGCTCCATGACCGGCAGCTCCATGGCCGACAGCTCCATGGCCAACAGCTCCAAGGCTGACAACTCCATGGCCGATAGCTCGATGGCCAACACCTCCAAGGCCGAACCCTAATGGCCGACAACTCCATGACCGGCAGCTCCAAGGCCGACAGCTCCATGGCCGATAGCTCCAAGGCCAACGGCTCCAAGGCCGACACCTCCATGGCCGGCACCTCCAAGGCCGACAGCTCCATGGCCGACGCCTCCAAGGCCGACACCCGGCACCTTCCCAAGCGGCTCGACACTTTCCTAGCCGACCCCCGGCATGTCCAAGCTAGGCGGCCCGGCACTCTCCTAGGCGGCCCCGGCACCTCCCAGCCGGCCATGGCACTTTCCTAGCCGGCCCCCGGCGTGTCCAAGCTAGGCGGCCCCGGCACCTTCACAAGCGGCCCGGCACTTTCCTAGCCGGCCCCCAGCGTGTCCAAGCTAGGCGGCCTGGCACTCTCCTAGACGGCCCCAGCACCTCCTAGCCGGCCCCAGCACTTTTCTAGCCGGCCCCCGGCATGTCCAAGCTAGGCGGCCCCGGCACCTTCCCAAGCGGCCCGGCACTTTCCTAGCCGGCCCCCGGCGTGTCCAAGCTAGGCGGCCCCGACACCTCCCAGCCGGCCCCGGCACTTTCCTAGCCGGCCCCCGGCGTGTCCAAGCTAGGCGGCCCCGGCACCTTCCCAAGCGGCCCGGCACTTTCCTAGCCGGCCCCCGGCGTGTCCAAGCTAGGCGGCCCCGGCATCTCCCAGCCGGCCCTGGCACCTCCCAGTCGGCCCCGGTACTTTCCTAGCAGGCCCCCGGCGTGTCCAAGCTAGGCGGCCCCGGCACCTTCCCAAGCGGCCCGGCACTTTCCTAGTTGGCCCCCGGCGTGTCCAAGCTAGGCGGCCCCGGCATCTCCTAGCCGGCCCCGGCATCTCCCAGCCGGCCCCGGCACTCTCCTAGCCGGCCCCCGGTGTGTCCAAGCTAGGCGGCCCCGGCATCTCCCAACCGGCCCCAGCACTCTCCTAGCCGGTCCTCGGCGTGTCCAAGCTATGCGGCCCCGGCCCCTTTCGGCCGGCCCCGACACTTCTCAGCCGGCCCCGGCATCTCCATGCCCACCGAGTCGGCCCCGGCCATCCTTGGCCGGCCCCGGCGTCTTCAGGCCCGCCGAGTCGTCCCCGGCCATCCTGGCCGATCCTTCTCGGCCCCGGCTTTCCCCTCTCCGATGGGACAGGACCCACCAACCAGATGCAGCCACCCACTTTGATGAAACTTGACCTGCAGTCCTGACATATCAAAGAAGGAAGCAAGCTCTGCCATTACTGCCATCACCTTAAATGCTCTGACAAGTGGTAGAACCCCATGCCTCACAGACATCAGCTCTGACACTTCACCCATCAAGGTCATCATTAAAAGGCCTCAACTAGTCAAGCCAGACAAACTCTAAACACCTATAAAGAGGGTAAGAGAGACCTCGACCAGGTAACACACTCATTACACCCCTAAACGCTCACAGCGAGGGATCTTCTTGGAGCCATCTCTCTCTCTTTCTCTTTCGAGCTTCCTCAAGCTCACGGTTATTACCCATACCACTGACTTGAGCGTCGGAGGATCCCCGTCGGAATCTTCGGCCTTTGGGACTTGCTTGCAGGCATGAAGAGCTCGCTGGAGGAGGCGACCGGACGCTCGAGATCGATGATTTAGCGTCAACAGATATAAAAAACTGAAGGCATTCAGCATGTGAATGAAGTTTTGAAGCTATCAGGTTCAAGTCTGATTTCAGAAAAAATAATTTGAAAATCAACTTAGCTATACTCAGAGAGCAAATGGTATTTGATTTTCATAAATACATATTTTTTTAATTTTTATATTATAAAAATAATATTTATTTTCTACTTTCTAATGTCTAAAAAAGTGTGATAAAATTATTTTTTTGTATTTTTGATACAAGATGCATCTTTCAAAAAAAAATAAGAAATACAATTACTACTATATTTTTAAGTTCTTTAGTCTTTATTTCTTATTTCTTCTTTATTTTTAAGGATGATAATAGGATAGGATGGGATCAGGAACCCTAAATTTCATTTTCATCACAGAAAACAATACTTGGCATCCGTTACTATCATGAAAAATAATCTCTATCCCTCAATCTTTATAAATATATTTTTTTTCATTCTTGCTTCCACTATACCCTTAATAATATATTTAAATTTTAATAAAAAAATTATAAAATTAACAATAGAACCATTTTTTCTTACTAAGCAGTTATAAATATAATATTTTTTTTTAAATTTATAGTGATTATTATAATAATTAAAAGTTTACTTTAGGCTAAAAATAAAATATTATTCAAATATATAAAGGTACGAGCAAAGGGTGCATTATTTTATTTTTATTAATGAAAATAAAAATGATTCCTATCTTCATCCCTATAAAAGAAGAGAAACGGGATGGACTCTTTCTTTATGGATTGAGGCTGTTATTTTTATTTATTTTTATAAAAAATAATAAAGCATATTTAAATTACTTTAAATTTTTAATTATTTGAAAATCATAATTTGTTATAAAATGTTTATTATTTTTATAAAAATAAAAAATAAAAAATAAAAATATTCTTAAAAATCAAACATGTCTTTAATCATTGCTTTTACGAAGGCCAGCCGGTAGCCACCCGTTGGCTTTTCTGATCCGTTGTTACCATCTCACAATCTAAGGAGAGAAGTTAAAAGTTTTCTTTCTATTTTATTGAAAGAATTGTTGCAATAGACCACCAACATGCAAGGGCCTGTAGCCTGTTACTGTCTGAGAGTCTACGGAGAGAAGTTGATGGCTCCTTCAATGTTATGGAAACAGCTGTTGTGAGAGAAGACCCACCTCGGCGATCGGCCAAGCTTCTAGATGACAAGGAGCCCAGCGACGGAACACCCCAGTCTACATGCACTACCGAAGCACGCGAAAGTACGAGGCCAGACGAGGGCACGAGGACAAGCCATGTAGGTCTCCAAGCTAGGCAACGGCAACGTCTTGACGCCCGTCTCCCACAAAACAAAACAAAAAAAAAACCGTGTTCAAAGATTGAAAGACTGACGCACCACCGACCGAAAAGGACATGTCCACTCTTTGACAAGCTAACATGGCCATCTGCTCCTCGACAAGTCAAGGAGGCTACCCACTTGTTATATAGGAAAAAGCAACGATGAGTGTACATCGAATGCGCATATATATATATATATATATATATATATATATATATATATATATATATATATATATACTTTAACGTATGCACATATATATAACATACGCTAATTATTGAGCACATGGCATCATCACTGAAAAGTAAATCTTTGTATATCATTTCGATCCGAATGTGAATATATATATATATATATATATATATATACTTTAACGCATGCACATATACAACATACACTAATTATTGAGCACATGGCATCATCACTGAAAAGTAAATCTTTGTATATCATTTCGATCCGAATGTGATGATTCATTTGCACGTAAATTTATACATTAATAATATAAAATTTATTTATGAATCTCTTAGTGCAAGTCTGCATGCAAATGAATCGTCATGCTTGATGTACAATGACTTTCCATCTGTTGAGAAATTATTGAAACATAATTGCCCCAACTTATTGATTTTGATGATTTCCAAAAGACATTACTTTACTTTCTAAAAGGCTATGAACATGTTAAGTCAATCAATGAAATATTCTTCTATGAGCAATTTCAAATTGGAAACTATGAACTGTTAATGTTGAATATATGTTTCATTGAACTATACTTATGAATTCAAAAATGATTTCTATACCACTCTTTTAAAGATCAATGAATTAATGAAAATGTTTTGAAATTGAGCATTACTGTTAAATCAACATTATTCAAGTCATATTTATATTTCAAAATTGGTTGGGATGATTTTCAAAGCAAATCAGAATGTTTTCTGATTTTTGTATCAGTCCCGAGCCGACTCGAGAGTTTCCGAGTCGACTCCGATTATCTGATTTTTAATGCTGTCTCGAGTCGACACTTGAGTTTTCAAGAGTCGACCCCTGAACCTTCTCGAGCCGACTCGCACAGTACTCGAGCCGACTCGCTCAGACGGCAGAAAGACTCATTTTTGAGTGCCTCTCGAGTCGACTCCCAGCTTTTCGCGAGTCGACCCCTGAAAGTCACGAGTCGACTCCCAGCTTTTCGCGAGTCGACCCCTGAAGATTCACTTTTTGGTGCGTTTCTGGATTCGCGTGTTCGAGCCGACTCGCACAGTACTCGAGCCGACTCGACGAATCTGGGCGATAATTTTTGAGTTGACACATCAGCACCAACGGTAATATTTTGAATCAACGGCTATATTTTACTGTGTCTAACGGCTATATCTTTTCAGGATCTATAAATAGAAGAGCCAGATTCAAATAGAAGAAAAAGAGATTGAAAAAGAAAAGAGGAATAGAAGAGCAAGAGAGAAAAATAGAGAGAGCCTATTGAATATCAGAAAAAAGGGAAAACTGAGAGTATTGTAGAATCATTTGATTCAAGGAGAGATTCAATCTTTGCATTTGAGAGAGAGATTCGTGTGCATCATTTAATCAACTCTCAAAGCTCAAGAGGAAGGCAAAAAGCAATCCAACGTGCAAAATCTTCAGCCATTCCCAAGTTCAAAAAGAGGCAACACATTCTCCAAAGCTTTTCAACGATTGAGGAATCTTGCTGAGGCATCGATTCAACTTTTCAAGGAGAAAAGGGAGAAAGCCATCGCTGCAATCATCCGGAAAACCATCAGGCGTTTCTAACCCTAGTTTTTATTTATTCTTAAATTTGTATATCTGCTCAAGAAGGAGCATTTTGTTACAAATACTTTGATTTCACTTGGTTACTGGTTCAATCAGTGGATTGAATCAGTGGAGGTAGTTTACCTCGTTACAAGCCGGAGTGCTTGTGTTGGGTTCGTTGTGATCCCGTGAAAACAACGAGTTAGGTTTGTTGTTAGCCCGCAAAACAACGTGTAGGGTTTTGTGCTGGTAAGCCCGCAAAACCAGCTGGGTTCGTTGTGATCCCGGTGAAAACAACAAGTTTGAGTTGTGATCTTGTAAAACAACTCGGCTGTAATCTAGAGAGATTATAGTGTGGACCCAAGTGATCTTGGGAGTGGACGTAGGTGTTGGATGCACCGAACCACTATAAAACTTTTGTGTTTGCCGTGTTCATTTTCTCTCACTCTATATCTCTTGTTATTTGCTTGGTATTGTTTTAGTTATCTCTCTTGCATATGCTAATAATCATTAAAGTTAAAAAGGACTTAAATTTTTAAGAACCCAATTCACCCCCCCCCTCTTGGGTTGCCATCTGGGCCAACAATTGGTATCAGAGCATAGTGCTCATTTAGAGTTTGATCTCACGATCAAGAGCTAAAGGTCATTATGGCAACACAAAGTGGTTCTTGTTTTGCTGAAGGTCATTCTACGAATAGACCTCCTCTTTTTAATGGCTCAAACTATTCATATTGGAAAGCTAGAATGAGGATATTCATTCAAGCTTCTGATTATGAGCTTTGGGGTGTTATAATTAATGGACCTAGTACACCCACACACCTTATTGATGGCACTATTGTTCCAAAGCCCGAAAGGGATTGGAATGATAATGATAGGAGAATGGCTCAACTTAATGCCAAAGCCATTAATATCTTATATTGTTCCTTAGATTCAAATGAATTCAACCGCATCTCTACTTGTAATTCCGCTAAAGAAATATGGGATAGGTTGGAAATTACACATGAAGGAACAAACCAAGTAAAAGAATCAAAGATAAATATTTTGGTTCATAAATATGAATTGTTCACAATGGAACAACTGAAACCATCACATGCATGTTCACTAGATTCACCGATATTGTGAATGGTTTGAAAAGTTTAGGAAAAGTTTATACTAATGCTGATCTTGTTCGCAAAATACTCAGGTCATTGCCAAGATCGTGGGAAGCAAAAGTCACAGCAATCCAAGAAGCCAAAGACCTCAATGCACTACCCTTAGAGGAGCTTCTAGGATCTCTCATGACCCACGAATTGACAATGAGGCAGCATATTGAGGAGGAAACAAAAAGAAGAAAACCATTGCCTAAAGGCTGCAAAAGAATGGAAGAGAGCAGCAGTGATGATAGTGATGAAGATGATGATGAAACTGCTCTCTTGGCCAAGAAATTCAGAAGATTTATGAGAAAAAGGCCTTCCATAAAAAGAAATTTGGAGCAAGAAATGATGGAGAAAAGGATAAGAAAAAGGACAAGGAGAAAGAAAAAGAAAAAGAGCCCTTAGTATGTTATGAGTGCAAAAAGCCAGGGCACTTTAAATATGATTGTCCTTTGCTGAAAAAGGCCTACAAGAAAAAGAAGAAAGCATACATGGCAACATGGTCTGATGAAGTCTTCTTCATCGGAAGAAGAAGAGCAAAAGGAAGTTGCCAATATCTGCTTCATGGCCAACGACGACGACAACGACAATGAGGTAAGTTCTGAAACTCAAATGATGATTTACATTTGATGAAATGTTTGAGGCTTTCAATGAACTTATGATTGATTTTAAATTGTTGAAAAAGAAATTTAAATCTTGAAAAATGATAACATTAGTTTAGCTAAAAGTAAAAATGAATTAGCTTTAGAAGTTAAGAACTTAACTAATGAAAAAGAAGAACTTAGGAAAGAAAGAGATAATCTTAATCAAGAAATAGATTCATTAAAATCTGAAACTAAAAACTCAACTAAAGATTTAAAAGATCAAATAGAAACTTTAGCTTTAGATAAAGAACAGCAAGCTAAAGAAATTGACTCTCTTAAGAAAGATGTTAAAAAATATAAGGACATTGTTGAGAAATTCACTTTAAGTTCAACTAAATTAAACATGATTCTAGATAGTCAAAAGCTGTTTTTGACAAAGCTGGGTTAGGATATAACACTTTAAGAAAACAAAAATCATTAAAGAATATTTTATAAAAGCAACCAAAGTAATATAACTTGTTTTAAATGCAATGAAAAAGGTCACAAATCCTTTGAATGCAAAACCTTAATGAACAACAAGAAATTAAAAATAAAGCTAAGAAAATATGGGTTCCGAAAGGAACAATTTTTGTGCTACTAACCATGAAGGACCCAAGAAAGCTTGGGTACCTAAACATAAAGTTAAATTATGTTGCAGGAATGTCTTGTAGCCAAAAGATCAAAGAAAAAGTGGTATCTTGATAGCGGCTGCTCAAGACATATGACGGGTGACAAAGAGGAATTCATCACCCTAGAAGAAAAGAAAGGTGGAGTTGTGACATTTGGCGATAACGGTAAAGGTCAAATTTTGGGCCTTGGTAAAGTTCGCATAACTCCATCTATATTATTGATAATGTACTTTATGTTGATGGTTTGAAGCATAATCTAATTAGTATAAGCCAATTATGTGATAAAAACTTTAATGTTTCATTTAAATCTTCTATTATGCACTGTAACTAATTCTATTGATGATAGCATTGTTTTACTGGTTATAGATTTGGCAATGTATACTTAGTTGACTTAGACAAAACTTCTGAGAGTAGTCATTGCCTAATTGCTGATAATGCTAACATTAATGATATTAGTTGGTTGTGGCATCGTAGATTAGGTCATGCAAGCACACACCTTATTTCAAAACTAATTAAAATGGATTTAGTTAAAGGTTTACCTAAATTAGATTTTGAAAATAATAAAATCTGTGATGCATGTCAATTTGGAAAACAAACTAGAAGTTCTTTCAAATCTAAAAACATTGTTTCAACTTCTAGGGCACTAGAGCTACTTCACATGGACCTTTTGGACCAACTAGAACCACAAGTCTAGGAGGAAAGAAATATGGTCTAGTGATTGTAGATGATTACTCTAGATATACTTGGGTAATGTTTTTAGCTCACAAAGATGAGACTTTCTCGATATTCCTGAAATTCTTCAAGAAAGTCACAAATGAGAAAAACACTACTATAGTATCTCTAAGAAGTGATCATGGAACAGAATTTGAAAATCACTTATTTGAAAATTTCTGCACTGAAAATGGAATTAATCATAATTTTTCAGCCCCTAGGACTCCACAACAAAACGGTGTAGTTGAAAGAAAGAATAGGACTTTAGAAGACATGGCCCGTACCATGCTATGTGAAAGCAACTTACCAAAGTATTTTTGGGCGGAAGCAATTAACACAGCATGTTACATCTTAAATAGAGCTTTAATAAGACCAATATTAAAGAAAACACCTTATGAATTATGGAATGAAAGAAAACCAAATATAAAATACTTTCATGCATTTGGATGTAAATGTTTCATTCATAATAATGGTAAAAACAACTTAGGAAAATTTGATGCTAAATCTGATGAAGGAATTTTTCTAGGTTATTCAACAACTAGTAAGGCATATAGAATCTTTAACAAGAAAACCTTAGTAGTAGAAGAATCCATTCATGTAGTTTTTCGATGAATCTTTAGCAACTGGATCTGAAAAGATTGATGATGAGGAAGATACAAACATAATTGAAAAAGATCTTGAAAAACTTAATATTGAAGTATCTTCTGATCATGAACAACAGGCTAAAGATAATGATTCACATAAGGATGATGATGTTAATAATGATCATAATGATGTAGATCTTCCAAGAGACTGGAGATATGCTTATAGTCATCCTAAGGAATTGATTATAGGTGATCCATCTCAAGGAATAAGAACTAGATCATTTATGAGAAATATTAGTAATCATCTTGCATTTGTATCACAAATAGAACCTAAAACTATTGAAGAAGCTGAAAAAGATAATAATTGGATGTTAGCTATGCAAGAAGAACTTAATCAATTTACTAGAAATAATGTTTGGACTTTAGTGGAAAGACCTAAAAACCATTCAACTATAGGAACTAAATGGGTTTTTAGAAATAAGTTAGATGAAAATGGCATAGTAATTAGAAACAAAGCTAGATTGGTTGCTAAAGGATATAGTCAAGAAGAAGGTATTGATTTTGATGAAACCTTTGCACCTGTAGCTAGACTAGAAGCCATTAGACTTTTACTTGCATTTGCATGTCATATGAATTTAACCTATTTCAAATGGATGTAAAAAGCGCATTTTTAAATGGACTTATTAATGAAGAAGTTTATGTAGAACAACCACCAGGTTTTGAAGATCACGAGTTTTCAAATCACGTTTTTAAATTGCACAAAGCTTTATATGGTTTGAAACAAGCACCTAGAGCTTGGTATGATAGGTTAAGTAAATTTTAATAGAAAATGATTTTACAAGAGGAAATGTTGAAAAACTATTTTTAAAAAGAAAAAGTAAAGATTTACTTGTAGTACAAATATACGTAGATGACATTATTTTTGGTGCTACTAACGAATCTCTTGTCAAGAATTTGCAAAGTTAATGCAGGGAGAATTCGAGATGAGCATGATGGGAGAACTCAACTTCTTCCTTGGACTCCAGATCAAACAATGCAAGGAGGGAATTTTTATCAACCAAACCAAGTACACAAGAGAACTACTCAAAAAGTTTGGTATGGAAACAATGAAACCCCTTGGAACACCAATGAGTCCTTCATGCAAGCTAGACAAAGACGAAGAAGGTAAGAAGGTTGATCAGAAGTATTATCGAGGTATTATCGGATCCCTTCTCTATTTAACAGCAAGTAGACCAGATATAATGTTTGCAGTATGTTTGTGTGCTAGATTTCAAGCTGAACCTAAAGAATCACATTTAATAGCTGTTAAAAGAATTTTAAGATATCTAAATGGCACAAAAATGTAGGTTTATGGTATTCTAGAGACTCCACATTAAACCTAATTGCATATTCAGATTCTGATTATGCCGGATGTAAAATTGATAGAAAAAGCACAAGTGGTGCATGCCATTTCTTAGGCAGTAACTTAATCACATGGTTTAGCAAAAAGCAAAATTCAGTTGCATTATCAACTACTGAAGCTGAATATGTAGCAGCTGGAAGTTGCTGTGCGCAAATCCTATGGATTAAGCGACAACTTGAAGACTATGGTATCAAACTTAATAAGACACCCATAAAATGTGATAATACTAGCGCAATCAATTTAACGAAAAATCCAATTCAACACTCAAGGACAAAACACATAGAAATTAGATATCATTTTATAAGAGAACATGTAGCTAATGATGAAATTTGTTTAGATTATGTAAACACTGAAGAACAATTAGCTGACATCTTTACAAAACCCCTAAGTGAAGAAAGATTTGAATATCTTAGAGGAGAATTAGGAATTTGTAATCCTTTTGAATAAATTTTGAAATACTTAAGGAAATGCATCTAGAATTCTTTCAATCCCTCAAAATCTTAAGGAAATATTATCTAGAATTCATATCAAAATGATTTATCAAGACTCAATGATTATGAATCATACTCAAAATCAAATCCGGAATCATTTCAAACATTCAGAAAATTTTCAATTTTTTGTTCTGAAATGGTCTCCGAGCCGACTCGGTGTGTACCGGAGTCGACTCGAGTTTCTCTGAAACTCGGGAGCCGACTCCTGGTATGAGCGAGTCGACTCGAGTTCGGGATTTCTCTCTGTGATTTAGGCGAGCCGACTCGAGGTTATGCGCGAGTCGACTCGACGTGGTCCCAATTGAATATCTAGGGCACGAGTCGACCCGACGGTCATTCCTATCTTTTCTAATCTTCGTTTCTCTCTACAAAAATCCCCCAAACCCTCCAAATCTTCCAAATACTTCCGATTAATCACTCCACTCATATCTATGGCACCCAAAACCGTGGAGCTAGCAGTAGAGGCGCCGGGATGAAGAGGAAAAGGACCGTGCGACGACCCGTCCGCGAGCCGTCCGTGGATTCCACGTCTTCTTCCTCCAGCGATTCTCCTGCTCCACTTCCAACCCTCAGGTAGACCTCCTTGCTAGTAGAGTTGTGACAACGGGAAGGAAGGTGATTTTGAGCTTTTTGAAAATGAGGGATTCATTATAGGAAGACAGTTATTAGAAATGGGACTTGAGAAAATTTGCTCATTGGATTGTCCTACTTATCCAGCTTTGGTAAAAGAATTTTATAAGAATTTGACTAGAGGAGACAATGGGTTAGTAAGCATAGTGAGAGGCAAAAGTCTAAACATTACTGACACCATCTTATCTAGACTTTTAGACCTACCATTGTCTGGACCTGCCATTTGCCTCAGAGGATAGATCTCCTGCTCTCTCCAGACTATTAATAGGGACTTTGAAGGATTTGAGGAAGTTCTTGCAAGTCAACTGCCATTGGAGCTTAAGACTTTTACATAATATCTGCAGTAGGATTTTATTTCCCAAGACTGGCAGGTTTGATTATGTTTCAGAGAGGGACATTTTTATTATGGATGCTATAGTATCAGGAAAACCTTTTAATCTGCCTAGAATGATTTTATGGTACATGGCTGATTGTGGAAGTAAAAGGAAATCATGTCTTCCCTATGGTATGATCTTGACTCAGTTGTTCAGGAGCCAAGGGATTATGTTTAGTGACAGTGAGCCCAAGAAGGAATTGAGACACAGACTATTATACCTTGGCCACTATCAACAGAATGGGATTTATCAAAAGGAATGGAATTTGGGAAAGGAAGAACAGTCCAGAGGATAGAGCTGAGGCACCTAGACATTCATCTCCAGAGCCACCTCAGACTTCATTCATACCAGACCCAGTTCCAGCTCCATCAGATATTCCAGTTCCTGCTTCTGCATCTACATCTGCTCCAGTTCAGATCTCTGCTTCTACATCTGTCAGTTTTTCAGACACTCAATTAGAGCAGCTTAGGTCTCTATTCAAATCAGAGTTAATTGAGCATGAGACTAGATTGAAGACTGAATTTGATGAAAAATTTATGAACTTGAAGGAAGCACTTTATTCTATTAATGATCGAGTATCTTCTATTGAAGCCAATGTTAGCTCATCCACCTCCTCTCTAAATGAAGATTTGAAGAATATATTTGAAGAATTGAAGGATATTTGTGGAGATGGTGAGACTTATGCAAAAGTAATGCAGAGCTTCAAGACAAAATTTCAAGTGCATGCAAGTTTGTTGATGAAAAACTAAAAGATTATGTCAAGATTCAATGTGAAGGAATGCATAAGATTATAGAACACTTAACTAGAATTACTAGGCAACATTTTTGATTTCTCTTTATGTATTTCAGTTTGATGTAATGAATGTGAAATTTGCAGTTATGTAATTTGCACTTATTTGTAGTAATTGAACTTTGATGTAATGCTTTTTGATGTTAATGAAATTAAGTTCATTTCAATGTTGTGTACATTTGAGATATGATGTTTAATATTAAATAAGTTGAAATATACCTTGAATACATTAATGTATTTCTTAACCTTTTTGTTGATTACAAAAAAGGGGGAGAAATATTTAAATCGTATATGCTTCAATTTGATTCAAGTTTGTTAAGTTTCTTTAAGAGGAAGAAATCATTAAAAGGGAGAAAATGTATTTAATCGTATATGCAATTTAAGACTCTGAAAGGGGAGAGAAAAATTTTGAAAATCATTTGCTCAAAGCTTAAAATTTAAAAATTTTTGAATGAATTATAAAATTGAGTTTCATAGGGGGAGCTACCTCATTGAGGGGGAGCCTTTCCATGAACATAAATTTTTGATTATAGAATCACAATTGTTTTTCAAGTTTAACTCGCATATACTTAATGTTTTTGTCATCATCAAAAAGGGGGAGATTGTTGAGAAATTATTGAAACATAATTGCCCCAACTTATTGATTTTGATGATTTCCAAAAGACATTACTTTACTTTCTAAAAGGCTATGAACATGTTAAGTCAATCAATGAAATATTCTTTCTATGAGCAATTTCAAATTGGAAACTATGAACTGTTAATGTTGAATATATGTTTCATTGAACTATACTTATGAATTCAAAAATGATTTCTATACCACTCTTTTAAAGATCAATGAATTAATGAAAATGTTTTGAAATTGAGCATTACTGTTAAATCAACATTATTCAAGTCATATTTATATTTCAAAATTGGTTGGGATGATTTTCAAAGCAAATCAGAATGTTTTCTGATTTTTGTATCAGTCCCGAGCCGACTCGAGAGTTTCCGAGTCGACTCCTGTGATTATCTGATTTTTAATGCTGTCTCGAGACACTTGAGTTTTCAAGAGTCGACCCCTGAACCTTCTCGAGCCGACTCGCACAGTACTCGAGCCGACTCGCTCAGACGGCAGAAAGACTCATTTTTGAGTGCCTCTCGAGTCGACTCCCAGCTTTTCGCGAGTCGACCCCTGAAAGTCACGAGTCGACTCCCAGCTTTTCGCGAGTCGACCCCTGAAGATTCACTTTTTGGTGCGTTTCTGGATTCGCGTGTTCGAGCCGACTCGCACAGTACTCGAGCCGACTCGACGAAATCTGGGCGATAATTTTTGAGTTGACACATCAGCACCAACGGTAATATTTTGAATCAACGGCTATATTTTACTGTGTCTAACGGCTATATCTTTTCAGGATCTATAAATAGAAGAGCCAGATTCAAATAGAAAAAAAGAGAGGATTGAAAAAGAAAAGAGGAATAGAAGAGCAAGAGAGAAAAATAGAGAGAGCCTATTGAATATCAAAAAAGGGGGAAACTGAGAGTATTGTAGAATCATTTGATTCAAGGAGAGATTCAATCTTTGCATTTGAGAGAGAGATTCGTGTGCATCATTTAATCAACTCTCAAAGCTCAAGAGGAAGGCAAAAAGTAATCCAACGTGCAAAATCTTCAGCCATTCCCAAGTTCAAAAAGAGGCAACACATTCTCCAAAGCTTTTCAACGATTGAGGAATCTTGCTGAGGCATCGATTCAACTTTTCAAGGAGAAAAGGGAGAAAGCCATCGCTGCAATCATCCGGAAAACCATCAGGCGTTTCTAACCCTAGTTTTTATTTATTCTTAAATTTGTATATCTGCTCAAGAAGGAGCATTTCTGTTACAAATACTTTGATTTCACTTGGTTACTGGTTCAATCAGTGGATTGAATCAGTGGAGGTAGATTTACCTCATTACAAGCCGGAGTGCTTGTGTTGGGTTCGTTGTGATCCCGTGAAAACAACGAGTTAGGTTTGTTGTTAGCCCGCAAAACAACGTGTAGGGTTTTGTGCTGGTAAGCCCGCAAAACCAGCTGGGTTCGTTGTGATCCCGGTGAAAACAACAAGTTAGAGTTGTGATCTTGTAAAACAACTTAGCTGTAATCGGTGTGATTATAGTGGACCCAAGTGATCCTTGGGAGTGGATGTAGGTGTTGGATACACCGAACCACTATAAAACTTTTGTGTTTGCCGTGTTCATTTTCTCTCACTTTATATCTCTTGTTATTTGCTTGGATATTGTTTTAAGTTATTCTCTCTTGCATATATTGATAATACATTCATTGAAGTTAAAAAGGACTAAAATTTTTAAGAACCCAATTCACCCCCCCCCCCCCCCCTCTTGGGTTGCCATCTGGGCCAACACCACCACTGAAAGGCTTGTGATCATGCCAAACAAATTTTGCAACCAAAATGAAGATTCTCTTTTCTCTATGCGGGAATTGCTTGTTCGTCACCACTCTCTACTTCGCCAGCAGGAGATGTACTGGAAATAGAGGTCTAGAACACAGTGGATCTGTGAAGGGGATCATAATATCAGATTCTTCCATCAGGCTACCTTAAAGCGCCGGGCCGTGAACAGGATTCAGAGACTAGTTGACACGGAGGGGTATGGTCAGGAGGATTACCATTCTATTCGGGATATGCTTCTCCAGTTTTTTCAATTCAAATGGGCTGATTCCACTGCTGATGGGGATCTGGTGGTCAGGGTTCCTGATTCCAGAAGGGTTTCTTCACAGGACAATGAAAAGCTATGCAGACCAGTCACTGCTGAGGAGATTCGGTTGGCCCTATGGGAGCTCGGTCCGGACAAGTCTCCAGGGCCTGATGGTTTTCCTCCTCTATTTTATCACCACTATTGGGACATAATTGGACAAGAGGTTATTCAGGCCATTCAAATTGTTTTCCAATTGAAGCAAATTCCCTTGGAATGGAACCAGACTCTTGTTACGTTGGTACCCAAGCAGTCCGACGCCTCTCTTCCGTAGCACTACAGACCTATCAGCCTTTGCACTACTCTGTATAAAGTTTGTGCTCGCCTCTTGGTTGGCCGTCTTCGGCTTGTGATCCCCCGTCTTATTTCTATAGAGCAGGGGGCTTTTATTAAAGGGCGTTCCATATCGGATAACGTCCTCATTGCTCAGGAGTTCATGCATGATCTTCAAAGAGCCCCTGTGAGAAGAAGTCTTATGGCGGTGAAACTTGATATGGAGAGAGCTTATGACAGACTGAGCTGGGCCTTTTTGAAGCGCTCCCTTCAGGAGTTCGGTTTTGATGATCTTTTTATTGATTGGATTATGACATGTATTCTGAGGCCTTCCTTTTCTCTGCTCATCAATGGGAGCCCTACCGAATTTTTCCACTCTTCTGTGGGTTTGAGACAGGGATGTCCCTTATCCCCCTTGTTATTTATCCTTGCCGCGGACGATCTTTCTCGTGCCTTTCATCTTGCTCAGCAGGAGCACCGGATTGTTCCATTTATGGCCGGGAGAGAGGGCCCTCTGATTTCTCATCTTCTTTTGCTGATGACTGTATTCTTCTGGGGCAGGCTTCTATTGATAATGCTGCTTCTTTTCATTCTATTCTGCAGCGTTACTGTCAGGCGTCGGGTCAGAGGGTAAATTTTCTTAAGTCTTCTATCTGCTTCAGCCCTAAGACCCCTAGATCTACTAGGGAGGCCATTATGGAGTTATCAGGTATCACTACTCGGACGGACCACTTCAAGTATTTGGGGATCCCCATTACTGGTAGACGGGCTCGCTGTTCTGACTTTGCAGAGATCGAGCGACGGGTCCGCTAGCGTATTGAGGGGTGGCAGATGACTAGTCTGTCCATGATGGCTAGGATCACTATCATTCGTTCTGTCCTCTCTTCTCTTCCTGTGTATCTCCTCTCGAATGTCGTTCTGTCGATCACTTGTTTGAGGAGGATTGAGAGATGTTTCAGAGATTTTCTCTGGGGTTCTACGTAGAAGGGACATGGTATTCATCTAGTAGCCTAGGACAGGGTCTGTATGCCTATTAATGAAGGTGGACTGGGGATTCAGTCCTTGATTGTTAGAAGAGAAGCTCTTCTTGCCAAACATGCCTCGCGTTTCCTTTTGGAGCCTCATAGTTTATGGAGTTCTGTGATGCATGCGAGATACGGTGACTGGGTTTCTGGTTCGATTATTATACCGCCCCGTGGTTCCTCATCCTATTGGAAGGAGATTTGTAGACATAGTCAGCCCATTATGCACAATATCTCTTGGATGATTGGTGATGGCTGGTCAATTGATGCCGTCAATGATACCTGGATTTCTGAGCTCCCCCTTATGCGATGGCCCTCCTTTATCAACATGGATGTTCCCCCTAATCTTAGGGTTAAGGATCTTATTTCCTTAAACCCCCACTCATGGCACATACCCACGGTGACCCGGTTTTTTGGGGAGGAGCTTTCTCGTCGGATTCTCTCGATGCCTCTTTTACCTGATTGCTCTGTTGACTCCAGGGTTTGGCAGCGATCTTGTCTTCCCAAGGCCCCCATTAGGGATCTTATGGACATATACAGGCCGCAGGTTCAGCATACGGAGGATGCAGTTTGGATTTGGAAGCTTCCTGTTCTCCCCAGGGTTCAGTTATTCATCTGGAAGATTCTTTGGGACTGTCTTCCTACTTGCCTCCTTCTTTCTCGGAGGGGACTGCCTATTCAGCCGATTTGTCCTCTGTGTAGGCAGGTGGATGAATCTGTGGACCATGCTATATTTTGCTGCTCCAGAGCGAGAAGGATCTGGGCTCTTATGGGCTATCCTAGGGATATGGAGGTAATGGCTTTCTCGCGATCATCTTTCCTTCAGGACATCCGGAGCGGTCCTATGAGCAAGCGTGGTCTTTGGTCTGTTACTGCTTATTATATATGGCTGTCGAGGAATCAGATCATATTCTCCGACAACAGGTTTTCCTTTCATAGGATTGTGAGGCAGATTAGATCATTGGCTTCGGAATGTGCCCGTGCCTTTCATGATGTTAATTTTGACTCCTCTGGCCTCTAGGGCTCCCCTGCTGTTCCGACAGCGAACCGTCGTACGATTTTCATCTCTTGGGAGCCCCCCCTCCAGGGTATGTCAAAATTAACTTTGAAGGGAGTGTCCGGGATAGAGCTGCTGGATCTGCTTTCATCATTCGGGGACCGATGGGTGATCTTTTGGCAGCGGGAGGCTTTGGATCCCTGGACTCAACTGTTCCTCTGTCGGAGCTCGGTGCTGCTTGGGCAGGGCTCTCGTTTGCTGTTAGGATCCTCCATGCTACCAAGATCATGATTGAGGGGGATTCTATGACTGTTATTTCTTGGTTATTAAAGGAGAGCTATATAGATGGTTCCTCAAATCCAATTCTGAGGGACTGTTGGTCTATGTTGCGGGAGCTTGATTCTGTCCAGATCCGCCACACTTATCGTGAGGCCAACTCGGTGGCGGACTGGGTGGCAACCTTTGCTGCTCAACATGCGGGTCCATGGATTTGGAAGCCAGGCGACCCATGTTCTATCCTTCTGCAGCAGATCTTATCTTCTGATGTATCTGGGCTGACTCATTCAAGAATTGCATGATCGCCCGTTTATAACAAAAAAAAAAAATCCTATATTCTCTTTCTTCATTTACCGTAAGCTTTCGAGCATCTCTCATTCTTTTCTATTAAAATAATTTTTTTTTTCAAACTGGTTTAAGCATTAAAAAAAAAATCTTAGCTGGCTTTCGATATCCTTTATGCTCATGTTCTATCCTTAAAAAAATTTCATCAAATACAAAGCCTCTTTCTTTTCTTGTTGGACTTATACCTGCCTCCTTCATTCCCAATTCATCATCTTCTACAAAAAAAAAAGGCTTATTGCATCGAAAAATGGTACAGAAAGCACGTATGCTACAGCACGTACGATGCGCAATAATATCCATTAAACTTTAGCATATATGATGATATTATTATGGATGAAGATTAATTTCATTAAGAGGAAGCCCCAAATCAGAGTTCACGAACAAGTTGGTAAATTAGTTATTATCCAAAGTAACAAACATGAGATTTGGATAGATTTTGGGAAGTTAGTTGAGGATGGTTTTTGTCATTATCCAAAAGTAACAAATATAAGATTTGGATAGATTTTGAGGAATTAGTTGAGGATGTTTTGGCCATTATCCAAAGTCATCGTAGGGAGCTTTTGGAGGAGGATTTGAGGTGTCATCTCAGCTGCAACCGGTAGCCACAAAAATCTTGTGTAGAAGTTACGAACGTGTGAAATAGATTGGAGGCTCGGTGAGGACCTCTGTGTGCTGCAAAGAGAGAGAAAAAAAAAATTGTGAGATCACAAGAGTTTCTGAGAGAGAGAGTTTTAAGGGCTTATACCTGATTCAACTCTTAGTGAAGCCTTGCAGATCCTGTGCCGCCATGAACGTAGCCCAGTTTGGGTGAACCACGTAAAATCCTTGTATCTCGATGTTTTCTTTTAGATTTTGGTTCCTATTATTATTCTGTGTTTTTTGTTGATTTTATCACAACTGCGTACTTGGTCGTACTAATAGCGATCATATTAGAGGAATATTTGTTGTATTCCCTATCAAATTGGTATCAAAGCTTGGTTTTCTTCATATTATTATGGTCGGACAAATCAACAAAGAGATAGCAGAAGACAAGATCAAAATCGAGAAATTCAATGGTCACAATTTTGGATGGTGGAGGATGCAAATTGAGGACTACCTATATCAGAAGGATCTTTACCTTCCATTAGAGGGAAAGAAGCCGGATTCAATGAGCGACTCAGATTGGATGATTCTGGATAGGAAAGCGCTGGCCACGATCAGATTGTCATTGACACCTCAAGTGGCGTATAATATTGCAAAGGAAAAGACCACCGTGGATATGATGACCGCTTTAACAAAGCTGTATGAAAAACCTTCCACCTCAAACAAGATATTTCTCATGAAAAGGCTCTTCAATTTGAAGATGGCTAAGAATAGTTCAATGACGGAGCATCTGAACGAGTTCAACTCGATGATTAATCAATTGGAGTCGGTCTCTGTTGTTTTTGATGATTCATTCAGGGCGCTTCTTTTCTTATGTTCCTTGCCAGAGAGTTGGGACAATCTTGTGATGATAGTCAGCAACTCAGTATCAGGTATTCTTACATTCAATGATGCAGTTAGTTGTATATTGAATGATGAGATGAGAAGAAAGGTTGTGGGTGGGACTTCTACAAGTACTGCACTCATGGTGGATACCAGAGGAAGATCACAGGAGAGGAAGAAGTCAGAGAAAGGCCAGTCCAAGAGTAGAGGAAAGTTCAAAGGGAGATTTTCCATGAAGTGTTGGAACTGCGGGAACAAAGGTCACATGAGCAAGGATTGTTGGGGTAAGAAGAAGGAAAAAGGTGCAGAGAGCAAGATAGAAGGTCAGGAAGCAAATGTTGTGAGTACAATTGAGCAGAATTTTGATGATGTGTGCCTGTCAGCCGGTGATGGGGCAAACTCAGATCTGTGGTTTGTAGACTTAGGGGTTTCTTACCATTGCAGCTCAAAGAGATACCTATTTTCAAATTTTGTCCAAGGAGATTTTGATCATGTCATAGTTGGCAATGGACAACAGTGCAGAATTGTTGGTAGAGGAACAATTGTACTGAAGCCAGTGACAGGCAGAGAATTGAGACTTGCACAAGTTAGATACATCCCAGAGTTAAAGAAAAACCTAATTTCTATCAGTCAGCTTGATGTTGAGGGTTATGTAGCCGTTTTTGGTAATCCTCAGTGAAAAATTACTAAAGGGTCTATGGTTGTTGTCAAAGGGAAGCGGACAGGCACTCTCTACTTCTTGGAAGACAGTGAGAGTTTAGTTTCAGTGGCAACAGGAGACACGGGTACAGTGACTACATTATGGCACAGGAGGCTCGGTCATCTTAGTGAGAAGAACTTGAATATTCTACATAGGAGAGAGCTTCTACCTGGGCTAAAGAAGGTGAATCTAGAGTTTTGTGAAGGGTGTATCTATGGTAAGCAGAAAACAGTGAGTTTTCAGTTAGCAAGAACTCAGAAGAAGACTGAAAGGCTGGAGTTGGTTCATTCAGATGTCTGGGGTCCAACACCAGTGGCATCATATGCGGGAAATAAGTACTTTGTCACATTTATAGATGATTTCAGCAGGAAAGTCTGGGTGTTTGCTATAAAAGAAAAGTTTGAAGTCTTTGGCATCTTCAAGAAATGGAGAGTCATGTGTGAAAGCCTGGAGCAAGTCTCAAGTGTCTCAAGACAGATAACGGTGGCGAATACTGCAATAGAGAGTTTGATGTCTACTGCGCAGAGCATTGAATCAGAAGGATCAAGACCGTCCTAGGGACACCAGAGCAGAATGGTGTGGCAGAAAGAATGAACATGACCATTTTTGAGAGAGAAAGGAGTATGAGGTTTGACTCAGGTCTACCTACATATTTTTGGGCGGCAGCACTGGACACCGCAGTGTATTTGATCAACAGGAGTCCATCCAGTGCATTGGATGGTGGGATTCCAGAGGAGGTTTGGACAGGAAAACAGGTAAAACTTTCTTTTCTTAAAGTATTTGGCTGCATTGCTTATTCTCTGATTGAGAAAGAGAAGAGGAGTAAGTTAGACTCTAAGTCTACAAAGTGTGTTTTCATTGGATACGGTGGCGATGAGTATGGATACAAGCTCTGAGATTTTCAGAACAATAAGATCATTCGAAGTAGGAATGTGGTATTTGATGAAGAGCATACTTACAAAGACACGAAGGATGCAGTGGAAGAAAAGAAACAGGAGTTTATAGAACTCGATCATGTCAGAGATGGAGAAATTCCCCGAGTACAAACTGAAGATGGAAACTCTGAGGATGTGGAGGAGGAAGATGTGGTTGGAATAGACAGCCACATGCATACATCGGTACCTCAGCCGGTGTCCCCACAGTTGATGAGGACCACGAGGGTTACCAGGCCATCACAGAGGTATTCTGCTAATGATTATGTTTTGTACACAGATTCTGGAGAGCCAGAATGTTTTGTTGAAGCCATGCAGGATGAAGCTAAGGTCAAGTGGGAATTGGCTATGAAAGAGGAGATGGACTCTTTAGAGCAAAACAAGACTTGGGATCTTGTGAAGTTACCCACTGGAAAGAAAGCTCTGTTCAACAAATGGGTGTACAAGATGAAGAATGAGGTCGATGGTACCAAGAGATACAAGGCAAGGTTAGTTGTCAAGGGTTATGCACAGAAAGAGTGAATTGACTTCCAGGAGATCTTTTCCCCAGTAGTCAAGATGACATCCATCAGGGTGATTCTGAGCATGGTAGCAGTGGAGGATCTTCATCTAGAGCAGTTAGATGTGAAGACAGCATTTCTTCATGGAGATTTGGAAGAGGAGTTGTACATGCACCAGCCAGAAGGTTTCCAGGTAAGGGGAAAGGATGACATGGTCTGCAGATTAAAGAAAAGTTTGTATGGTCTGAAGCAGGCTCCACGGCAATGGTACCTCAAGTTTGACGGTTTCATGCTAGAAAAAGCTTCACCAGATGCCAGTTAGATCATTGTGTGTGCTTTCAGAGGTACATTACAAATGAGTTTATTATTTTATCCTTGTATGTGGACGATATGTTTGTAGCAGGTTCCAGTATGAGGAAGATAGAAAAGCTCAAGAAACTGATGGCAAAGAAGTTCTCATTGAAGGATTTGGGAGAGGCGAAGCAGATTCTTGGCATGAGGATATCTCAGGAGGACTATGTAGAGAAGGTACTGAAGAGGTTCCATATGGAGAATGCAAAGGTAGTGTCAACACCTTTGGCAGCACACTTCAAGCTCAGCAAGCAGTTGTGTCCAACAACTCAGAAGGCAAGGGATGAGATGATTAGAGTTTCACATGCCTCAGTCGTGGGAAGTCTAATGTATGCAATGGTTTGCACAAGACCAGATATCGCACAAGCAGTGGGAGCAGTCAGCAGGTACATGCAGAATCTAGGCAAGGAGCACTGGAATGCAGTGAAGTGGATCTTAAGATATCTCAGGGGTACATCAACTTACAGTTTGTGCTATGGAGGTGATAGTCTTCAAGTATAGGGATTTGTAGATACCAATCACTCTGGTGATAGAGACAGTGGGAGGAGCACCACTGGTTATGTTTTCACTATCGGTGATACAGCAGTGAGCTGGGTATTTCAGTTGCAGAAGATAGTGGCATTGTCAATTACAGAAGCTGAGTATGTGGCGATCACTGAAGCTAGTAAAGAGATTATCTGGTTACAGAGGTTGATGGAGGAGCTCGGCAAGGAGCATAAGTGTAATACATTATGGAGCGACAGCCAGAACACAGTTCACTTGGCAAGGAATCCAGCATTTCATGCAAGAACCAAGCACATTCAGCTTAGGTATCATTTCATACGCAGTGCATTGGATGAGGAGCAGTTGAAGCTGGAGAAAATTGATGGAGCTAAAAACCCTGCAGATATGTTCACTAAGGTTGTGAGCAGAGACAAGTCGAGTCTCTATTGCAACTTTGTGAAGCTTTCCAAGAGATAGATTAAGAGAGCGCGGCACAAAGAAAGAAGGTAGATCTAAGAGTGATGTCATTAATCTCCAAGTGGGAGATTGTTATGGATGGAGATTAATTTCATCAAGAGGAAGCCCCAAATCAGAGTTCACGAAGGAGTTGGTAAATCAGTCATTATCCAAAAGTAACAAACATGAGATTTGGATAGATTTTGGGGAGTTAGTTGAGGATGGTTTTTGTCATTATCCAAAAGTAACAAACATAAGATTTGAATAGATTTTGGGGAGTTAGTTGATGATGTTTTTGGCCATTATCCAAAGTCACAGTAGGAAGCTTTTGAAGGAGGATTTGAGGTGTCTGTAACCGCCAGCCACAAAAATCTCGTGTGGAAGTTACGAACGTGTGAAATAAATTGAAGGCTCAGTGAGGACCTTTGTGTGCTGCAAAGAGAGAAAAAAAAATTGTGAGATCACAAGAGTTTCTTGGAGAGAGAGAGTTTTGAGGGCTTGTACCTGATTCAACTCTTAGTGAAGCCTTGCAGATCCTGTGCCACCGTGGACATAGCCCAATTTGGATGAACCACGTAAAATCCTTGTCTCTCAATGTTTTCTTTTAGATTTTGGTTCCTATTATTATTCTGTATTTTTTGTTGATTTTATCGTAACTACGTACTTGGCCGTACTAACAGCAATCATATTAGAAAAATATTTATCGTATTCCCTATCAAATATGGGCATATAAATTAGCCGCACATCTAGTGCAAGGGTGATGCAACAAGTATTTTTCCATCCTCTATTGTTAACACACGAAGGCCCACCGTCAAATTCCAACATCATCCAGGACCACATATCAACATGGTGAAATACCTTCTCCAGAGCCTAGATGGAAAACTAGGCCACATAATCGAACAATTTGGCTAGGAGAAACAATGTCAACATGCCGTTCTCTGGGAAGCTAACAATGTTGGTAGAATTAATTAACATTAAACTTGCAGAACAACAAGAAAATCAAATTAAGCAAAGAATATGGGATAAAGAGACGACATCAACCATTAAAATAAGAACTTAATACATAGAAGTCTGAAAATTTTCATGGGTCTATTTCAATAATGTCTTATAGCATCATCTTTTGTATGGATGAGTTTCCCAAATCCTAAATCTACGCTCATGCCAAACCAAACTTTTCATGCCAACATCTCATGCCTCTGTCTCTCTGCCCCTGGCCGCTCTCCGCTGATAAACCTGCACAACAAAAATAGTGTTAATTAAGCTCAGAGGAGGAGGAGAAGGTAGAAGAAAGGGGAATAAAAATTATACTCAGGGATTTTCAACAGCAGCTTTTCTTGCACATAAATTGGTTTGATGACTCAATTTCCATTATTTGCAACTGCACTTACCTTGCATACAACATATTGAATTCCTGAGGACTAACATAGCTGCCCTAATCAGTAATAACCATTTCGTTTCGGTGCAGTCTTTTCGGCATGACAACACCCTTTTAGGAGAGATGGTGGAGATGCCACCATTGGACCTCTTCTGAGTGGAGAGAGATGCCAATCATCAGCTGAGCCAAGATTAATTTGCCTTTCCATGTACCAACACTACATTGAGAATGCTAAACTAGCTTTAACTGCTAATACCTTTTCAAGAGTGTACTGCCATCAGTACTACTTTCTCAAGCATATAGGGTACTAATCAAAATAAATGACAAGAAGGTTTAATAAAGCATCTCTATAAATACATATAATTGCCACAAAGGTCCCGTTATACTGACTTGCACTGATTATATCATACCACACTAGCAAGGCACTACGGTACTAAAGTTCGATTTGATATAAGCCGAACTGATCCAAATCAAACGAAATCACCCCATTTTGCCTCGTATTAGTATCCAATTGGTACTATGGCTATGAGTGAGAGAAAAAGTATTAGTACTCTATCTCGGTATAGAATGTAATAGGTGTCGTACCAACTATATTACACCAAATGGTGATGTAACGATATGATTCTCAGTATCAATTTTGCAAACTTTATTATCACATTGCTACTATAGATAGCATTGGGGATTTTAACATAGAACTAGCTGTCCCATTATCATTTCTGCAGCAACTCAACTGAACGAGAAACCATGATATATAAAAACACCACGATTTCCCACATCCACAAGCAATGCAAATGGTACACTTGGATGGTTTTTGCCTTGTGAATAATGACCCACTGCCCTTGCACTCTACTCATAACCAAATTTCAATATTCCCACTTCTACAGTTATTGGATGAGGATACAACAGGGAAAGAGTTGGGATGGCCTGAAAGTTTCAGTCTACCTATGAGTACCATAACATTGACGCAGTACCCATAATGTGTTGCAGAATAACTTTCTTCATGATTTGGTTCAGCACAAATATAAATGCAGCAAAGTGAGGAGACAGAAGCTACTGGAAAATAAATCAATAAAGGCAATATAGGTAATAGTCTTCATCATACCTCCTTTTCAGCCTGTGTGAGTCTGCTCCAGAGATATGCTACATGCCTTCTGATAGCCCTCTCTCTCCCAGAATACATAGGCTGCAGTCTTGGATGATGCTCAGCCAAGAATAAGTCATAGCCAGTCTGGTTGGATCTGGGATGAAAGGGTTCCTTTTGAGACTTCCGGCGGTGGTAATTCCCTGAGCTTTGAGTTGCAGATGGTATGGGAGGAGCATGATATAGGACACCTCTCATTGTGCAAGAACCACAATTTGCAATCACTAGATACCCATATTCAAACTTCCCATAAATCTTGCCAGTTACCCTAGAGCCTTCTTGTAAGGGGGGAATTCCTGTGTATCAGAAGCCAGTCAAAATCCTAAAAATGACCTGGACACTTCAAGTACATTATTTAAAAAAATAAAATGCATAAATGTATGATTTGGAGAGGAGCAAATGACGCGCGCGCACACACATATATATATTTTTAATGAACAATAGAGCTGAGGAAGTGTCTGATAGATAGAACTTACAACAGAAGAAAAAGGAACTTTCCACCAGGCAAAAATACCAGCCAAAAGGCCTTTAAACTTGCACTAATGGCTTGGATACAACTTCAAAGAGATCCACCAATATATTTACATGACACAAGGATCCACAAGCTGGTACTAGTCTAGGAACAACATGCTTTGTACTGATTCCTATCCGAAACATTTCCTGATCCACATTCATTTTAGCCTAAGGGGAAAGAGTCTCCATAGAGCAGTGATGCATGAGTTTTAATGATCCCTTTCATAAATTAAAGAGTCCTCAAGGTTTGGAGGCGGAGTTACCACTATGAATATGAATCCTCTTTGATCACCATCCCTACCATATAACACAGATCTGAGATAGGGGGTTGTGAGCTTACCACTTGTCATCGCATTCACAAGATCTCATGTAAGGTGGAATTGTATGTCTAGAAAGAGATGCACCCGCATTTTTGTCTAGACATGTCCAGAAAGACATGCACAAAGGGAAAGAACAGCAGTCAGAAAAGGAAATGAGAACTATGGAAGATAATGGTAGAAGAAAAAGGAATTGCATCAAGAACACTTGATACGGACATGTTTCTAAAATTCTTTCCATTATTTGGGCAACCGTTCCATAATGGTATTGTCTATCATAACAACTAAAAGCTTAATCTCTCCAACCAGATCCAAAAAACCCTCAACAAAACCCTCCTTATGTGAAATCCCTTTCTTTCACTAATTGACAAATTTAGATCACCGGACATGCCAGGACTACCATAACGAAACAAGCAGGCATTCTAAACAGTACCAAGCATAACAGCCTCATGCATAAAAGGAAGCTTGGATCAGTAACATTGGTGCAGCCAACTGACTGGAATCAGGTGGGATTGTCACTGGCGGTAATTTTAAATGGGATCAAGCCATCAATAGATTGAAAAAAAAAGAGAGGAAAGAATGTCCAAAGTACAAAAAGAAAGAATCTACATCATCATGTAATAAAAATATGATCATGCCAGGGGAATATAATTACCAAGCAAGAGTCTAACTCATGTTCAAACTATATTTCCTTTTTCAGCCACGTCAGGAATTTGGTCTTTCAAGGCAAAGTAGAACATGATCCCAATAAAGGAAAGAGAAGTGAAGTGAAATAAAAGAGAATTGTTTTTAAATCCAACCTGTCAGTGTCTGGTCCGTGGTGCTGCTATCCTCAGCTGATGTTGTGGAAACTTGTGGCTGAGATGGCTCTGGTTGACTAACAGGGTTAGCTGCTGGTGAAGCCATTGTCATGGCTTCTTGAGGGTGTAGCGGTTTTGATTGACTTGCAGGTTTGCTGGCTGGTGAAATGAAGAGGAAATAGGAAGCTTAAATTACCAGGAGTTCGTTCAGTATACACCATCAGGTGAAATAAAAAAAGGATATACAACATTCTATGTTTGTATCATAACATACCAGATACAGAGCCGGAGGAGTCTTTGTTTTGGAGATAATAGACTTGTTCAAAGTTACGAAGCAAGGAAATATAGTACTTGCGTAATATAAATGATGCATTTGTGATTGTTGAAGGAAAACCAAATGCAGCTACTACATCCCTCCACTTTCGATCTCTTATGACCTGAGGTGATTAATATGCATTCAAAGAACAGAGCAGAAAAGCATGCAACAAACATTCTTGTTGTTCAAACACTGTAAGATAAGAAACTAACCAAAGCCAATATTATCCTGATGCAAATTTTATATGTTTCTGTATAAGAGAAACAGTCCATGGCCAATATCATCCTCATGCAATGTGCATATGTTCATATATATGATGGACAGTAGCAAGAATCATACCAAAAGGAAGACAAAATTCAAACCAAGAAAGAGGAGGTAACAACTAACTCACCAGTCTAGTTACAGAAACAGAAAATGAGTTTAAAATTGTTTCTTAATAAACAATGTGAAGATGAACCATAGACAAAACATTCTCATTCAATATATCATCTGATTTCCACAAGCAAAAAAGGGTCTAATGAAACAAATATGATATCAATATCATATGATCCATTGTGTCAAATGCATATTAACATAGCATGTTTAGAGAGTGAAAAAGCTGTATATGCAACTAAACTTGACTACTGTGTTGATAATTATAATTATCTGCTAAGTTGACAATTTCAAGTAACCACTTAAAAAAACAATCTAAATTACATAAAAACAGATAAAGTCACTACTACTCAATATTTATGTTGAAAATACGAAACTGTAATAAATAAATGAACTGTAAATGTATACCATTACCATTTCCTCCATTTTCTAAACACATCTTGAACAAATATAAATGAGGGACATCTATTGCAATGCTGCCTCTGTATTTAATGATGTTACATTTAAATTCAATATAATTTTATCTAGAGTCTCAGGTTAAAACACCACCTTCAACAATTTTGCAGTTTAAGCATATCCCTGAAGAGGCCTGGTATGGAGGTTGATGGGCTTCAAAAATTCATTAGGGAGTTCAGGAAAATTAGAGGCATCATTTATAAGATGATACATCACATACATGCACCAACATAAATCCAGACAAGTCAAATGCTAAGACTAAGATGAGACTTAAAGGAAAAGACAGAAAATTGGTGAATTAGATCCTGTGAATGCAATTATAGATGGCATCTTTTCACCTACATTGTCCAGTCCCCCTCGAGAAGTAACTTCTACAAAAAGACGATGAAGATTAAGGGGCTTTCCTCCAACTGTAGGCACCCTAAAAGCAACAAAACATAAAAAGAAAAAAGAAAAAACAAGAACAATGTTAGCATTTGAAACCTCCAAATCCAATTAATTATGCAATTGACTGGCTAAACACTGAATTAAGATAGTATGAGCGCTTCATATGACAGATTGGCATATAGCAAAAGGTCAAACTAATGTCTATTTATTAGTTTTCAGATGAGAAATTGTCGAGATCGATGGAGCCCTGAGATCAGATGAACTGAAGAAACAAACCAGGGATCGAAATGTTGATTGAACTTTGAGAATTCTTGACTGTTCATTCATAAATACAGTAAAATAAGAGTATTTACCCTAGAAAGTCAAAGACTAAAGTATAAAATGATGGTACCAAGTGGAATTATAAGCGAACATTTAGTGAAGCTTTAGACCAAAGTAATCTCTGAAAACAAATAACAACATAGTGATCATTCTTTCTAGTTCCTAACAAATTCTGTCATGACCTTAACAACATTCATTCCAAAGAGAATACATCCAAAGGCTCAATTAATCCAATGTTCCATCCTCAAATGCATTTGGTAGCTGCAATTTAACAAATTTATTGTAAGTTATGAGAATTTCTTAACACATTTAAAATTGCTTTTTTCCTTGCTTTTTAAATTTACTTATTGCATGCCTTCCCTAAGGCTTCCAACCTAGTAAATAATCAATGCTCGCAATTTCTCACAGCTTGCTCCCAAACAATAATACGATTATTAAAGCATATGTAATTGATTAATAAGACAGCAAGAAGAGAATAAACTTCCAGAATGCAAAGTTCATTTTGAAAACACAAGGATAGCACTTTGAAATAACATTATAATCAAAATCCAAATAAGAAGCTTCACACCAAAGCAATATTTCATATATATATATATATATATATATATATATATATATATATATTGAATGAGCAAAAATGAATATATAGGCAAAAAAATTATTCTAATGGGCCAGCAGTGATAATTGAGTTCTGATCCTCTTAGTCTAGGGATGACTGGAGAGGTTCAGTTCTGCAACCATGGCCATCCATGTACTGCACAAAAACATGAATGTGTGAGTTCCATGCAGTACTGCAGCTCTTGATATTTACAGTTGCACACCAACCATGGACATATCATTGAATATTTATATCCACGACAAGAATAGAAGCTCATGGTACTAGGCTTAGGAGTCAGCTTTTGAATTTAAGGCAAATGAAAGAAACTCAATATTCCACTCAAAGACAATTTTATCAGAACTATATCAAGGAAATATTTGTCAAATTTCAGTCCTCCAATGCATTTAAAATGCATAAGAAGAGCATAATAAGAATGACTAAAAAAATATAAAAGAATGCCTACTTATGCCATGCAAATCCGCCAGATAATACCCGATAGGTGTGCAAGGCAAAATAACATGGATCAACTAGAACAGATTCTAAACAAGAAAAGTTAAAAATACCTGCACAGATTACTCCAACTCCAAAGTTTTCCTATTAAAAAACACAGACTGAAGAAATAGAAATAAACAATGGCAACAAGATATACATAAAGAAAGGTTATGCAAATTTAGAAAAAAAAAATATGTAGCTTCAATTAACAGAAGGCACTAAGTACACATAACCCATTCATAATGATCTTAATGCTAAGTAACATAAGAATCACTTCACACAAGCACTTCAAAAACTATTCACACAATCATTCCATAGCAGAAACTGAAAAAAAAAAAAAATAGTAAGACTTGTTTCCAAATCCCACAGAAAGGAGAAATGCTCGAATGCCAAGTTTAACATTAATAAGTGCATCTAGCTAATTAACAGTAAACCACAAAACAATCTAAATGTAAGTTGAAATAAGCACATTATAATCCACCCATTACGGCACATAAGGAACAGAAAATTGAACAGAATCTTGCAGAAAATTAAACCCTCCTGTGCATTGCATGGCCAAGAAAGCTCATTTTACATGAATATATGCATGCCTATGACATAGTATACCCGTAGAAAACAATCTAAAGAATTCAATTGAATAAACAATCTTAAAGCCATATTCACATCCATCAGATAGAGAAACCTAGCTGATTGATGAAAGATATTAAACCTAATCCACATTCCATGGGTACGGGAAAAATGCTCCCTTTTGCATCCATAAGCACATGGAATCAATCCATAATAAATCCAAAAAATTAAGGTCAACATCTATGCGGAAATACAAGAAGATCATCAGATTGGTGTCCGGAAAGAAGTATCGGTATCCACCTCCCCTGACACCACGAGCTTACATTATCTCATCCAGGATCGAAGTTTCGCAGAAGACATAAAAGAACAAAGAGATGATAATAAAAATCCACAGACACAAAATTCGTTCAGACCGATTTTTACCAATAAACCAAGGACAAGAACCCGCTTCCACATTCCACAGACAACAAAAACTCATCTTTTGCACCTGTGAAAGCAGATTACGGATCAAAATAAAAAGGCCAGAAAAAATATCTCCAGAAAAGAAGAAGAAGAAGAAGAAAGAAAGAAAAAAAAAAAAACACTTGAAGCGAGCGCTCAAATAGAATGAATCCAAAACCCACGTCCTCACTTCACCAAAAGATCGCAGAACTCGATCCAAAATCAAAACTTTTCAACGGGATAATATTCAAGATCAAAAGTTGACTAGAGACACAAAACACAGGAGCCATCATAAGAGAAACCCGCTCACATAAACTTGGTTCTGGCCGATCTATGGAGCTGCTGAAGGGTTTCCATGAACACCGTTCCATCTGAGATCACCTCCTCGTACGTTGCCTGCGGCGATATGGTGGGGGGGACAGGGGGTGGCTGGGTTTGGATAGGGGTGACCGTTGGTGGTGGTTCTGTTATGGGTGACGAGCAGCTACCGTCTTTGGACATCTTTTTCCTCCTCTCTCTCTCTCTTTTTTTTTTTTTTTTTTAACAGAGGTAAAGAGGAACAGTGGGTTAGAAACTAGAGGGGAGGGGGGAGTTTAGGCCCCTAAAAAGCCCAGTGTTGCCCTAAAAGCGGGAGAACGACGGAATTTGAGGCATAGGGTGAAGGTTTTCGGAAAGGAGTTGGAGTTGGATGGGCATTTAATGGACGAGCGGCCGGACATTCTCTCAAGTGGCATCCACCATGTAAAAATTAGATCTTTCCAAACGCAAAGAAAACAAAGATATGGATGAAAGATTTAAAGAAGACAAAATGGAGAAATCGGTGGGAGGATAAAAGAGTCCTCCGCCCACGTCAAGCCATTACAATGGCGGCTGTGCCACCGTGGCAGGGATGCTGCTTGCTCTGAGGTCCGTCGTAAATATTTCAATCCCTACTTTTGTTGGTGTTGCGCTTGGCATATGGGTTCAAAGGTGGTGAGAATTTATCCCCGTAATTCTTCATTCTTTTTGGATGTTTGGTATAGATTTTTTTTTTTTTTAAATCCTCAACAGATCAACGCAGAAATTATTAAGAGGCCGAAACAATGCGGTATTAATAAAATATTATATAACTTTATTATCCTCTTCCTTCCCACTTTCTCACGCCATAAATGATATTAATAAAATAATAGTACTATTTTTTTTATATTAATTTTACTCTAAATGCAATGCATGTAACACCTACATTTATAATATTTTAACGTAAATAAAAACTATATACCTAAAAATTGACACCAAAAAATTGTTTATATATTTTTTAAAAAATATATTTGGATGTATTTAAATGTAGTCAAATGTAAAATTTATTTATTTTCTTCATCTTTAAATTCACATAAATTTTAAATTTTTTTTATTTTTTATTACTAAGATTCATGAATCATATATATTTAAAAATTGAAAAGATAATTAATTTTTTTAATTTATTATTATTATTATTATTATTATTATTATTATTATTATTATATCTCTATGCTAATTAGCATACTAACTTTTAAATAATGCTCTTGTGGACTATGAGGAAAACTATATATTTTATTTTTTTTTTTTTGAAAACAAAAACCTTACAGACGAAGTTATGCAGATGATGTGGAGCGCTTTCACTGCCCCTACCATTGATAGAATATTTATACAATAAAAACGTTACATATCTACCGTGTAACGGGCGCTGTGAATCCAAGTAAATGTTGGGGTAAATGCTAAAAAAAATGTTTTATTTTTATTAAATAACGTGCCGCTATCTAAGTAATTCCAGATCAGAAAGCCGCGCGCTTGATTTTCATCAGCTTCTATTTTATTTTAATTTTTTATTTTATTTTAAAAATTTTTGTGAATCTATATAAGAATGATTTCAGAAACATTTTAATATTTAAACGTCAATGCTCTACCCAAAAAGCTTTTGTCAACTTGTTTTTGTTTGTTTCCGTAAGTATTTTCAGAAAATTCATTTTCTATTTTTTTAATTTGATTGTCGATCTATTTATTTCTCAAACTTTTTTTAGAAATTTTTTTGAATTTTTAGAAAAAGCTTTTCTATCCTCAACAACCCTTGTCATTCTCTTGGTTTCGTAACTGATTGAATTTGCCTATAAAAACTTTCTTAAAAAAATTATTTTTTATTTTTAAAACTTTGTCAACACATTCACTCCTCATGGTTTGTTTAACTTACCAATTTTACTTATATAAATGAGTTTAAAACTTGAAACCCATCTGATTAATAAAATGTTTATCCTTATTCTTTTTTCTATTTATTTCTTTTTTTTTTTTTTTACAAACGGACGATCGTGAGTCAAGCCCGACATGTCGGAATACAATATCTGAGATAAGACTGACATAAATCACCCGATCTCCAGGACCAAAAATTAGAGTGCTGGGCCACCCGGGTAGCTACCCAATCAGCAGCTGAGTAAGCTTTTCGATAGATATGCCGAACCTGGACTCTGGAAGCCTGATGAAGAAGAGACCTGATGTCACGTAGCAAAGGGTTAGAAGACAAGGGGTCGCCGAAGTCCTGCCAGAGCCAACGCACCACTGTAGTAGAGTCACCCTCAATAATAAGATGGCAAAAACCCAGACTGCTCCACGCCACATATAACTCGGCAAGCGGCACCGACAGGTCAAGAGAACCAAACCCACTAGCCGCAATCATCAACCCATCAGAATCTCGGATCACAAACCCCGAGTCAGCCAGCCGACTTTGGACACTGCCATCAAAGTTAATTTTGACAGATCCTAGTGGAGGGGGTTCCCAAGAAATAAAGACAGTATGCCAGCGTGCTACCGAGGCAGCAAGGGAATCACAGATGCTAGGTCTGTCAATATCAAGTCCTGACTGGTTGATCATGTATTCGTCAGAGAGGGATAGAGCTGTCCTAAGGATCTTATGGGGGGGGTCGCTTTTATCAGAAAAAAATTTTTCTATTCCGAGCCAGCCATATCTGATAAGCAATATAAGCAGCCGAAGAGCTCAACCGTGGTGTGCCCCTCTGCCCGCCCTGCCGAATCATCCTAAAAAAGAAGAACGACAAGAGCCGCTGCTATCAAACCAGAAATGATAACCAGCTATCTGCCAGACTAATCTAACACCGTCACAAGTGAAGATAGCATGGTCAACAGTCTCCTCCTCCATCCTGCATAACGGGCACATAGGCTGGATCATCAAATCCCTACTCGAGAGCAGAGAGCAGGTTGGAAGGCAGTCCCAAGCTAGCTTCCAAATGAACAGCCGCACTCTATGGTGAATGGGAAGCTTCCAAATCCAAGAGACATCCAATAAGTGCCTAGGCTGTAACATATACTCCTGCATAAGATTCCTAGTCGGAGCACGAGTCGTATAGGATCTCCTCCAAAATCTAGTGTCCGAAACTCTGCCCGATATAAGAGGGATGGACAAAATATACCAGGCTAGCTCTGCCCCAGAAAGAGTGGCAACACGGGGTATCCCAGCCAGTGCAGTCCTGAACAGTTAAGTAATTGATCAGACATGTTTAAAACTTATTTTAAAAAATCTTATCATCTTTTTTTTTTTTTTTTTGAGGGAAGGGATCTAACCAAACAAATTTATTTTTTATAAATGATTATAAAATTCAAAATGCATCGGATTACTCAATATTTCAAATTAAATAATTGCTTCCCACTCTCTCTCTCTCTCTCTCTCTTTCTCTATCTCAGACACACACATGGTGTATCTTTTTTCTTATTTACATATATATATATATATAAATAATTAAAAAATATAATTATTTAATTTGAATGCCGACATGATTCTGAATAGAGTAGAATGAAGGAAGTAGATTATGTAGCCGATTTCATGTAGTTGAAAAAAAAAAAGGCTTAGATGAGTTGAATTGAGTTAAGATACAGCTATAAAACCTAGGAAACAAAAGATGGTGATTCTTTTATTCTTCTAAATTTTAATTAGATTATATCTTGATTTTAGGATAAGCTATCAAGATAGATACAAAAGGTGAAAAAAAGAAAAAGCTTGCTTGGTGTTCCTTACTAGGATGGTTCCTCACTAAAGATAGAAAAAAAAAAAAAAAAAGCTAGATTGTTTGATTTTGTCTAAAAATATTTTTAAAAAACTTTAACTTTTTTTTAAAGTCATAAAATCATTTTTAAGAAATAACACCAGCATGCTTTAGGGCCACTTTCTTTTGAAACAAATTGGTGGTTATGTCCAAAAATAAATTGATGTCTTAAATAATGATATCAATATTCTATAAAACACACTTCATCCATTTATTGGTCATAACATATTTATTTCATGCATTGAACCATCTTGTGCAAATCTACATCACAAATATATCATATTACATCCAATGCACATCAAGATCCAAAATGTCTCATAAAAATTAACATAAAAACATCAAAAAAAAAAAAAAACAGACATTAGATGCTCGACTTGACGCACTAATTTACATAACATTACATCATATATTTATAATATGTTATGTATACTATATTATTAAATAAAAGGGGAACATTTTATATTTATTTTCGTCATTATCTTTTTACCCAAGTATTCTCTCTCTCAAGTTAGTGAAACGCTTTGAGAACTCGTTTATTTATAATATTATAAATATATATATTTATAACATATGTTTGAATTGCATATCCTATGGTTCCATTTCCACACCTGAATTAGAGAGAGAGATCAAAGAGTAAATTAGTGATCTATTCCTTGCTTTCTTTTTCATTTCCTTCACAAGAGCTTCCGTTAAAAGATGAAGTCTCTGCATGCTAACGTTTCACGTTTTAAATTTTTAGCAGTAAAACAATCTGTTTGTTTAATGGGGTTATTTTTAAAATAAAAAATACCCTGTAATAAAATTTAAATTGCAGAGAAACTAATTAAAATAAATTTAAAAAACTATTATTAATTTTAAAATTCCTTTCGAATCTGACTCCCCAGGCACGTTGCACCTTATCGCCAACACGCGCGCTTATTTATTTATTAATTAAATTTAAATGGCTTTATCGAGCTTACAAACAAGGCCGGTCAGACTTTTTTTTTTTTTTTTTTTTTGTTATAGACGAGCGATCACACCATTCTGGCACGAGTCAAGCTCGAAACATCAGAGTACAAAATTTACTGTAATATGATAGGACAAGAAATCTCAGAATGCTAAATCCACCGGCTAGGATTGCGGCGACAGAAGAAGCAACATAATCAGCCGCAGCATTGACTTTCCGATATATATGCTGAATCTGAAAAACACTAATAGACTGTAGAGTGACCCTTCTTTACCAGCAAAAGCAAAGCTATTTTCAAACCGATGTCTTTTGACAACGATTTATGTGATAAATGCAAAAAAAAAAAAATTTATAAAAATAATATTAAAAAAAGCATCATTTTAAATAATATTTTTTTATTCAACGATAAAATGTAAGTATCATTTTTTTTAATCATCATGAAAAAATAAAAATATCATTTAAAAATAATATATTATTTAAATGATATTTATTAAAAGAGTCATTTGAAATAGTGCTTTTAAGAATCACTAATTTTTTTATGTAGACTGAAATTTAGATGAAATGAAAAAAAAAAAAAAAACTTTCTAACTAAAAAGGATGCTTTTAAAAAAATATTATTGTTAATAACAATTTTATTTTATCATAATAAATAAATAAAAATATCGCTTAAAATGACACTTTTTCCTTTTTAACCCCGCCCCCTTTACGTAAAACCGGTGTCAAAGCAAAAGCGCCGGTGATGACATCATCTAGCGGAGGATAAATTAATTTATCAAACTCTGCCGTCAGTTGTAACCAAAAAAAAAAAAAGAAAAAGAAAAAAAAAAACTCCGCCGCCACGCCAGTTTGGTTGCCGACATAAAAGTCATTGTCTTCGCCTGCTTCCCGGTATGGTTGGTCGCACCAATCCTTAAAATCGCACAGATGAGGAGAACGTCAACGGCAGAGGCAGAATGCTCGCATTGTTTATTATTATTCTCTCGGGCTATCGCCGCCAATATTTTCGGAGCCAACCTATTTATGTTTATTATTATTATTATTATTAATCCCACTTGGCTCGCTGGCGTATTTATGTTCCTTCTATAAACTAAAAAATTTACCTCCAAGTCTTATGATTTAATTTACATTTTATCACTGTAATTAAAAAAAAAGCATTAAAAGTAATAAAAAAATTTATATAATTATTAAAGAGTGTACCAGCAAACTTCAAACGTAATTATAAAATAATATAGATGAATTTAATCAAAACTTATCTTTTTAAAGATTGCATGTTTTTTCTGTTAATTTTAATAGCTATTTAAACGACACCGCTGCAGTGTTAATTAAATAAATATTTTTGGTTTGAAAGAAGGTACAAATATAACAATGATATCCTCACCTTTATATCAAACGCTACAGAAAGAAATACGAAAGAAACGTCAACCAAAAAATCAACAAGACTAATGATGCTTCGTTGGCTAAATTTGCATGCCTTGAATGCTACTTCACTGCCTGACGATTATGGCCATTGGTAATTGTCTAGCGAGTTGGACAGGTCGAAAATCTTCCAAGGCGTTCAGCTTAGCGAGGATCAAATCCATCACCATGCTTAATCCAGAGGCTAAGCACTGAGAAGAACAGCTGGACAACAAAAGATTACCATAGGAACAAAGGTTACATCAGAACCAAGCAAGTCATCCATCTAAAATCTACAGTAGTCCTTTGCCCAGTGAGAGATCGCTACAAATACCTCAAACCTCATCAGTGCACTCTTTCAAGCAACTGTACAACATTTCTTTGCACACCCAACAGGAGTCCATCTTTTATTGCGCTAAAACCTGGAAACATTCATGACCCATTAAACTTTGAAGATCAGTATCTTTTCCAGTTTCCAAATCCAAAATAGAGCAATCAAAGCAGGCGAAGCCAAAAGATGGGTGATGGAAGAGGGAGACTACCTCAAAGTAGCGAATCGAGGTATGAGTCGATTAGGCAGTGATTGGACTGAAGGAGGCTGCCATGCATAGGTGCGGTCCCACACGCCAACAAAGAGAGCCTCCGTGTCAGGGCTAAATGATATGCCTGAGATCTCACCAAAGAAATCCAATTCCTGTCGCTTGTTGTACCCACTTCCCAAGTCAAAGATGTGAACGAAGTCTGCAGGCTCCGCCATTGCCATGAATCTACCATCTGAGGTGAAGCGGATGGATCTTATATCCCCAAGATTTCCTCTCAAGACGGTAAGTCATTTGGAGAGGTTTCGGACATCCCAAATCCGGCAACTCTTGTCCTGGTTACCAGTGGCGAACGTCCGACCATCAGGGTTCCATGCTGATTGATGCAAATGAGTAGTCCAGGTGTCCATGCAAAACCTGGGTAGTCTGTAAGAACCTAGGTGTTAGCATACTCATTTTTTGAATTCCATTCTCTGATAGTGGCAGTGATCATAGTGGGAGAAAGATAAATAAGGGATCACCTTTCCTGAATGAGCATCCACCAGCAATCCTTGGGGTCGTCTCCCACAATGACAAGAAGCTTTCTATCAGGGTTGAGTGCGGTATGCTGCAAAAAGAATTGCAAGAATAGGGACAACATCCATTGACGTGTTCCAAAGACATTTATCAAAACAAATAGAACATATTGGTTCCAAGACTCAGATTTGACAGAAATCCAGCACCAAGATCCTATAAGGGACAATACTGAAAATTGCCATTTTCTTCTCTTCACTCACGTGTTCATTACTTCTATACATTTTTGAACATCTGTTTTCATTAATTTTCCCCAGGACAGTTAAGAGTTGATCCCCTTCTAACTTTTAAAAAGAACGGATAAAAGCATTCAAATCAAAAGTACAATGTGATTCTTTTACCCAGACTGCCACTTGTAATCAAGTATGCACACCATGACAAAAAATGGAACATCTATGGCTTACATTCACAGGACACTAAAAATGGAAATGCTTGGAAAGATGGAACTTCTCCATGTCAAAATCTCTTACTCTAGAGTTATTGTTTGAAGCCAAAAAGTGAACAGCTGCAAAGTTCTAAGTTGGATAAGCCACTAAAGAAAGTATTTGAAAGGGAAATAGCAAAAAGAATGCAAAGAATGCTTAGACACCTGGAACTGTCATGAATCTCCACAGCATTTGTGATTGCATTGTCGTCATAAGTTTACCCCAAGTCGATCCAAATACTACATTTCCCATGGCAATAACATCACATGAATAAACAATATACATTTTCCAAAACCATAAAAGGGCCGGGTGAGGGGGGGGGGGGTGTGGAGGGGGGACTTTTCGAACCCTTGTTGCCAATAACCTAAATATTTTATCATTTAAATCATACAATGCACTGATGTTTCAAAAGGCCATAGCATAAAGTCTATCCTTATGTTTCATCAATGTCGATGTCATAATTTTATATGCTAGTATAGATCATGTCAGGCCAGTAGTAGCACCTAGCACTCAGTTATAAGTCATCTATCTGTCTCTAGTAGATACCCCATTTCTCTCCCCTTTATTTTCCTCTATTTCTTTCGTATTTTATTTATTTCCTTTTCCTCTCCTTCCTTTTTCTTCTTCTTTATTTTCCTTCTTCCTTGTTTCCTTCCTTTCTATCTTTTCCTCCTCCTTCCTTTCTTTTTTTTTCCCAACTTTTTCCTTTCCTTTATTTCTTTTCTTCTCCTTCCCTTTCTCTCACCCTTCCTTCTTTCATTCCTTTCTTTTTTTTTCTTTCTTCTTTCCCTACATAGTATGGGCTTTGGTGTCCCACCCCGATCCCGATCCTCGTTTCCATGAGAATGCGACCGGATGGCTGGAAGCATGGAGATGGATGAGCTGCCCCCTATTCCACTAGGTCTTAAAACCAAATTTATGACCTGGTGATGCCTAGAGTCAAAAACTTCTCAACCAAGTCAGTTAAATGAGTTCTAGTAAAGAGACATATTAGCAGAAGTCCAGACTCTGCACTGGACCACCACGATTTTGTCTGATGGTAGCAGGATGATAACCAAAACCACAAATATGAGACGGTCTAAGAAGTGATTAGGGTTGCAGTGCACTACTCAGATGGTTGAGTATTTCCAACTTTATGATTATAGGTTTAAACAGTTTTACCATCAAAACTTGAGAAAATAACTCAGCCATGAAACTATCTAGTATTTATCAGATCACACAGCACCAATTAAAAAAAAACTCATTAAAATATTATATTAAACAGCCTTGGAGATGTTATTCTGTTGGACAGCAGATAACATGCTTTATTCACATGAATATAAATTAAAAATGATTGACAAGTTTGCATGATATGCAGCAAAGCAACATAAAATTTCAAGCGATGATGGAAAAAAAAATTGTAGTTTCAACTATAGAAACAATAACTGCATAAATAGAGTAACAGTGTTATGTGCTAAAGAAAAGAGCACAGGTTGGCAAATCGGCACAAAATTTTGGTAAATTTTTGCAACTTCCTAAGCTCTTATTAAGTCTTGTAAGCTAATCTAAGTGATGATAATTACCTTACAAATAAGTTCCCCTTGAAATCCGCCAGCTACAAGTAACTTATCCTTTACTGCTAATGTACTAACTTGAGTTTGAAAAAATCCTTCCAATAAATTCCCTGGGTGTTTCTGTACCAAAACAGAACACACAACAGTGTAAGCATATAAATACAACAATCCCCTGTACAAGATGATCCAAGAAAAACTTTAGCCGTATTTGGAAATAAATGAAAAAGATTCGAAGAAGATATGTAACAAAATTATAGACAAGAAATTATGCACCCCACATGGTGCCACGTGCCCTAAAACATTTAGAACTTCAGACTTCTCACAACTTACTGCTGACCAGTGAATGACTGAAAAGTGCGACATAAGGTAGACATTATATTTTGATGTAGCCCAGACCAAGTTCCTAAGCTGCAAGGAGGAATAAGAGGAAAAAAGACAAGTCAGCTATTCATCTTGATTCTTACAGAGTACGAAATTAATAGCATATCTAAACCATTGTTTCGGCATTTTTTTTTTCAAAAAAAACACATGAATCTTCTGATTGCCACTACAGCAAAATTCAAATGGAACATGATCTTGTTTAGGACCATGTAGGTGATTTTCAAATAAAGGTGATTACAGCATATTCACTGAATTGAGGTAACTATGACATAGACTGGAAGGCAATGATTAAATGGCTTCTAACATAATTTCTAACATAATTTCTACAAGCATTGATTGAGAAAAAAATAAAATTAAAAATATAATAAAATTTCAATAACACTAGTCCCCTGCCATCTGGCATCATAACTATGAGATCAAGTGGTTTTTTTTTTTTTTTTTGTGTGGGAGGGGGTGGGGGGCTTTTTTTTATTTTTTTATTTTTAACTAATTTAGCCCATACCAAAGAATGTGAATTATTGAATCACTCCATATAGCTATGCCAGGTGATGTGGGTAATCAAACACCAAAAGTGGAATCCAAGTTAAGAACACTTCAGAAAGTGCATCTCTGTACAGAAATGTACATGTTTGATAACCAAAATTGCCAGGTAAAATTGAATTGGCATAACAAATTTAGGAACTGCTGATATAAAATTAAAACTAAGTTAACATTGATTACCTGAAAATGAAGTATAGTTGATTTCACATATCTTGTATTGCGCCAAAACTCATAACACAATCCTCCTTTCTTAGTTGCTTTACAATCCTAGTTACAAAAAGACAATAAAGAAAAGGAAAGAACAAAATAATACAAAACAAATATAGAAACATGCAACTATAATTCCTTTCTGATGCTTCTCCAGAATTGGGAATGCTCCCATAATTCTTATATTGTTCCAATCTAGTTGTCTATACCTTTCCCTTGTCATGCTTAGCCTATCCCAAGGTATTCCTTGTATATCTTTCCTTTCCTTGCTTCTGCAGATGAAGTATCTGACACCTTGCTATTCTGTAACAAGATAGAAACCTTGCTTCACTGAGTCACATGCATATTACCTTACTGGATAGAAGAATGAGGATACAATATTGATAATCTTGATCAAAAAACATGGAGATATGACAAGACAAATGGATCTAGATCACTAAAGATGAATTAAATTGAACTAATGAGTAATAAACATCCCCCTTTCTTAAAATGTGCTTCAGAGGTAACTGGAGCACCTAGCAATATAGGACCATCTTTAAGAAATGAGCATACCAATTGGCCATATTCTTCATCATCAGAATCTGAATCTCCCATTCCTCTGCCATGATATTCTTCATCCATATCATCATCCACATCAGCCATTTCATAATCATCAGACATTTTGTCAATGTCATCCCCTTGGTAGCGAGACATGTCGTTCTTAGTGTAATGTATGTCTCTGCAATGCCCAAGTCTAGGTAGTAAACCTCAAACATTCAAGAGAGCTAAAAAGAGAGGGAGGGAGGTGTGTGTACGTGTGCACATGCATGATATCAAGGTCCACTCAAAATAGGAAAGTTGCAGAGATAATGTGATCAACGCCATAAAAATATGTTGACAAGCATGTGCTCCTGGAGTAACAAAATAATTTACCATGGTTGCAGAGGACTTAAAAAATTACCTACATAAGAAGGACAATCTCAAGACAAAAGCAACATAACATAAACTTGCTTAAGAATGATGAAAAGTTCCTCTGGCAGCTAAGATAATTACTGAAGAAAGAAAAAGGAAAAAAATAGAAAGAAAAAGGAAAAAAATAGTTTGACTAACAATTTCAGAATTAACATAGATAGTAATAACCGCCATTAGTATTTACCAAAGGGATATTTCACATACATACATTCTAGGAGACTTCCACAATTGATCGAGGTCCTGCAAATCCTAAAATAATGTGCATATATATACTTAATATTGACCTCATCTTTTACAACTTTATGACATTAAGTTTTTAGACTGTTCCAGCGATGATAGTCCAAGTCCTAGTTTCACTACTTAAAGAGTGTCCTATTTAAACCATAAATTGGGTTGAGCGTCTTAGAATTAGGTAGGTTGTGTTATGAAGTATTATATATATATGTGTACTTATAGGGCTCCATAGGGTTTTGTATCTTATACCATATATATTGATTGTTCTCGCTTACCCTTGAGCAGAAACTATACCAGAATCATGTTGTCCAGTTCTTTTCTTTCTATGCTTTACACCTTATAAGCAACCAAAAATGCAACAACTTCTGCAGTCAACACAGAAACCAGTCAAAAGGTCACTAATGAGTGATCACTAGACAAAAGCTTTGATTGCTTTTGGCTTCCAGGATTTTGAAATGAAATCCAGAAAGGCATATTAATGGCCATTCAGACGATGTAGAGCTGACATAAATATAGAACACTAAAGGTACTGCAAGACAAGGGATTGGCACACAAACAGAGACATTGGAATGCTACCATAATGAATATAGAATGAAGCATGTTAATCTAGTGATGCCAATAAGATCCCACCTAAGGTTTATCCAATCCATGTTGAGATAACATAATGACGTACTCTACAAGAGCCTCTAAAGATCACATGCATCCAGCTGGCATTTAAAGTTAGAGAAATGGGAATCAATTAAGATACCAGACGCTAATGCAAATTTCCAAGTTGAGGGGGAACTTGTAACCAAAAATGATCAATAGAGGTTAAACATCTACATCCACAAAGGAGAGACAGGGCTTCACCAAATCCATCTGGCTATACCAATTAATAAAAAGACCATGAAAGTCAAAGCCTTCAATTATGTTACACATGCATTCATACAATAAGAGTGACATAGAATGATTAATGGATCCTCTACCTAGAGGCATGAGCAGTTGATTTCAACAGAAAATAAAAAAGGACAAGCATTCAACTACCATCTATGACACTCTGATCTGATCAAAGATTCCCACCACATTCTCTACGTCGGAGAATCACCATCCAACCTCCACATAATGCCACAGATTGGACCACTGGAGAACAAGATCATAAAGCCTATCCATATTTCAAATTGCAGTATCAGGAATCCTGCACGTAAAATGCAAATCTAGGCAGGCTGAAAAATGGCAGTTGTCTAAAAGTAGCCATTTAAAGGGGAATTCCCTTCAAGCGGTTACTATAATCTGACATGAAATAATGATAGGGGTCAACATGCAACAGCCCAAAATATTGCAACAATCAATATGAAAAAAAATGTTGGTAATTTATACATGCTCATATGAACATTTCTAGGTGTAAAAGAAATAGCATAAAATACTATTACTTGAACTAAGTTACCTTGGGTGAAACTTGTAATTTATCAGTATCAAAGTTGAAACATGTAACTTATGAGTATCAACATATTCTTTATGGTAACCAAGTCATCTATCAACACCATATGCATATTCCTTGTAGGACAAAATATAATTGTTTCAGACTTCCTCATCTCTAATCTAAGATGAAAATTAAGAATCCCATCAGGAATGTAATTCATGTTCACCAGAAAATGTAAAGTTGAAGAGTTTTTCTGTTTTAGGAAAAGCAAGCCCTAGCTTTTTGCCTACATCAGAAAGGTTATTAATTAATTGTAAAATTCTGTCTCATTCATGAAGGAATGAATTCAAGAGTGAATGACTGTAGCACATAGGGAATATAGAATATGAAACTCAATTATGTGTCGCTCGATACAAGACAAGGACAAGAAAGGATATTCAATAAAAACTAAGCCATCATCCTCTTGATCAAACCTACCCTACCATCAATTCAAAAGGAGAACAGCCCCCTTGTAGTAAATCAATGAAAGGAACAAAGAAGGAAGCTCTATCAATGCCACCATATATAAGGGAAGAAAACTGACCTACACCGACCATCACCCTCACGTTCCTTCTCCCTGCCTCTGGTGCTAGTTGTCAAATTGGAAGAAATGCCATGTGCTTAAAGAGCAGGAGTCACTAAGCAAGCACAGTCTCTTTCTCCCTTTCAACCACTTCCCTCAAATAAAGAAAGTATGGACCTTTTCCAACTTTCATTTCCAGTCTATTATGCCAATTGTTCTCACCGATCTTCTTACATCAATCTCACTTTATATATGCTAACCTCCCTTATTCCCTGCATACTGATTACTCATGTTGGCTAACTGCATGTCTTGGCAATTGAACCCTACCTTTTTCCATGATTGGATGCCTATTGATGAAGCTCAGTATTAAAGCATGTGCACATACATGCCCACACTCAACAAATAAAGGTGCATGAGATGTTTAAAGTTTATTTAGAGTGATATCCTTCAATTGTGCTTCCCTTCAAATACAATATCGAAACCATATAGTCAAGACTTCGGGCACGCAGGTGGATTATCGGAACCAAATGATTTTTCGGTAACCCAATCTAAACAGCCTCTGGGAAACTCCATAAAGCATAACCACAGACAGACATTCAAGAAAATTATGCCTCCTATGCTAAACAAAATAAGGAACTGTGATCCCCGCCCACCCCGCCAAAAAAAAAAAATATATCATACGAATCATAAAATTACCATGAAACCCGAAATATTTTTTTTTAAAAAAAGAAAAAGAAAAGGAGACACGTGAATCATATTGCTTTCATCAATCAAAAAATTCCGATTTTTTTTAAAAAAGATGATTTTTATCCTTATACTTTACTAGACTAAAACGACACCACAATTCGATTCCAGAACCAGAACTCCATGTAGAAAATCAGGTTAACTTCCTGCCAACGCAGCAATAATCAAAACATGAAAAAAAAAAAAAAAAACAAAACCGTTGATCTAAAAGAGAGAACAAACGCTTCCAAACCAATTACACCCCTAAAATTTGAGCCCAAAGCAGATACTGCACTGATTTTTTCGCTTTTTTCTCCTGACTGTTTCAGTACAGATCCCATCAAACCAATGTCCTGAAACTTGAGTCCAGACAAAGAGACCAGAAAGAATCAAAATCCAAATTCTTTAAGCAATGATTCTCAGGTTCCCCTTCCGAAACGTAAATTGGAGTGCAATCGCAGAACCTAAACCATAAAATTTAAGATTTAGAAAAGCGTTTCACACCTCTTCGAGGAATCAAAAGGCTTCACATCGCGACCAAGGTGAACATCCGCATCGGATGGTGGCAAGAAATCCAAAGATCCCAGGTGTTCCGAGTGGAATCGGACGAATTCCGGAGGTTTTTTTTTTTTCTTAGGGTTTCTCTTTTTTTCTAATTTTTTCCATAATAATTTCCTCCACCTCGAAACGGAGCACGTGGCTCTCGTGTATTAAAATAAAATCGTTCATGGAACTACTATTACGAGAATGCCACCGGTCGGCGCTGGTCGGGAGATTCTATTTGCCCAGCGTCTTTTGCTGAGGAGCCCCCCGCCGCTTTAAAAAAATTACGTATTTACCTCTAAAATATTTGGACCAAAATAGCTCTACTTGCTTAATAGTTTCTTCATCTTCATCAGCCCCTCTTTCCTTCTGCTGTCCCACTTTCCTCCTTCCTCACTCCATATCAATGCCCTTTGATCCACCATTTGAAGCTTCATTGAAGAGATTTCAACCTATAATCAAGCAATTGATAAACAATTAGCAATTTTGAAGGTTCTACGGTCACAAAGGTTGGTTTATATCCCGTCATCAAATTTTTTTTTCCTGATTCGTGAGTTATTCGGTCCTGTGTGGCCGAACAGGTCAAATTTGTTCGGCCAGACAGGACGAACTTTGTCAATATGTTCGACCCTAGTGGGCCGAACAAAAGATTTCTGTTCGGCCCTGTGTGGCCGAACATAAAAAATCTTGCCTCCAGCAGGCCGAACATAGAGTCTCTATTCGGCCCGAGGTGAGAGGGGGGAGGGGGTTGAAGGGGAGAGATAGTTTAGGTATTTTTTTAAATTTAGGGGGCTACTAAGTAATTTTGGGGGGCTATTGAGTAAAATAAAAAAAAGCCAAATGAAGGGGCTCCTCAGCAAAAACCACAGGCCAAATAGAATTTCCCGTGCTGGTCGCCGCAAGGGTCTAACTTTTCTCTGGGAATTTCTATTTGTATCGTCCAAATCGCTCTCCACACCCTATCCTTATTTTTTAAAAAAAAATATTCTAAACTCCCCTTCCCTTTTCTCTCTACACCCCCGCTCCCGTCTCTTTCCCTTCCGATGCCACCCCCATCTCCTCTCCTTCTAGCAACGCCCCTCCGAGCCATCTCCTCTTCAGCATCGTCCCCTTCCTCATACACATCTTCTCTCCATCTCCTCTTCGGCACCGCCCCTTTTCCCAGACCCATCTTCTCTCCATCTCCTCTTCGGCACTGCCCCCTTCCCCCTCCCGGCACAACCCTCCTTCCTCCCATCTCCTCACCTTTCCCAAGAACTCTTCCTCCACTTTTCGACATCTACTTTCTCCCGGTACCCCTCCCCGACTTTTCAGCACTGGTCCTCTACGGCCCCCCAACACCCTACTTCCTTCCGGCACCGTTCGGTCAAACAAGATCGAACGGAGAGCCTCTGTTCGATCCTATTTGACCGAACTGAGGGCCTTCGTTTGGCCATGTTTGGCCAAACAGAGGACTATGGCCGAACAAAGGGCTTTCGTTCGGCCATACGGAGGCTCTCCGTTCAGCCAAACAGGACCGAACAAAGGCCCTTCGTTCAGTCCTATTTGGCCAAACAACACCGAAAGGAAGGGGGGCATTGGGGATGGAGAAGACTAGTGCCGAAAAGTTGAGAAGGGGTGTCGGAAGAAAGCAGATGCCGAAGAGTGGAAAGAGGGTTCTGGGGAAGGAGAAAGAGACGAGAAGAAGGGGGGCGGCACCGAGAAGGGGGTGATACTGAAGAGGAGATGTTTAGGGAAGGGGAGCAAGGGTATGGAAAGAAAAAAGAAGGGTAATTTAGAATTTTTTTTTAAATGTGGGGGAAGGGTGTAACGAGTAATTTAGACGGTGCAAGTAGAAATTCCCCTTTCCTTTGAACCGCATTACCCTCTGTGTCTTGTGAAATTAATCAATTTATTAAGAGGCATCAAAATGCAAATATATGGTAATGTTAATGTAGGCCAGGTAACGTAAGCACGAAACCCATCTCGATCAATATAACACGAGAGACTTGCATTTTGACATAAACAACTCGTTCTAAAATGCATCAAAGTTATTAGATAATCTACAATTTTTTATATTTAAAAATAATTTAAAATTTATTATTTATATGTTTTTATATTATAATTAAATTTTATTTAACAAGTTGCTAAAATTTATTCATCTCTTTCGTAATATCTTTTACAATTTTTAATTTTATAGTTAACCAATTTTTTTCATGTCGAATGATAATTTTGATTATATTTTAATATATGAATTAATTGTATATAAATTTATTTTTAAAAAATTACTTAAATGATAGTATTATATTTCTTTATAAAACAATCTAAATGAGGGGGGGGGGGGGGGGGGGGGGGGGGGGTTTGGGTGCAATTGAACAAATCTTTAGACTTTGTAACATCTTCTTATGAGCTTCTTGGAGGAAATTTTGGAGACTAGTTGAAGGTTGGGTGGAGGGTGAAAAGCATTTTATTTTTTGGCCATGTTCTTTATCAAACGTGACTAGAAATCATTTTCTTAACATCATTTTTCATTTTACATGACTAGAATCCATGATGAAAGAAAAAAAAGGGTAAAAGCAAAAAAAAAAAAAAAAAAAATTAATGATATTAAAAACTTAATGAAAAAGATGAAGTGAGAAAAAAAATTTGTTACTTATAATATCTCGAAGTGAGAATATGAGAGGGAAGAAGGATATTTGAGGAATAAAAATAATAAAAAACTAACTTACCCATCCACTTAGTGGGTAAGTCTTTCTCCTATTTCATAAGTAAGTGATTTTTATGCGAATTTAACTTATTCATCTAATTCCTTTAACTAGAGCAAAAGAACATTGATAAGTTGATTAAAAAAAATTAACTAATTTTTATATAAAACTTACTCACTGAAGAGAAGAGACGAAGAGTTTTTATTTGAATGCCAATCGATCAATGACCATTAGATTGAATAGTTTTAAGTGATGAATGATTACACGGATTTCAAATATATATATATATATATATTTGAATGCCAATCGATCAATGACCATTAGATTGAGTAGTTTTAAGTGATGAATGGTTACACGGATTTCAATATATATATTATATATATATATATATATATATATATATATATATATATTACTTTTAAAACATAATGCATCATCAATAGAATAAACTATAATAAATAGAAGATTTTAATAGCTAAATTTTGTTACATTGAAGTGACAAACTTTAATGATGGTTGAGTAGAAACTTAACAATAATACTAATATCATTAAAAATAATGTTCATATGACAAATAGAAAACTTTGCATAAGCTTAACCTTCTTGCATAATCTTTTATTCATACTAATGTCCATTAATATCAAACTTTCCCTATTATCCAATTCAACATAGAATGCAATATATAATGTAAAAAAATATGACAAATAGAAGGATTTTAATATTAAAAAATAAATTTTAATAATGTTCAAACATTTTAGCATAGGCATGAAAACTCTATACAAGCAAAGTTTCCTTGGCTAATTAATATCATTGTCAATATATTTGCATATTAAGTAATGATGGCTAAGCACATGAATATCATTGTCCATGATGAATGGAAGACTCTACACAAATTAAGTTATTATTTTAGATATGTACTAGTATACAACAACTTACATAATACATGAGGTATGATTTCGCTATTCTTTCTTGACTATTTTGGTATACAAAATAAGATGTAACAAAATATTATAAATAGAAAAGTACAATAGCTATATTTCTATTACATATTATGTATAAACTTCAATGATAATTGAGTAGAAATCATATCTTTAGTACAAGCATCCTCATGAAATAAGGAACTCTGCATAAGTAAAGCCTTTTGCGTAGAAATTTCATCATTGTTACCAACATCATTAATAGTGGTCCATGCAATGTGCAAGACTTAGTTTTTTTTTCTTTTTTTTTAATTATTTTTAAACTTTCAATCATATTAATACCGGTAACACACACATATATATAAGTAGATTTGGCTGCATCTGAATAAAGTTCAAGATCTGATTACGTTTTTCATATGGATCTTGAAGTCACCTTATCTTTTATTTTTTTTCATCTTTAAAATTCGTGAATTATATAAATCCAAAGAAGGGGAAGGTGACCAGATCTAAACTTGAATGTAACCAATTCTACCCCCTCTCTTTCTCTATATATATCCGCAAATTGGTAGTACTTAGTTTAAAATCCTATTTACTTCGTAAATGTTTGAAATCTATAATATTTTAATATTAAAAAGAAGATTATGAAAAGATAGATATTGTATACGTACGTAGGCTTTTAGCTAAACTATATATAATATGTTGTGAACACCACAAGTGCAGCATGGATATGAATTATATTGCTATAATAATTTTTGATATGAACCTATTCCATATGGGTTAAATATGGTCATAGACCCACTATATAAGGGTTTAATGTGGTATGTGATATGAACTACTCTATAGGGGTTAGATATGATTTGAACCTACCCTGCAGATTTTAAATATGGTGTTTGATATGGATCTACTTTATAAGGGTTATATACAATCCTAAACTCATATTGCAGAGGTTAAATGCTGTCATAGTCCTTGGCTAAAGAGATAAAAGAGAGATAAGATCTTGAAAGTTATGATTAGTTATTTAATTATCTTATTAAGATTTTAATTTAATATTTCATATCTTGAGCATATAAAATTCATGTATTACACTTTACTTTGATAGAAGCATAGTATGTTATTTTGCGTGCGCAATTGCAAATAAATACAGTATATTATTTCATACTTGAAATTAGAAAAACATATTTATGATACTTGTATATATATATATATATGTTAAACTTGTACCATCAATTACTTGGATTTACCAAATTATATAATATATATTGAATATACTACTCGATCTAATTATACTAAATAAAATCTTACTGGACTTTCAAGCTCATCATTATTATTTATCTATGTTTCAAATACGATGACTAAAAATGGTTTGACAAAAGATTCAGGGAGAGAAAATAGTACGTAGCAAGGATGGCTCTTCTTATAAATGTGAACTAGCTTTAGTTCTATTTAGGTGCATGACAAAGAGTGTTTTGGAAAGGTGCGTGATTATCTTGAATGCTAGAATGTGTCGGTGATGCTCCTTTTTGTTGCTGCTAGTAACCTAAAAATGCTCGTATGAACTGTTGCAGGTCGAGGGTTTGATTAGAATTCAAGAGCTATATCGGTAATCTCTAATGCCCATACATGAATTTAAGTATTATTATATTATAATAAATTCATTGTAGGGTCAATCCTTATGAGTATAGGGTGGCTTTCATGCCCTTTATAGATAATGTTTGAAATAGGAGATAAGGAAGGATATCCTATGAATATACCTCCTTATCCTCAAAAGCTATAACTAGAAGGAATATTTTTGAAAAAGTATAAACCATAGGTATTTTCTGAACTTATTTTCTAAAAAATCCAGAAATAACTAGAGTTATCCCTTAATGGCAAAATTATAATTTTAAAAAGAAACTTATTCCATCAGCTATTTCCTAGATAAATGTTATCATTTACACTTATAGAATAGCTTTTGGGAAGCCCAATACTACCTTAAGTTTAGATGGGTTCGGAGTGTGACTTTCTCATATTAATCTTTTTTTCAATAGCTTTACACGGTTCAAACGTCAAATCCCTACACGTCCTCCATTTGTTAATAACTAGCAATACTAAATGCGTTTATTGACCTGCATTTAGATTGATCTTTAGTGATCATCCATTAGATTTTATTTTTAAAGAGCATTGCTTCAAACGAGTTCATGTTACCATGCATTCCATCACTTGAACTCACGCAAAACTTAAAATGAGTTTTTCCGATATTGGCGTCTGAGAACTCTCCGACGAGGACGGCCGCAGACAAGGCGGCGAGGTGATGGATTCTTGGGAACTTCGAATCTTGAGATGTCATCTTCCTCCACTGGGCCAGGGCCCCGGGAAAATTTCTGTTAACAGGCAGCCTCAACTTTCATGGCTTCAGGTTCATAAAAGAAAGAAAACAACAAATATAACCATGAACATTTTACAAGTATTGTTGACATAAATTTAATATATAATGCAAGAACATTCTGTTTAAGAGGACGGCTGTAACATTCAAAAATAATTTTATATTAGATAAGAAAGAAAGTATTATTATTTATAACAAGTTTATTTGCTATCAATTAATTGTTACTTAAGTTCTTAAGTTACGTGATTTTAGCCACGGATTAATTAGACTAGCAAGTGGGCTTGAGATATTATAAATGATATCAAAATCGATTCAAATATGCCTATCGAATGGTGGTAGAGTTGTGATGCCCCTCCTAATAGTCCCATATTGAAAAATTGGGAGTTGGTTGTACGGTTTATAACCAGTTAAGGAAGATGAACAAGTACCAATTGGATCCCTTTTTGGGCTGTGATGGCCCAAGTTGGTGTGGACCTTGTCCGTCTTGTTTTCTTGTAACGAAATGGGTTCGTGGGTTTACGAGCCCGGATCATTACAATATGGTATAGAGCCACGCACCAGCCAGAAGTGCAGGATGGGAGCCACTTCTTGAACATGTGAGAGCCACCTCTAGAATCTTGCATGGTTGCGATCATGTACCCTTGGCAACGAGGACGTTGCCTCTGTAAGGAGGGTAGATTGTGATACCCCGTTAAGGAAGATGAACAAGTACCAATTGGATCTCTTTTGGGCTATGGTGGCCCAAGTTGGTGTGGACCTTATCCATTTTGCTTTCTTATAACGAAACAGATTTATGGATTGGTATGAACCTTGTTCGTCTTGCTTTCTTGTAACGAAACGGGTTCATGGGTTTGTGGGCCTAGATCGTTACAATATGGTATCAGAGTCATGCACTAACTGGAGAAGCTAAGTGCCATACAGGACAAAGTGTTACATCTATGGGGGATGGGAGCTACCTCTTGAACCTGTGGGGGCCACCTTTAGAATCTTATGTGCCCGATGGTTGCGATCATGTACCCCTGGCGACGAGGACATTGCCTCTGTAAGGGGGGTAGATTGTGATGCCCCTTCCAATAGTCCCATATCAAAAAATTGGGAGTTGGTTGTATGGTTTATAACCAGTTAAGGAAGATGGACAAGTACCAATTGGATCCCTTTTGGGCTGTGGTAGCTAAAGTTGGCGTGGACCTTGGTTAAAGTTGGTATGGACCTTGTCCGTCTTGCTTTCTTGTAACGAAACATGTTCGCGGGTTTGCAGACCCGGATCGTTACAAGAGTCCGGATCGTTACAAGAGTCCCGCATGATGTGGAGCTACCTTGCACGGTGGTGGAGTCCCATCATGATGTAGAGTTATCCTTGCAGCACCAACAATCTGGCTTGTAGGGAGAATTGTAACACCCTAAAAATAAAAAAAAAAGTATGCATCTCAAAAATTATATGCTTATAATTCAAGTATACTTGCTATTCATTACCTTCCATTCAAATTTTTGGGTCACGAGGTTTCAATCTACTAACGGATTAATTAGATCGGAGATGCGAAATTACCTCTGAGGTCATTCAAGTCTTTTTCATGTGGCATGCTAATTCCTTCATAGCCGAGAAGCAGAGGTTTGCATTGCATTGCGGTCCTTTGCATTGGCTTGTGATGATAATGCGGTTCGTAGAATTGATGTAATACCAAAAGAAAAAAATATTATAACTTAAATTTATTTACTATTAATTAACTTTTGTTCAAGCTTTTAAGACCGTGAATCTTACAATAAGATAAAACTAGCATGTACCATTAAACTCAAATTCATCAGCTATTAATTAACGTATTATATATATATAAGCATATAGATGCATACCACTCCATCTCTCATATCATAAATCATTCATCCTTTCACCGTCACCAATTTCTTACCAACACTATAGATATATATGATTATATATATATATATATATATATATATATATATATATATATATATATATATATATATATATATATATAAAATCATATATAGATGCATACCACTCCATCTCTCATATCATAAATCATTCATTATCCTTTCATCGTCACCAATTTCTTCCCAACACTCCATTTTAAGTATACATGTTCTTTTATTCAAACCAAGTTGAAACATTCTAAATTAGAAACTTTTTAAAAAATGTTTCATAAATGTTAAATCTTAAAAAATATGTTGCAAGAGAAAAAGAGGAGATAGTTATTCAAACCAAGTTGAAACATTTTCAAATTAGAATCTTTTTTTAAAAAATAACTGTATCATTAATGTTAATCTTAAAAAATACGTTACAAAAGAAGAAGAGGAGATGCAGGGGCAAACTTTTTTTTTGGTATAGGCAGGTGATCATACTAGTCTAGTGTATGTCAATCCCGATAGATCAAAAAAATAGTATTTGCTTCAGTACAATAGGACATAGGTCTTTCTGCTGCCAAATCCAAAATCTGAAATGGTAGGCCACATAGGCCGCCACCCAGTCAACCGCAGAGTTGGCCTTCCTATAGACGTGGCAAATCTGAACGCTAAGAATCTCTCGTAAGGTAGACCAGATGTCGCGAAGTAGGGGGTTTATAGGAACCTGATCGTGGTAGTTCTGCAAAAGCCATCGGATGACAATAATATAGTCCCTCTTAATGAACAGGCTTTGAGCATGAAAGATCCGAGTAGCATAGGTAATGCCTGCCCAAGCTGAATAGAGCTTAGCTAGAGGAACAGAGGAGTCTAGGTGGCCAAAGCCACCTCCCGCCAACATCACTCCATAAATCCTTCGGATAATAAATGCAGAACCTGCGAATCTTTTCCGAACACTCCCATCAAAGTTAAATTTGACAAATTCTAGAGGAGGGGCTCTCAAAAGATAAATACCGGATACCGGTTCACTATCGAGACAACAGAGAAACCCCAGTGGCCAGAGCTGTCAATATTAAGAGCACAATGGAGTGTGTATTCCGTAGATAAGGATAAGGCTTTCCTCACTATCTTATGGGGAGATGCACTATCATCAGTGAAGATAAAAAAAATTTTGTGATAACCAAATCTGATAGGATGTGATGGCCCAAATAGCGCCATGCTGCTGAATACTCACTACAAGAAAAATCAATTTTAGCGATGCCAAAATGTGTCGCTAATGCATCACTAAATCCATTTAGCGACGCATTAGCGATGCAATTTGGGCGTCGCTGTGAACTTCGTTGCAAACAGCAATCGTCGCAATTACGTCGCTAAATAGCGACACCTAGCGATGCAAAAAAAATGCATCACTATTTTGCGACTAAACTAAAGTCGTCATAATTTAGCGACGCATTAGCGACTCCCTATTACGTCGCAATATTGCGATGCAATTTGGCCACGAATTGTCTGGGGCAGCCTGAGATGGTATCCCACATCTTTCAGTCTGCCACGAGGTAATGCCACACTCCCTGAGATGGTATCCCACAATCTGCTAGATATGTCTTGCTCTGGGTAGCTAAAAATGGCATGATCAGTTGTCTTCTCGTTCTATCCATACAATGGGCAAGTAGTTTGGATAGATAGTCCCCTCCTAGAGAGTAAAGAGCAGGTAAGAAGACATTCCCACGCAAGCTTTCAAATAGAAAGCTGGATCTTAGGATGGATGGAAAGCTTTTAGATCCACATAACATCTATCGTATGGTGAGGCTGTGGCCTATACATCTTCACCAGGTCTCTGGTGGGGGCACTAAAAAGATATGATCTCTTCCATAATATGATATCAGATGTGTGCCCCAGTATAATCGAAATAAAGAGAATCCGGCAAGATAGCTCTCCACCAAAGAACCGAGACACCATGGGAATGTGCCAGGAAGAGCGATCCTAGGAGATCAAGTCAGTAACTCTCATGCTGCTAGGAACATCAGTACTGATAAAAGTAGGCCAGAGTGATAGAGAGAGTGCAGTAATCCATGTATCTTGGACAACATCTACCAAGGAGCCGTCTCCAATCATCCACGAGATGTTGCTCAAGATCATCGGGGTGTGCCGGCAAACCTCCTTCCAGAAGAAAGAGTAACCGCATGAAGACTGAAATCCATAGAACATGTCCACTCCCCATATTTAGAGCATATAAAAGAGCTTCAAAAATAATGCGGATCAAGTAGGAACCGCGTAGCATGCTTAGCAATCATAGCCGCTCTTCTTACTATCAAAAACTGGATTCCAAAGCCACCTTTTGATGTTGGCAAGCAAACAGTATCCCATGCCAGCAAATGAATACCATGGCCATCCTGCATAGAAGCCCAGAGGAAATTCCTAAAGCATCTCTCTATCCTCCTTAGACAAATTATCGGGATAGCAGCATTGGATAGGAGATAAAGAGAAAGAGAAGTGAAAACTGAGCGAAGCAGAGTGATCCTCGCCATCATGGATAAACCCATGACCTATCATCCATCAAGATGGTCATGGACCCAATGCTCTAGGTCAACATAATCACTGCTTCATGGTCGTCTTCCCATAATAGGGATCCCTAGATAAGATAGTCTATCAGCCTGAGTAGTGATGCCAAGGTTTAGAGGATGGCCTCCCTAATTATACCAATAGTCTTTGGGCTAAAGCAGATCATGGGCTTTTGTAGATTGACCTTTTGACTAAAGGCCTAGCAGTAAGACTGAATAATGGAAGCAAAGGTGGTCGCATTATAGATAGTAGCCTATCCCAGCAAGATGCAGTCATCAGCAAACAGGAAGTGAGAGACCAAGAGGCCATGAGGCCCGGCAGCGAAGGAGGCAATGCGAAGATCATACTGTGCTTGGGAAAACGTACGTGATAGGTCATCAGCAGCAAGGATGAACAAGAAAAGGAATAGAAGGCATCCCTAATGCAGCCCCATTGCAGAATGAAAGAAGTCAGTCTGGCTACCATTAATAATAATAGAGAATGACGATCTATGAATGCAAGCCATGATCCAGTCAATAAATATGTCGTCAAACCTAAATTCATGTAGAGTTCGGTATAGAAATGCCCAGCTCACTCTGTCATAGGCTCACTCCATGTCTAGCTTAACAGCCATTAAGCACTGACGAATAGGGGATCTCTAAAGATCATGCATAAATTTCTGGGATATGAGAACATTATTAGTAATGCAGCCCCTCTGATAAATGCCCCCTACTCAGCAGAAATAATGCAAGGTATCACATTCTGTAGATGGATGACTAATATTCATGCACACCTTATACAAGGTAGTGCAAAGGCTGATGGGCCGATAATGTTGAGAAGTGGAAGCATCGAGCGCTTGGGCACAAGAGTGATAAGAGTCCAATTCCAATCAGCAGGAATAGATTTGGATTGAAAAACAAGTAGGATAGCTTGCACTACATCCTGGCCCACAATATCCTAGTAATAGTGGAAGAAGAAAAAAGGTGAAAACCCATCAAACCTAGGGGCCTTGTCAGGCCCAAGTTCCCACAGAGCCATCCGAATCTCATACTGTGTAATCGGCCTAGTAAGAATGTCATTCTCTTGTACAAAAATCTTCTTGGCTTTCGGAACCGAGTGGATAGGGAATCCCTCGCAAATATGCTTCGACCATCTGGACTGAAAGAAATGGAACAACTATTCCCTGATAACATTAATATCCTCCTAGTATTGCCCCTTCTCATCAACAAGGCACCGAATCCTGTTGCTGCACGTCGCTTTAGGATAGCCTGGTGAAAAAATCTAGTATTGCAATCCCCATCTTGAATCCACTGTATCCGATACCTCTACCTCCAGTAGATCTCTTGCCGCTGTAAAAGAGAGTGGTGAAGAGCTAACTTAGCTCGAAGAAGTGTGATTTCATGCTCAGGTAGCCAGCTTTCCTGATCTTCTTTAGTTTGGAGGGTAGCAATGTCAACTTTCACTTACTCTACTTTCCTCACAATGTTCACAACCTCCAATCTGTTCCATCTAGAAAGTCTACGCCTCGCTAGCTCAAGACGCCTAGATAGTTTGTAGGTGGCACTACCTCTAACAGGTATATGCCATACCTGAAAATAATGGTCCGAGCTGAGAGTAGGAAGTCCAAAATTGCTCGAATCAAAACTGTTTCCGCTGCTGAGCATCCACATCAGTGGATATCAGGATGGGATAGTGATCAAAAGCAATCCGAGAAAGATGAGTAAAAATGACAGAAGGATAGCTCTGTAGCCATTGGGCCATGGCCCTATCCAGCCTCTCCCAAACTCGAGCAGAACACTGATGGTTTTACATCAGGTGAATTGGGGACCCGAAAACCACAAATCCAACAAGCCAAGAGAAGAGATGAAGGTCCTGAACTTAGAAATATCAGCAAAACCTACGATTTGTCAGGGGCAAACTCTTTTTCGCTTGCAGAAGATGACGGCCGATCGATTCATGGTACTGGAGCACTTCTCCTATATTATTTTATTTTCAAAGAAGTATAATAATTCGCAATGTAGGCCATGAATTATTAAAAATATCTATTTTAAAAGATAAAGAGTAGAGAATAAAAGTCCGAGACGAAGGTGAAGGTGGTGGCGGCAGCAGCAACAAACCCAACTACAATGAGAAACAAAACCATTGACACCAAGGATGCTGCTGATTGAAGCCATCTCTCTTAGCCACCTGTCACGCCCCAGACCCAAATATTGGGCTAGGGTGACAACCCGCCGCGTGCCGGGCATGCAAGGCGTCTTAAAAATCTTGATATACGATTCAAATTGGGCAATAACAATGAAAACCAACCATAATACAAATGATAGTTATAAGTTTTGGGTTTCAAACCCTACAACCAAGTCATGCTAATAAAGTTGGGCTACAACAAGCCCTACACACAACATAATAGGATTACACCAATGCAATGGTTCTTATTTTATTTATTAGAAGCTCCATCAACTCCGAATATCCATCATCAACCCTGAGGTCTGAAAAACATTGTGAAGGTTTAATGAGTTTACACTCAATAAGTAAGCCTATTATACAATCATATCATACTTGAATTATATTTAACATGCCATCAACATATGCATTTGTCAACTTAACATAAATTGAACATTCAATAAGCATCAGGATATGCATTCTAGCAAACTCACTGTTTATGTAATTATAGATTTCCTATGTGTCCCACGGCCCTGCAATACCTCAATCAGCACATCCTCCAGATGTGTGGCCATATAAAATCAACAGAACACATTGTACGATGTGTGGGGCCATACCATAACAGAACACACTCTACGATGTATGTGGCCATATAAAATCAACAGAACACATTGTAAGACATGTGGGGCCATACCATAACAGAACACACTCTACGGTGTGTGTGGCCATATCATAACAGAACATGTCTACAATGTGTGGGGCCATATCATAACAGAATACATCTCCAGTGTGTGTGGCCATATCATAACAGAACACAGCTACAATGTGTGGGGCCATAGTAAAGGAGAACCGCGGCGACCATATAAATCTATTTAACATTTTCATCACAATTACATCATGCATCTGTACCTCACATTACCTCACAGTGGTTTGCACGTACTAGGAAATGCATATATCACCTCAATATAAACATGTCGTACAGGCAATCACATTTCTGGCATATACATCAATAAATCATTTCTTACAATATTACCAATACTAATCATATAATTGTTCATTTGTAATCCACAGTTCCATGCTACATAGACAATTCAGATAATTTCTATTTTTTCTTATTTATAAAATGCATGCAAACTGTATATACTCAATTTATTAATTAAATAATTATTAAATTTGCATAATAGTCTTACTTACCTCCTACGCAAAATCCAAATGATGCACCAACTAATCAGATGTCTGGGCACCTACAGGATCAATGTACATAATTAATTCACTGAAATCTAATTAATAAAATGACCCTTAAGACCCTACCCAGACTAGTTCACGGGCCCAACTTTGGGCTCGAATATCTCCCACTATACACACCCAATTGGGGAAGTAAAAATACCCCAAGAAACTAGAATTAACCCAGATTCTAGCCATATAATTTTTTGCTAATCTCGGCCCGTTACGGGCCCAAAAACGGCCCCAAAATTGCTCGGCACGGCCCAAAAGGCCCAGACCAGGCCGGCCCAGCCGGCCCATGGCCAATCCATCCCCCGCTCCCCTGTTTCGCCCGAAACAGGGGACCATCCGGCCGGCGGCCAGGGCCGCCGCCGGCCTAATCCGTCCGGCCCGGCCACCGGAGGCCGGGCCGGAGCCGGCCGCCGCCGGCCTCCTTCCCCTCTCTCTCTCTCAATTTCTCTCCCTCTCTCTCTTTCTCTCTTGCTCCCGCTTGAAATTACCGCGCCGGCGTCGATTCCGCCAAATTGGGGCCGGTCCGGCCGCCGTTGGCCGGACCAGAGCCGCCGCCGCGGCCGGCCTCCCTCTCTCTCTCTCTTAATTTTCTCTCTCTCCTCTCTTTCTCTCTTTTCTCTCCGCACTGTGCGCACGGTGCCGGCGGCAGCCGGCCACCAGGCCGGCCGGACCTCCACCGGACGCACGCCCGGCACCGGTGGAGGTCACCGGCCAACCTCAGGCCCGGCCAGGCGACGGGCACCGGGCCCGAACCAAGGATCGGCACGGTTCACTGTGCCTCTTCTCCTTCTCTCTCTCCTAGGCTCTCTCTCTCTCTCTCTCTCTCTCTCTCTCTGTGGCAGGGGACATACCTGAGAATGATGTGCGCCAGGATGAAGGAAGGAGTCCTCCTCCTTCACATTTTAATCACCTGTGCGACGCCTCGGTTCGGGAGTTCCGAAGACTAAACGCTTCACCTGGAGCGAAGCGTCAGCCAGGGAAAACCAACAGCTAGACCTGGTTCATCTGAACCAAACCTGGTTCATCTGAACCGGGTTACTACATCCTCCCCTCCTTATAAAAATTTCGGCCTCGAAATTGGTATACTATAAATCTCAAAAGTCAACAATCTAAGATAGATAAATTACCTTCAAATAATTGTGGATACTTTGTTTTCATCTCTTCCTCCAGTTCCCAAGTAGCCTCCCTCTCAGAATGATTACTCCATTGTATCTTGACATAGGGAATGGTACGCCGCCTCAGTACCTGATCTTTGCGGTCCACGATACGCATAGGATGTTCCTCATATGATAAATCCTTCCTCAACTGAATAGGCTCATAAGCTATAACATGACTGGGGTCTGAAACATACTTCCTCAACATAGATACATGGAATACATTGTGAACACCAGATAAAATCGGAGGCAGTGCTAAGCTGTATGCAACCTCCCCAACTCTGCTCAAGATCTCAAAAGGTCCAATATAGCGTGGACTAAGCTTTCCTCTAATCCCAAATCTCATCACATCCTTGGTTGGTGATACCCTTAAGAATACATGATCCCCAACCTGAAATTCTAACTCCCTTCTTCTGACATCAGCATAACTTTTCTGCCTGCTCTGAGCTGTACGAAGACGCTCCCTGATCAAATGCACCTTATCTACTGTCTGCTGGATCAGCTCAGGGCCTAGCAATTTTCTTTCCCCACATCATCCCAACATAAAGGAGATCTGCACCTCCTACCATACAAGGCCTCAAATGGAGCCATGTGGATACTGGCTTGGTAACTATTATTATATGCAAATTCCACCAAAGGTAAGTGATTATCCCAAGCCCCACCCAAGTCCATCACACAGGCTCGCAACATGTCCTCCAGAATCTGTATGGTCCTCTCTGACTGTCCATCAGACTGGGGATGATAAGCTGTGCTAAAGTTTAATTTGGTTCCCAAGGCCTTATGAAGGCTCTTCCAAAACTGTGATACAAATCTGGTATCCCGGTCAGATACAATAGAGACAGGAACACCATGAAGTCTCACGATCTGCTCAATATACATGCTAGCCAATCTATCACTCGAGACTCCAACTCTGAAAGGTAGAAAGTGGGCTGATTTTGTCAGTCTGTCCACAATAACCCAAACTGCATCATTACTCCTGGGAGTTTTGGGCAAACCAGTCACAAAATCCATAGTAATCTTTTCCCATTTCCACTGAGGAATCATCAGAGACTGAAGGGGTCCCGCAGGCCTTTGGTGTTCGGCCTTCACTCGCTGACATACCAAGCACTTGGCCACAAACTGAGCAATCTCCCTCTTCATACCTTTCCACCAAAAATTCTCCTTTAAGTCTCTATACATTTTAGTACCACCTGGATGAACAGTATAGGGAGAGTAGTGAGCCTCCCTCAAAATCTCGGCTTTCAACTCCTCATTGCTAGGTACACAAAGTCTGCCTTCAAATCTCAGGGATCCATCATCCATTACATAAAATCCACTCTGAACTCCTGACTGAACAGCAACCTTAATTCTTTGAAGATCTGGATCTTCCATCTGGGAGGACTTAATTTTGTCAACAAGAGTCGGCTGAAGAATAAGTGCAGCAACAAGTCCATCAGACTGCTGTACTCTCAGTCCAATCTCCCACCTCTCGAGGTCCTTCAGAATGTGAGGCTGGGAGGTAAGCATAGCAGCTAACTCAGAAGAGGTCTTCCTACTCAAGGCATCAGCCACAACATTAGCCTTCCCAGGATGATAATGCAGATTCAGATCATAGTCCTTCAGAAGCTCCAACCACCTCCTCTGCCTCAAATTGAGCTCCTTCTGTGTGAAGATATATTTTAGACTCTTATGGTCTGTATACACATCACACGACACCCCATAGAGATAATGCCGCCAAATCTTTAAAGCAAAAACCACCGCAGCTAATTCCAGATCATGAGTAGGATAATTCTGCTCATAAGGCTTCAGTTGTCTGGAGGCATAAGCTATCACCTTTCCACTCTGCATCAGAACGCATCCCAATCCTCTTCGAGAGGCATCAGTATAAAGTGTAAAACCTCAGATCCTGACGGAAGAACAAGGATGGGAGCTGACACTAATCGCTGCTTTAACTCCTGGAAACTTTTCTCGCACTCCTCTGTCCAATCAAACTTTACTCGCTTCTGGGTTAAGCGAGTTAGAGGTAGAGCAATGCTAGAGAAGTCTTCCACAAATTTACGGTAATACCCAGCAAGTCCCAAGAAACTTCTGACTTCCGCCACATTGGAAGGTCTGCACCAGCTAATAATAGCATCAATCTTTTTCGGGTCCACAGAAATGCCGTCAATAGAGATTATATGACCCAAGAAAGATACTTGGTCCAACCAAAAATCACACTTCTGCAACTTGGCATAGAGCCTCTTCTCCCTAAGAATCTGCAGCACCATCCTCAAGTGATCCTCATGCTCCCTGTGACTCTTAGAATAGATCAAAATATCATCAATGAAGACCACCACAAACTGATCCAAATATGGCTTAAAGATTCTATTCATCAAGTCCATGAATGCTGCCGGGGCATTAGTCAATCCAAATGGCATCACTAAAAATTCGTAATGGCCATATCTGGTTCTGAATGCTGTTTTAGGCACATCTCCCTCCTTGACTTTAAGCTGATGGTAACCTGACCTGAGATCAATCTTCGAGAATACTCGGGCTCCTTGGAGTTGATCAAACAAGTCATCAATCCTCGGCAAAGGGTATCTGTTCCGCACTGTTACCTTATTAATTTCCGGTAATCAATGCATAGCCGGAGACTGCCATCCTTCTTCTTAACAAATAGAACTGGAGCACCCCAAGGGGAAACACTGGGTCTGATAAATCCCCGATCTAGGAGCTCCTGCAACTGATCTTTCAATTCTTTTAACTCAGCCGGGGCCATGCGGTAAGGAGCCTTGGATATAGGCCCAGTTCCAGGAATTAAGTCAATGGAGAATTCAACCTCCCGATCTGGGGGCAAATCAGTCAATTCATTAGGGAAAACATCAGGAAATTCTCGAGCTACAGGAATATCCTCCAACTTGGTCTCCTCCTTTTGAAGATCCTTAACAACAGCAAGGAATCCTTGACCACCACTCAATAAATACTTTCCAGCCTGTAGCGCTGAAATGAACACAGAGGCTAGATGTGACTGACCCCCAGTAAAACTGAATTCAGACTGATTTGGAATTTTGAAATTGACAATCTTCCTGAAACAGTCTACTGAAGCATGATAGGAGGCTAACCAATCCATGCCAAGGATAACATCAAAGAATTTCAATGGAAGGACAAAAAGATCAGCATATAATCTCATATCCTCAATGATAATCAAGCAGGATTTGCATACTGTGCCAACTTTCATAATATCACCATTTGGAAAGGCAATGAGCAACTCATGGTCTAGAGATTCAGGTGTCAATGATGTATTCTTGCTAAGATAGGTGTCAGATATAAATGAATGCGTGGCACCCGGGTCAATAAGTGTTTGAGCATACGCAGTGCCAACTTTAATCATTCCTGGATATAAGTAAATTTTGTTTTAACATCAAAGATTTAACATTTAATCTAATGTTCTAGTAATTACCAATACATTGCGCTAGAAAAGGGTATTATACTAGGTATGTATTTAAATGGTTTACCTGTCACCACAGAATTAGAAGCGGCAGCATCCTGCTGAGTGAGGTTGAAGACTCTACCCTGGGTCCTCTGTGGCTGCTGCTGCTGAATCAACCCTTGACTAGAAGAGGGCTGCTGAGTCTTCTGAAGGGGACAGGTAGCCATTTTGTGATCAGTCCTCCCGCAGAGGTAGCAGGCACCCGACACACCACGGCAAGGCCTTCCTGGGTGAAAACTCCCACAGCGAAGGCAACGTGTCTCTCTATTCCTCTGTCCTGCTGGGGCCTGCTGCGCACCTCTCTTCCTGACCTGGGTTGGGGGTTGGCCCGCAATAGGCCCCTTTTTCTTCCTCTGCTGCTCCCAATCCCTCTGAACTGTATTCATATCTCTCTCAATTACCAAAGCCTTATTCACCACAGCACTATAGGAATGAAGCTCAAATGCATTGACTGCCTGCATCAGTCTGGGTCGCAGCCCCTCTGTAAATCTGGTGATCTTGGCCATTTCATTAGTCACAATACTTGGAGCAAAGCGGGCCAATCTGGTGAACTCAGCTTCATATTGGGCCACAGAAAGATTCCTTTGCTCCAACTTAAGAAATTCTGATTCCATCCTCCTTTGTACACTCCTGGGAAAGTACTTGTCAAAGAATACCTCCTTAAACTCTCCCCAAGACATAACCTGACCACCCCGACGCTGCTCCTCAACTAGCCACCAGTCATAAGCCTCCCCCTGGAGAAGATAAGTAGCAAATCTGATCCGCTCCAACTCCTGGCTACCATGGGCCATAAAAGCCTTCTCCATATCTCGCACCCATCTCTCAGCATCAATAGGGTTGCTAGAACCAGAGAAAGGAGCAGGGGCAAACTTCTTGAAATCTGCAAAGCTACGGCCAATCCCTACCCAGGGTTGAGGTGGAGTAGGCTGGGTCAATGGTGTGAAATGAGTAGTAGGTACAGTGGACTGAATTTGTGGAGCAGGAGGGACAAATAGAGTCTGTGGCATAGTGGAAGCAGGCTGCGTCTGCGGGACAATAGGGGTAGGCTGACTCTGCGGAACAGTGGGAGTAGGCTGAGTCTGCGGAGCAGGAATGGCTGAGAGGGTAAAGCCTGATGAATTGTTGTTGCATGTCCCGCATCGACTGTGCCATACCCGATAGAACCTGAAGCATCTCGGTCTGGAGTCGCTGATGATCAGTCCCAACAGGGTTGACAGGGGCAGCACCTCCAGTAGCATCCTGACCTCCTGGTTGACCAACATTTCCAACCTGGGAGCCCTCATCATTTTGTTGGCTCCTAGTGCGAGCCATTACTATCTCCTGATAAATTAGTTATTATAAAAATCATGATCAAACTTTTCATATCAGGCTCCCAAAACATAAGGTTTGAAATTCATATAAAGTGATAATTGTCTCAATGTCAACCTATTTGTTTGCCTAGGGTGTCATCATGTATGTGATCCTAAGGTCAATAACCTAGGCTCTGATACCACTAAAGCTGTCACGCCCCAGACCCAAATATTGGGCTAGGGTGACAACCCGCCGCGTGCCGGGCACGCAAGGCGTCTTAAAAATCTTGATATACGATTCAAATGGGCAATAAATATGAAAACCAACCATAATACAAATGATAGTTATAAGTTTTGGGTTTCAAACCCTACAACCAAGTCATGCTAATAAAGTTGGGCTACAACAAGCCCTACACACAAACATAATAGGATTACACCAATGCAATGGTTCTTATTTTATTTATTAGAAGCTCCATCAACTCCGAATATCCATCATCAACCCTGAGGCTCTGAAAAACATTGTGAAGGTTTAATGAGTTTACACTCAATAAGTAAGCCTATTATACAATCATATCATACTTGAATTATATTTAACATGCTATCAACATATGCATTTGTCAACTTAACATAAATTGAACATTCGATAAGCATCAGGATATGCATTCTAGCAAACTCACTGTTTATGTAATTATAGATTTCCTATGTGTCCCACGGCCCTGCAATACCTCAATCAGAGCACATCCTCCAGATGTGTGGCCATATAAAATCAACAGAACACATTGTACGATGTGTGGGGCCATACCATAACAGAACACACTCTACGATGTATGTGGCCATATGAAAATCAACAGAACACATTGTAAGACATGTGGGGCCATACCATAACAGAACACACTCTACGGTGTGTGTGGCCATATCATAACAGAACACGTCTACAATGTGTGGGGCCATATCATAACAGAATACATCTCCAGTGTGTGTGGCCATATCATAACAGAACACAGCTACAATGTGTGGGGCCATAGTAAAGGAGAACCGCGGCGACATATAAATCTATTTAACATTTTCATCACAATTACATCATGCATCTGTATCTCACATTACCTCACAGTGGTTTGCAGTACTAGGAAATGCATAATCACCTCAATATAAACATATCGTACAGCAATCACATTTCTGGCATATACATCAATAAATCATTTCTTACAATATTACCAATCACTATAATCATATAATTGTTCATTTGTAATCCACAGTTCCATGCTACATAGACAATTCAGATAATTTCTATTTTTTCTTATTTATAAAATGCATGCAAACTGTATATACTCAATTTATTAATTAAACAATTATTAAATTTGCATAATAGTCTTACTTACCTCCTACGCAAAATCCAAATGATGCACCAACTAATCAGATGTCTGGGCACCTACAGGATCAATGTACATAATTAATTCACTGAAATCTAATTAAAATGACCCTTAAGACCCTACCCAGACTAGTTCACGGGCCCAACTTTGGGCTCGAATATCTCCCACTATACACACCCAATTGGGGAAGTAAAAATACCCCAAGAAACTAGAATTAATTCAGATTCTAGCCATATAATTTTTTGCTAATCTTGCCCGTTACGGGGCCCAAAAAAGCCCCAAAATGCTCGCTGCACGGCCCAAAGGCCCAGACAGGCCGGCCCAGCCGGCCCATGGCCAATCCATCCCCCCGCTCCCCTGTTTCGCCCGAAACAGGGGACTTCCGGCCGGCGGCCAGGGCCGCCGCCGGCCTAATTCCATCCGGCCCGGCCACCGGAGGCCGGGCCGGAGCCGGCCGCCGCCGCGGCCGGCCTCCTTCCTCTCTCTCTCTCTCAATTTCTCTCCCTCTCTCTCTTTCTCTCTTCCGGCTCCCGCTTGAAATTTACCGCGCCGGCATCGATTCCGGCCAAATTGGGGCCGGTCTGGTCGCCGTTGGCCGGACCAGAGCCGGCCGCCGCCGCGGCCGGCCTCCCCTCTCTCTATCTCTCTTTAATTTTCTCTCTCTCCCTCTCTTTCTCTCTTTTTCTCTCTGCACTGTGCGCACGGTGCCGGCGGCTCGGCCGGCCACCAGGGCCGGCCGGACCTCCACCGGATGCATGCCCGGTGCCGGTGGAGGTCACCGGCCAACCTCAGGCCCGGCCAGGTGATGGGCACATCGCCGGGCCCGAACCAAGGATCGGCACGGTTCACTGTGCCGATCCTGCGATCTCCTTCTCTCTTCCCAGGCTCTCTCTCTCTCTGGTAGGAGGACATACCTGAGAATGATGCGTGCCAGGATGAAGGAAGGAGTCCTCCTCCTTCACAATATAATCACCTGTGCGACGCCTCGGATCGGGAGTTTTCCGAAGACTAAACGCTTCATCTGGAGCGAAGCGTCAGCCAGGGAAAACCAACAGTCTAGAGCCTGGTTCATCTGAACCGGGTTACTACACCACCAATCGATCTAACAAAAATTTTTAAAAATCATTCTTTATATTATTCCGGGTTTCTCCTCCTCTGCTTCTAAAAAGAGATTAAGAGGCTAAGAGGAGAAAGGAGAAAATTACAATAAAAGCAAAACGAGTCATCTTGTGTTCGATCAATTCTGTTCACCACCCTTTTGTCATGGCTACCTAATAATCAAAATGGAATAAAGTATTCAGATTAAATAGAAATCAATATATTCTTTGTCATAAATCTCTCTAGCTTTTTAAATAAGCAATATGAAACCATTAAGAGCAAATGCTACTGTGCTTCTTCATTTTTTTAGTATAAAAATATCAACTATCTAATTTTGTTTTCAATTCTGCTACCTTTTCACTTCCTCCCATCTATATCATCTTCTGCTCATCGTTGGGTTCTGATTTAATTCTTGTTTTCTGAAAAAAAAAAAAAAAACATCATGCTTGTCATTGGTGAGAATCCCTGGTTCTAAGGACCAAGAGAAAGCGTAAAAGTAGGGAAGTATAAAGTAGGGAAGATAGGTATTCTATTACTTCTATTTTTTTAAAAGTAGAATTTTTTTAAAAAAAAGAGATGATTAGATTTTTTTTTACTTCATGAGTTTTTGTGTTTATAATCTTTTTTATCATTGATCTAATATCTTTTGATGAGGGGTAAAATCATCATTGCATTATTGACCGCCCACATCGACGATTGGGTCATGTCCAATCCAAACACCCTGCCAGCCAGCTGGCATAACATCCAAGCGACTAAGCCGAATCACTTTTGACAAAGTTGGGTCGCCCTAATAACCCGAGCTATACACCATTCTTCGGTAACCCGAGCTATCCTCATACCTCGGCCATCTAAGCCGAGCTATTCCTCGGTAACCTGAGCTATCCTCATACCTCGGCCATCTGAGCCGAGCCATTCCTCGGCCATCCGAGCCGACCGTGCCTCGGCCATTGGAGCCGACCCATTCCATACCTCGGAAAACATGTTATTCCTCATTCTAGCCGAACCATAACATTCAAAATACCTTTGCAGAATTCAGCGCAGGAGAGTTCGAATTCACTATAATTGAATAAGATTCCAGATGGCGAATCATGCCCAGAAGTGGCCTAGGACCCGCAAGAGTGGCCTAGGTCTGTGCTATCATTAAACCTCAAGGCATCAACCAGCTCTCCCAGCCGTCGATCCTCTAACTGACAAGATACGGACCCTACTGGCCTCATAATAAACTTGACTCGAATCCGTCTCGAATCCTAACAGTTTTCAGACCCCATCCAGGGCACATCCAAGGAATCAGGTAATCGTCTATAAATACTACAGCACTCCTACCTCTCAAGTAGGCGCGCAAATTCTAAGGCAACCTCTTACGCATTTATTTACTCACTGAATCTCATACCCCATTAGAACTCTCAGAAGAGCCCTGAGGAACATTCTCTGTGCGAGTCTTCTCCTCACATCTGCTTGCTGTGAATCTCCACTAACTTGGGCATCGGAGGATCCTTCGCAGAGGGCAACCCCCATAGCACCCTCTGCATGCGGACTGTCTTGCAGGTTCCATCCCGAGGTGACGAGATTGGCGCCTGGATCAGGAGCTAGAAGTGCACCCGAGTCAGAGAACGGATTTCCGCGGCAACAGATTGGCGCTAGAGGAAGGGCCTCAAGTCCCATAAACTTGTGATCCATGAGACAAGACTCAAAAATCAGAGAAAAGCATCCTCTAATGGCCAATCGAAAGCGAGCTACATCTGAAGCTCAAGACCAGACCGCCTCTCAAAGGCTTGATCCAATTAGCGGTGTAGCACCTCCGCTACCACCGTCAGTTGAAACTCCTTCACTGCTGGCAACGGCGGTAACCCTGGACTAGTTCGCCACTCTGGTTCAGTAGGTCCAAACATTGACCCAGTTGGTCCAGGGTTCCAGGCGATCCCTTGAACTGCTATCCCTGCTTCTCAGCCTCATGAGGAGGCCGCTGCCCCTGCCTCGCCAACGATCTCTTCTTCCGATCCACCTGAGGCGACGGATCGTGGTCACCGGCCCGCAAAGGCGAAGCCAACGCTGCAACGAGCTGGAGGGAAGAACCCGCTCAGATCCAGGTGGGTTCGCTCCCTCTCCCCGATGTCTTCCCAGGATTCAACACCGCTTCCATCTTCTCCTCGCCCGATCCCTCATACCAATCTAGATAAAGGGATCAGACAGCACATGCAGGAGATGCGGCAAGAATGGCATCGGGAGTTGGATGCTGCCAGGCAAGCTCCTCCATCCCAGCCGAAAGTGGAGCAGGGCATCCCCTTCTCTGAGAGGATCATGAGGGAAGTGATTCCCCCTCACGTCAAGCTCCCTACCATCGAGCTGTATCATGGATCCACCGATCCCGACGACCATCTCAGCAGCTTCAGATCCATCATGATGTTCCATGGGGCATCAGATGCGATCCTATGCAGAGCCTTCCCCTCCACTTTAAGGGGATCTTCCTGAACCTGGTTCAACAGCTTAAAGCCAGGTTCCATTGATTCTTTTGATGAGCTGAGCTGTCTGCTCATTAGCCAGTTCGTCAGCAGCCATCACCAGCGATGGAGATCCGACTCCCTCTCCGAGATCAAGCAGAGAGAGGGGGAGTCGCTGAAGAATTACCTCGGCCGCTTTAACATGGCCCTCCTAAAAGTCGACCATCTCAACCACGAGGTGGCCATGTCCACCCTGGCTGGAGGAATGTCCAAGGAGGGAGACTTCTACTTATCTCTGGAGGTTAATTACCCGAAGAGCCTTTCGGACATGATGTCCCTGGCGGACTTCGGACATGATGTCCCTGGCGGACAAGTACGCCAGGGTGAAAGAATCGAGGAGGTCAGCTCGGACCATGCCAAAATTCCAGAAATGTTTTGATATGCCCTGGGGTTGGCTCCTGATTGTTTGGGTGTCGATTCTAAGTTCTGAACTTTCATAATTTCTTTTAAATTTTGATTCAAAACTTATTTCCTTATACCTTTTGACTGATTAAACATTTTTAATTCCTGAAACACTTATTAAATTTATCAGAAACATAGTTAATATACTCATGTCTTTTGTTAATCATCAAAATCAATAATTGGGTCAATAATCTCTCCCTTTTTGATGATGACAAAAATATAGAGTATATGCATGATTAAACAATATGAGTTTCAAATCAAATTTCTTAATTTTAAGTTCTCATAGTTAAGCTCCCCCTGAATGAGGTAGCTCCCCATATGATACTCAATTTAACATCTTCTCTCCCTTTATCATTTAAAACTTAATGAGCATATCAAATTAAGTGCATTTAAAGCTTGATATACTCATTAAACTTATCTCATCAAAACTAGTTGATACCAATTAATTAAGCTTATTTATTCTAATGCATATACAATCTTCTCTCTCCTTTTTTGTAATCAACAAAAAGGTTTTAGAAAAGATTCAAATTCAATTAATCTTTCTCAAAAGAACAATCAAATTGCATTGCAAAATACAAATAATTCATTCATTTCATTTCATCATCCAAAATACAACATTACATTTAATAAAAAGTAAATATTTACATCAAAAAGAACTTCATTTCATCAAACTTCATTTCATTAAAAGAAACTTCATTACATCAAAAAGTATCAAAATGCAGTATTTAAGGATTTCTAAGAAGTCTTTGCAATTCTTCTATAATTTTTTCCATTCCTTCACTTTGAGTTCTAACAAATTCTTTCAGTTTTCTATCAACAAATGCACATGCAGTAACAATTTTCTCTTGAAGCTCTGCATTGCATCTGGAATAAGTCTCAGAATCTCCTCCAATTTCTTTAAGTTCATCAAATATATTCTTGAGATCATTATTTAATGCTTCTGAGGAGGATTCAAGGGTTGACTCAATTTTGTTTACTCTCTCATCCAAAGAATAAAACATTTCTCTTAAATTCATCAAACTATTGCCAATTTCAGTTTTCATCTCTTCCTTGTGAGTAGCAAATAGACTTTTAAATTGTTCTAACTGAATATCAGAAAAACCAATAGATGACTGAACTGAAGTGGAAGGAGCAGGTGGAGCTAGAGGTACACTCTGACTGGGTCCTGATGAGTGTATCTCATAGATGGTCCTGCCTCTGAAGGACCAGGCTCAGTAGTCTCAGCAACCCTTTCTTCAGTATGACCTTTCCTCTCCCACTGACCATCCTTCTTCACAAAGCCCATCCAATGAACAGTTGCTAAACTATAGTAATCTGTGTGCCTTAAATTCTTTTTGGGTTCATTTTCAGAAATAACAATACCCTAGCTTTGGAATACTAAAGTTAGTATCATGCCATAGGGTAAAGTGGATCTTTTCTTATTCCTAGCTTCCGCCATATACCAAATCATCATACCAGCCAAATTAATTTGTTGTACAGTCAAAACACTATCCATAATTACAATGTCTCGCTTTGAGACATACTCAAACCTTCCTGTCTTGGGAAACAAGATCCGACCACATATATTATGAAGTAATCTTAACTCAAGAGGCAATTGGTTTGCCCTAATTTCTTCAAATTCAGTTACTTCCCTTCCTAGCATCTTTGATAAAGCATCCGACCTCTCACTATGAATGCTTGCAGTAAGCCTAGTGACAGGAATCCCTAAAAGATTTCCTAAGATTTCTGAGGTTATATGAATCCTTTTCCCTCTTACTGAACTAACTATTCCTCCATCTCCTCTAGACAGATTGAAATAAAACTCCTTGACTAAGGCTGGATAAGTAGGTAAATCAAGGGAGCATACCTTATCCCAACCTAGTTCTTTCAATTGTCGCCCAATGGTAAAACCTTCTTCCTCAAAGAAATAAAAGTCTACCTTCCTGCCCATTGTGATTACTCGGCCTGCTAAAGTGTTGATTTGAGGTGAGGAGGGGCTTGGAGCAGCGCTCGGTGTGGATGACAAGGAGGACGAAGAGCTCGGTGAAGGCTGTCTCGCTGGACGCCTCACTGTCCATTTTTCAGTCGTCACCGCTCCACCAACCACGGATCTCCCACGTTTGGGTGCTATTGAGTACTAAGGAGAGGTTAATTTGAGAGATTTTGGGTTTTGGGAAGAATTGGAGAGAGTTTGGAGGGTTTAGGAGTTGATTGAAATGAACGAGGAATCGGCTCTGTCCTAGATAAGTCAACCTGGGACCACTTGGAGTCGACTCCCGCAAAGTAAGGTGTCGCTCCAGGTCGCTAACACAGTCAGCACTCAAACTGGAGTCAGCTCCGCTAAGGCGGGTGTCGGCTCTAAGGTCTCAGACCGTGAGCGATATAGACAAGATGTCGACTCCATAAATTGGGGTATCGACTCCACTGACAGTTTCAGAAAAAAAATAAGAGAGTTTCAAACATTCGAAACTTGTCAAAATAAAATCAATAAATTTTGATAAAATCTTTGGAATATGGTGAATCAAATGATTCAAATATCTAGATGAGTTGTCCTAAGAATCATGAAAGATTTTTTAAGAAAATTAATTGAACTCTAGATAATCAATCTTAAGGGTTTCAAAATCTTTCTAATGGATCACAAATCCCTAATTCTCCTCTAAGATAACAAAATCTCTCTTCACTCAAAGATTTTGTAAATATGTCCGCTAATTGTTCTTCAGTACAAACATAATCAAGACAAATATCATTATTAGCTGCATGTTCTCTAATAAAATGATATCTAATTTTAATGTGCTTAGTTCTTGAATGTTGGATTGAATTTTTAGTTAAGTTGATTGCACTAGTATTGTCATATCTAATAGGAGTTTTATCAAGTGTTATGCCATAATCTTCAAGTTGTCGCTTAATCCAAAGGATTTGAGTACAGCAACTTCCAGCTACAACATATTCAGCTTCAGCAGTAGATAATGCAACTGGATTTTGCTTTTTGCTAAACCAAGAGATTAAGTTACTTCCTAAAAATTGACATGCATCACTTGTACTCTTTCTATCTAATTTACAACCAGCATAATCAGAATCAGAATAAGCAATCAAATTTAATGTTGAGTCTCTAGAATACCATAATCCTATATTTTTAGTTCCACTTAGATATCTTAGTATTCTTTTTACAGCAATTAAATGAGATTCTTTAGGTTCAGATTGAAATCTAGCACATAGACAAACAGCAAACATGATATCAGGTCTACTTACAGTTAAATAAAGTAGAGATCTGATCATACCTTTATAATGCTTTTGATCAACTTTCTTACCATCTTCATCTTTGTCTAATTTGCATGAAGGACTCATAGGTGTTCCAAGGGGTTTGATTGATTCCATTCCAAACTTCTTGAGAATTTTCTTTGTGTACTTTGTTTGGTTGATGAAAATCTCCTCTTTGCTTTGTTTGATTTGTAGTCCTAGGAAGAAATTGTGTTCTTCCATCATGCTCATTTCGAATTCACCCTGCATTAACTTAGCAAATTCTTGACACAAAAGATTGTTAGTAGCACCAAAAATAATATCATCTACATATATTTGTACTACTAATAAGTCTTTATTTTTTCTTTTCAAAAATAAGGTTTTATTAACATTTCCTCCAGAAAAATCATTTTCAATTAAAAATTTGCTTAGCCTATCATACCAAGCTCTAGGTGCTTGTTTTAAATCATATAGTGCTTTGTGTAATTTAAAAACATAATTTAAAAATTCACACTACAAGGGAACAAAAATATTGCGATGCCCAAATGCATCGCTAAACATGCTATTGCGACGCAATAGCGACGCAATGACGGCGTCACTCAGATGATCGTCGCAATCTTAATTTATCGCAATTGTGTCGCGTCACAGCGACTCTCTGCGACGCAACAATGCATCGCAATATTGCAACGCATCCAAATGCATCGCTAAATTTAAAATTAATTTTTAATATTTAAAATTATTATTAAATATTACGACGCATTCAATTGTGTTGCAATATTGTGATGCATAGTCGCTAATGCATCACTATTATATCTAAAATATTATTATTAAATATTACGATGAATTTAGTTGCGTTGTAATATTTAATAATAATATTTTAGATATAATAGCGATGCAATTTGAGTCGCTAATGCATCGCTAATAAATTTTTTTTTAAAATATTGCGACGCCAGGTCATTGTGTCGCAATATTTAATAATAATATTTTAGATATATTAGCGACGCAATTTTAGTCGCTAATGCGTTGCTAATTAAATTTTTTAAAAATATTATGATGCCAGGTCATTGCGTTGTAATATTTAATAATAATATTTTAAAAATATTAGCGATGCAATTTCAGTCGCTAATGCGTTGCTAATTAAATTTTTTTAAAAAAATAAAATATTAAAAATTAAAATGGTTAATACAATTTTGTTACATTTAAATATTGATCGAAACATTCTTCACTCATATTGATCCAAACAATAATCATTCAATTTTCAAAAATAATTAATATATTAAATTTTAAAGTTTTTATGTACAACATATAAAAAGAAAAAAAATACATCAAGAATCTGAGCGATCACGTGGAGGCTGGAGATCCTGCGACAAGCGGCTAACCATATCCTGCAAATGACGCATCTGATCTCGCACGTCTGCAAGCTCCTGATCCTGGCCTCGCATACACTGCTCGAACTCGTGCTCGACCTCCTGCCGAACCCCTGACGAACATTCTGCCGAACCTCCTCCGTAATAGATCTCCGAATGTCGTCTAAACGCTCGGCAGGAATATCACCAGAATATCGCGAGCTGGAAGCCTGATGGGGAAAATATGCAGAAGCTCTAGTGCCCAGACCATAAACCCTGCGGTCTCGCGGCTGGGCACCAACAGCCTCCAAAAATACACGCCGACTCTTCTCTGCTGAGAGTTCGATGGGCGTCTCCCCATCAGTGGAGTCGACCTGCGATGCCGAGGAGCGAAGCTCCTCGACTCGTGTCTTTGAATTATAAAATCAACATTAAATGAATTAATAAATTTCTTGAAATAAAATTTTAGAAATTAAACAGATACTACATAAAGTTAATTTCTTACCGCAACCTCCCGTGATCACGTGTCGACCTAGGAACCGTCCCTCCTAGTGTGTGTCGCCCTGAATAGACGAAACTCACTAGGATCTCCGTCCTCCTGCTCAGACTATAACAATAAAAAAAATTGATATTAATACAAATATTTGTAAATAGTTAAATTAGTAATTAAATTATTTATGTTTTCTTACCATACGGCGTTTGTGCTCCTGAATCGAAATGGAGCCCGAAGTATGACGGGAGAGACCCATGCCAGGACCGCCCTTCTCGGATCGGCGGTTCGTGCTGGCTGATGCGGACCTCCTGCGCCAGCCATCGGACTGCCAGGCCTGCTGCCACTCGTGCCAAATACCCTCTGGCACATGCGCAGGATGCTGACCCAATGACCTCCAACGATGAAGCATGTCGGAGTATCTGTTGGGAATTGTCTCCTAAAGCCAATCAATTGATGATTATGCTGATGTAAATTGTATATAAATTGATATATTAATAAAAGTTATTTAGCAGTTTATTCATTACAAGAACATCTTCTTAAAACTCATAATAGTAATGAAGCCCTCAGGATCTTCATTCACGATAAAGGAGGATTTATCTTTGAAGGTCCTTAAAAGAGTCCGCGACCAAATGATATACTATGACAGGGCCATAGTACTATCAATTATAGGATGTTGTATATCATATTTGTTGGTTTTCCTCTTAACTAAGGAGTGTAGAGACACTAGTATGACATACAGGTGAAAGTGTAGGAGTACATTTCACCGAACATGACTCATTTTTGGATACTCTATTGTCAAGAGTTAATCCGAGAAGATATAGGTATAAGTATCCTTCAGACCTGAAGATCACAACCAGTGGCTTACAAGAAACTCATTGTACTTAGGTGCCGGACCATCTGGATTTCTAATCCAGCTATGAAAGGTTACTGGGTGCAGTCAAGTACTTGTGGTAGTAAGTTGTGGATCAAGATGGAATTTGACCTATCCCGTTAAAAGGAGAAATGCTTGTGTTTCAATTTAGCAAGACCTTGGCCAAGGCACTTCATGTGAAAGTCATATGATCACTAAAATTGAAATCACTTTATGGATTTGCTGTTTAGAGTTGACAGGCTCTTAAGCCATCCTTAGCATTTGTGGTCAAGAGGATGAATTATATGGTAACTGTTTCTTAGGGTTCTTGGAGTTTGCTCGGCAACTCTTCGATCTATTCGGACGTCGGGTTCCATTGCTAGATGGGCACATCGATTAGTATAGAAAATTATTTCTATGCGACCGGCTTAGGTTCGAACCTAGAGAGTCACACGCATAGAAGTTTCCTAGGATGATCTATTTGCTGATCAATAATTGAAAATCGTATATGATTTAATTAATCAATTTGATTGATTGAATTATCTCAATTGGATTAAGTACAAGTGAATAAGATTCAATTTGGTTTAAGTCTACTAGAAGGACTAATCAATTTCAAATATTGATTTGAAATTAGATTTGATTTGGATTTAAATAGATTCAGGATTAGCCAAATTTGATTTGGGCTAGGACCATGATCTATATTGGTTTAATCCAATAAATTCAAATTAGCTTAAAACCAAAAATCCAAATCCCATGTGTGAAAAAGGTTTTCTCGCATGATGAGATAACTAAAATCTCATCTCATGAGAAATTAAATTCTCATGCAAAATTTAATTTATAACTTTTAGTCTTCTTCAAATGATTCCCAAGTTCAAGAAAAATAAATTTTGCTAAAAGGTGCCTCTTTGGAAGAGCACTCCATACAACTCTCCGTGCATTGACAAGTATGTGAATTAATGTGCCTCTTTGGAAGAGCACTCCACATAACTCTTCGTGCATTGATAAGCGTGTGAATTAATGTGCCTCTTTGGAAGAGCACTCCACACAACTCTTCATGCATTGATAAGCGTGTGAATTAATGTTGTTGATTCCTCGGCAGCGAGCTGAGGGCATTCTTCAGGAGCCGCATCCTCACTAGGGCCCAAGATGGCATCAAGATCGACGTCCAAAATATCCTCATACTCGGCTTCTTTGGCTCCCGGGGTGCAAGCATCAAGTAGCTCGGCCTCCAGAAAAGATAAATCTAACTCGAGATATACCCGAGAGATTTTCACCCAAAATTCCTCCTTAGCGAACTAGAATGCATCGGCACAAGCCTCCATCCGCTCCTCAAAAAATTGCATAGAGCCTTTGTACTCCTCCACAGCTGAGGTAATCCGCTTGTTAGCTTCGGCTAATTGGTTCCCGAGTTCAAGATTCACCTGGCGACTCGCGGATAATTTCTCCCTTAGAACTTTAAATTGCTCCTGTGCCTTGAACTCGATTTTGCCCATCTGCAAAACATCGAAACGTTCAAGCCCACGAACAAAAGAAAAGTATCAAAAGCAAACAAATGAGAAGACACTATACCTCTTCCTCCCGCTGAGCCATTTTATTGCTCAGCTCCTGAACCTTTTCCAAGGCCTTCAGCTTGGCTAATTTATTTTGTTGAAGACCTTCCTTGAGGTCATTAATTCGGGAATGCTTGTCCCCGACTTCCCGCTGAGATTGATCAAGATCATTGGTGAGCCTAGCAATCTGCTCATGTTGCCACTTCAGCCGATTCTCCATATCAGCGAATTCCTTATTCAGATTAGCAAACTGATCCTGCTGCCGCTGGCACTTGCGCTCCTCCTCCTCGAGCCTCCTACTCCGATTACTTTTATCCTTGGAATGACTAGCCTTCAGCTAGTTCCACCTTTTGTCAAAATACTGCTACATGGTCTTAATTTTGTCGTCATGCTTTGCCTTAATTTGGGATAACTCCAAGCAAGCCTTGTCCGATTGTTCATGGAAACCCTGGAGCTCTCTGACTTGGGCTTCGAGCCAAGAAGCCCTTTTGGCTGCAAGTCGGTGAGACTCGCTCACCCTCTCAAAATCTGCCCTAGCGGATGCCAAGGCCCTGGAAAGCCAGCTGGTTGAATTCACCCTCGCCCGAAGATCGGCCGCTTCCTTCCTGGCTTGAGCACAAGCCCTAGTGGCCAAATTCAAGCGCCAATTCAGCGCCCTTGTGATCAAGGCATTCTGCGAGAAAAACATAAGTGAGAAACCACGGCCCGACCGACCAATCATGAATTACAACCTCGGTACAATAACTTATTTGGGAGATGTAGTTTGAAGCCATCGTCATGAGAGTAGCATTATTGATTTCGGAGAGAAGGAAAACATCCTTCGGTGCCCCAAGCCGACCGAAAGCCGCCTCAATGATATCCTCGATGGCAGGCTCATCCATCGAGGAACTCTCCCCTGCGCGCAAAATAGACCTCATCAGGGCGGTGAGCATATCATCCACCTCTGGGCTATGGACAAGAGAGCTCATAGCTGAAGAATTGGCCTGAGAAACTCTGGCCCGAGGAGCCATCCACTCAGCTTCCTCTGTCAGAACTTTAACCTGCAAGGCCTCAAATGCTTCGGCCCTGACTGAGGGAACCTCAGCTCGAGCATCCCCTTCATTCATCGACTCTTATTCTTCTTCTTCCTCTTCTACTAATGTTTCGCCTCCGACAGACTCCACCCGAACTTCAACCTCTTCCATGACATCCTCAGGGACCGTGGAAGAGGGATCCTTAGCGGGAGGCACCACGACCTCCACCAGCCTTTCAACAGGCAGCTCCGCTTGAGCTTCGGAAGCCGCCGCTGCCTCTCCTAACCCCTCCACGTGAGCAGGGGTCTCTTCCATACGCGGTGGACTTCTTACCGCTGGTGACTGAAAAACCTTCGGTAGAAGGATCGCCGGACCGACTGGCGACATCTCCTCGGCATCGTTTGACATGACTACTATTTGGAGAGAAAAAACCCCAACAACTCCCTTCGAACTCCCCCCAACGATTTCCTCTGCTACTTTGCCCCCCTCCGGTAGGGAGGGCTCATCAACCAGAGTCTGCGCTTCCGCCTCCTCCCTTATTGGGATAGGAGAGTGGTGACTGGAACTATCTTTCTTCGGTCCCTTCGAGCGAGGCCCGGAAGGGCAAGACCTCTTCTCGGATATGTGTCTTTCCCCAGAGCCGGAGCCCCTATGAAGCTTTCCCAACTCCTTCATCTGGCCCACAAATGCTGACCTTTCGGCTAAAAACACACTAAACATTTCAATCGAACAGAAATACTCAAACACACCAGCCATCGTAACCAAAGAGAAAATGTACACTTACCTTGAGGGTCGATAGAGCTAAGCCCGGTGGTGAAAAGGGCATCCTTCGCCAACAGAGTGCTAGCTGATACCTTCGGACTGTTGCGAAGGGTCATCAGATCTCTCTTCTCCCACTCGCTCAACTCCGGACGTGCCTCTAGATCCTTCACATAACTCGCCCATTCCCTCGGAAAATCTGAACCGATATTCCCTTCGGCAATAAAAAATCAGGGCTTTCACTCCTTTATCGAAGACGGGTTGTCGGTAATCATCTTGAACGACTTTCGGGGATCAATATACGGCCACTTGGAGCCCCTCCCAGAAACCAGGTTATGGCAGACTCGGAACATGAGGAGGGTCGCGATCACCCCAACACGGCTACACAACAAGATGAACCCGATAAGATTGCGTCAGCTATTCGGCGCCACCATTATTGGACGTATATTGTAAAACCTCATCACCTCCTGTACCAGCGGGTGAAGAGGAAACTGGAGACCTGCCCTAAGGCTTTCTTCGTAGAAGAAAACTCCATGACTTAACTCAGTCGGAACCCAATACTCAGCCATCGGCACCTGTAAGAGTACGTCCCGAGGAACTCTATAAAGTCGATGGATTCTATCCAGATCCTCGAAGGTGATCTCTGAGGCAACGTCGTTTGGGCCCTTTATATTGATGGAATAAGGAACAGAACATGAATAGGTGAGCAAGAGCTCAGAGAAAGAGTGAAAAATCTCTATGACATGGACAAAGGGCGTTGCAGAAGGAGAGCTGCCCCAGCCCTCTTTAAATAAGCGCTTCAGAAAGAAAGCTCTAGATGCCAAAAACCCCGATACGGGTGCCAGAAATAAAGAAGTCCCGCCATGTAGAACTTCCGCTATTGTGGCTTGTTGGAAACGAGGCATTTCCTCCTCGAGCTGTGGCGAAAAATGATGACGAAACAGCAGCCCGTCATTTATGAGATTATCATTGCCCACCTTTTTGAATCCCCAAATGAGATTGCTCCGGAATTCTACTCCCTATATCCGAACTTACACTTCGGACTAGGGAGTGGGGGGCATGTGATGAGGGGTAAAATCATCATTGCATTATTGACTGCCCACATCGACGATTGGGTCATGCCCAATTCAAACACCCTGCCAGCCAGCTGGCATAACATCCAAGCGACGAAGCCGAATCACTTTTGACAAAGTCGAGTCACCCCGATAACCCGAGCTATATGACATTCCTCGGTAACCCGAGCTATCCTCATACCTCAGCCATCTAAGCCGAGCCATTCCTCGGTAACCCAAGCTATCCTCATACCTCGGCCATTTGAGCCGAGCCATTCCTTGGCCATCCGAGCCGATCGTGCCTTGGCCATTGGAGCCGACCCATTCCATACCTCGGAAAACAGGTTATTCCTCATTCTGGCTGAACTACGGCATTCAAAATACCTCTGCGAAATTCAGCGTAAGAGAGTTCGAAATCACTATAACTGAATAAGATTTCAGGTGGCGAATCATGCCCAGAAGTGGCCTAGGATCCGCAAGAGTGGCCTAGGTCTATGCGATCATTAAACCTCAAGGCATCAACCAGCTCTCCCAGTCATCGATCCTCTAACTGACAAGATACAGACCCTACTGGCCTCATAACAAACTTGATTCGAATCCGTCTCGAATCCTAACAGTTTTCAGACCCCATCCAGGGCACGTCCAAGGAATCAGGTAATTGTCTATAAATACCACCGCACTCCTACCTCTTAAGTAGGCGCGCAAATTCTAAGGCAACCTCTTACGCATTCATTTACTCACTGAATCTCATACCCTATTAGAGCTCTCAGAAGAGCCCTGAGGAACATTCTCTGTGAGAGTCTTCTCCTCACGTCTGCTTGCTGTGAATCTCCACTGACTTAGGCGTCGGAGGGTCCTCCGTAGAGGGCAACCCCCATAGCACCTTCTGTGTGTGGACTGTCTTGCAGGTTCCATCCCGAGGCGACGAGATCGGCGCCTGGATCAAGAGCCAGAAGTGCACCCGAGTCAGAGAATGAATTTCCGCGGCAATATGTACCAAATATAGTTATTTGATAGATCTCTTTTAAATTACTGATAATCTGAATATCGGCTACCAAACGCAACCATAAGTGAGCACCAAGTAGAGATTGACAAGGCTTTTAGAGTAAGGTGGGCTATAGCTGTTCTTCCAGTTGAGGGATGCTTTCAAGAATCAAAAGAAAGCAAGATCCTTCTCAATAAAACTTCAGCTAGAAGTTAATTTGAGAAAGATAATCTTAAACTTCTTTCTTTTCTCGCCCGCATATGTTATTAGAGTGGTTTTTATGGTTATAGCCTTTTTCTCGTGATCCAAGGCCCTTCTGATGGATCATACACGCCACGTGGCATGATGCGGGGCCAAAGTTAGACATAGGGCTGGTCCCTGCAGTATACGGAACTTGGTGTCTCAGTTATTACACCGGACACGGACGGTTGTGATTGAGGAACTTGACTCTCAGGTTCGCCCGTAGAGTTGGAGAGGATCCATTAACTTTCTGGAATGCTGAGAGTTCTCAAGCGCTTCTGAACGCACATTGAGAACAGAGAGTACTTAACCAATGAACAAGGTCAGGAGCCCAATTTGTGCGTCAAGAAATGAACTTTCCAACCAGCATGCATGCTACGAAAGAATTAATGATATATGTCATCAATGAAATTCTAGAAGACTACAGCCATCCTAGCAATTCTTTTTCAAAGAAAAAGAAAATTAAAGATGATTTGGTTCCGTGAATCAAGATCATGTGGTTAAAAAATTTAAATAAATATTAATTAATAGCAAGTAAAATTATGTTATAAACAAATGACACTTTGAAACTATTTTTTGGGTGTTAGATGTTCGCCGATTAATTTTTAAACGTACAAGGGATAAATTGCATCATGAGATAATTCTGCAAGTCGGATCAAGTAATTATTTTCTTGACGATGCCAACTCAGGGAGCGGGGTGCATTACCATCCCAATGCACTGCAATTCTTCCAACACAGTTGCTTAAAGCAATTTGTGATACTTCTTCGTTTCATATAAGACACCTAAAAATCAAAAGCAAGCCAAAGGGAGAAGGATAGATTAGAACCCCATGAAATACCCCATGAAATAAGCCATCCTTGGTCTTGGAAGACAGACATCTTTCGGAAAATCCTCTCAGATATCAAAATCATGGATTACCCACACCCATAATATGCAGAGTTTGAATAACCCAGTCAGTCATTCGGTTCTGAGGGACAACAGAGTACCATCTAAAAATTTCAAAGAGCGCATCAGCTGAGCCGTATAAAAACACAAATCACTAAAACTAAAATACAATTTCAAAATTTGAAATTGCTGGCAATGGATAAATTATTAGGAAAAACCAATGGAGCAGAATATTATGGCTTACCATATTATTATTTACTCTAACGATGAGCAAGTCTAATTAGCAGTGAACAGTTCCTCAACTGCCAGCTGCAAATCTGGGCGTGGCTGTACCATTACCCCCTTGCAAGGCTTCTTTCCAAAGTTTTAACATCGTTAACTCCCTCGCCCTCAGTTGCTGGTACATAACTAAGGATAATGGAACAAGAGTGAATGTGTGTGTGTGCGTGCGTGAGAGAGAGAGAGAGAGAAGAAGAAGAAGAAGAAGAGCAGGGAGAGGACTATAAATTGACATCTAAAAACAGAGGTTCTGTCATTTATGCGTCTTTCCCTTCTAGAACACGCTCTACTATGCACTTGGCCACAGGACATGGGACAAGCAACTTTGAATTGAATACCACCTTTGACGCTCTATATCCTATTCATTCAGCCGATGCTACTTGGAAATCTATTATCCAACTCCAAAATCCCATCCACTACCAACAGCTGCCTGGCCTTCTCTCAACGTTCAACACAATCTCCGCCTCTGAATCAAGAGAACAAAATTTAAGCATCAGCTTCCACCAAAAAAACAGAAAAAAAGGCAGAGAGACAACAATCTCACAGGAATATCAGACTGCAGTTACATTTTCATAAAGGCACTTGCCGAGACAATCGGTTGACAAGAGCAGTGAAGGTCATGACCTTCAGGGAAAGAAAACAGAGACTCTTCAGTTTGTAACAGGTCTAGAGCCTACCTCCAGAGAGCCAGTGTGGTCAAGACCATGATCCAAAAGGGGATTGACCCCACTAAGGAAAATCAATGCATCACTTAAAAAGGCATGTAGCAACTCTAAATACTCACTGGACTATATTCTCAGAGCTAGGCCAAGGTTCCAGAAAAGATAAAACTAGAGCACTTCATATGGTTAAAGATGTGGTGGCGCTAATTTGAACAGGATGGTATGGATGGCATGGCTCAAAAGTTGAAGAAGCGCATAACAGGATTGGCAACTTTGCTTGTCCATGCAAGTTATATACTTGCAGCATAATTTTTGGTGCTTGAGAAGCGGTAATATGGTACTGATTAGCAACACACTCCCTAAAGGTTTCTAGGAACTAAAGATGAAAAATGGAGCCATTAGCTTGCAGAACAAAAGCCATCCCAAATAAGATGAAGCAAGTTGTACATGAGGAAATGGATGTCGTACTCTCTAAACTTACCCGAAACTTTGACTCCTGCACTGCTTCTAATGATTCGGAAATTTCCAGCTGCTTCATCAATGTAGCCTGCAAAACCTGAAACAAACAAGAAAAGTGAAATTCACAGTTACGATGTGGACTCTGAATCCATAAACCACTCACAGAAACAAAGAGGATGGTTTAAATGCCATTATCAGGAAAAAAGACAGCATGACAATTTCCTGGGTTATTGTAGAACTATCATTCTCAAAAGTTTGCACCAAATAAGGTTCCTAACTGATCAGCTAAATGTAATTATGGACATAAATTATTTACCACTAGAAAAGGAAATTGTGTTAAAGCAGCCTCATGATGCACAACTTTCCAAACCATGTGGAAATTGCCAAAGCATCACCACAGATGTACTTTTTTTCCTCCAATTGAAAAGCAACAGTCAACATCAAAGCTAACAGATCTCATAAAGAATTTTGAACTAAGTTGAAACTCAAGAATATGATTAAAAAAAGAAAAAGAAAACTATTATATCCAAGATCAACTCATATAGTACATCCAGACTATTGATCTGAAATGTGTTAAATCGAGCTTACTTTTTTCGTCTTCTCAAGGTCACCCTCGATTGACTTTATCCTGTCCCAATATTCCAGAAGCAAACGGTCTGTGTCTGAAGGAAAGACTGCAGGCTTTCTACTGAGCTCGTCATACATTATCTCAAGCCTCTGAAGGCGTTCTAAGCAAGGACTGAGATATTCTTCTGTGGTTTCCATGGTTGGATGAAGGTTCGCAGTGGAATCCAGTGAATGCGAAGGATGGTTGTTGCCTAATTGTCTCTCTTCTCTCCTACCTAAAATACGAACGAAGGATAAAATTCCGACAAGAAAAACTACTAATACTCTGCCAAGATATTGGAAAATTCTTTCCTCTGAATCCTCCTTGGTGGTAATGTGACTCTCAAAGGTCAAATTATCTGAAAACAGAAAATGCGAACAAAGATTTCTGATCATAAATTATGCAGTAATGGGACTAAAAAGCTATAAGAAAGAATGCATTTAATGAGTAGCCACATAAAAGAAGTTTTTCCATGCCCAATATAAAATCACATTTGCAGATCATCCAATCTATATAAGCAACCAAGGCAATTCGCATTAATTTCAGAATAGTAAGGACAACAGTTGACACAAAAGAATACTGTTGACTTGAAATAAGCAACTTTATGGATCTTTTATATTGCCTAGATCAGTCATTGCCTATACAATGAAATGACAAAGGATTTGGATTGGAGTAGGTTTACACCCCATAAGCTTAGGCTTACACCCAATAAGCAGTTCTAAATATCTTTGAATGTGATATTCAAACAAAAGATGAATTTCTTCATCTATCACAAATGAAAGACTAGTCACACAATCCACATACACAAATCTGACCAAGATATGGGTGTCAACCAGTGATGATATGCTTACATCAGCCAACTCTAGACAAGATTCTTATCCTTGAGAACCTATCATCAGTGAATTACAATGATAAGAATCAGACAAAGACATGGGTGTCATTTAGCAATATTTGATTATGTCAGCTGACTCTGGTCAAGATCCTGATCCTTAGGTGATCTGATCACATCAACCTACCATTAGTGCATTAAAAAGAACCAAATATAGAGATTAACATGGAATTTGAAGAGTTAAACATTGATAATGAAATGATTTGACAAATATTCGGCCAACTTAGTCAAAGAATGGCAAGGATATAAATCCCATTGGATAGAGGTGTACCAGTTTTTGGAATGAGACACCCACCTTACTATGCGCGCCCCCCCCCCCCAAACTCTCTTTCCTTTAATCTTTCTTTATCCTTCATCTTTCTTTTTTCTTCCCATTAGTTCCTTTTTTTCTTCCTTTCTTTTCTTCTCCCTTCGTTTCTTTCCTTTTTTATTTCTTTCATTTCTTCTTTTATTTCTTTTCTTCTCTCTTTATTTTCCATCTCTTTTCCTCTTATTTCCTTTCTTTTTCTTTTCCTTCTTTCCTTCATTTCTTTGTTTCCTCCACCTCCTTTCCCTACGTAGATGGAATTCAGAGTCCAGTTACCATCCCGATCCTGTTTTCCCACAGAATCAGGATCGGATGCTTAGAATCATGAAACCCCATCAATGCCTAGGTAAACAACGTTAGGAATGAAGCATCACATGCCAGGGTGGTAGGCCACACAATAGTCAAAGTTTTAATGGATAGCAAAGACTGTATTCATCAAATGTGTGTTTTCACATCTCTGGTTTTCAATATGTAATGAAAAACAAACCCAAAATTCAAAAAAATTGAATCCCCTCGGTCTAAAGAACATTGGTAATTTAAGACCACTATACCATCCATACCTAGTGAGTGTGATGGTACACTACCATGGGATGGCTTCCCTTGATCTTTAAGCTCTAAAATTGTTTTATCAGACCCTCGTCTTCTGCTACCACAATCCATAACTTTGTCAACAACAACAAAATGGTCATCGCAACTGTAGTAAGCTACCGAATCTCTTGCCCTGACCTGCACAAATGACAAATGCAAAAAAAAAAAAAAAAAAAGGAACAGTAACAGGCATTAAAAATTAGCTAAAATTATCACCATCCCTAAACAAAAATTAGATTGAGAATGGTCCCATGACTGCTTGTGGTGATTGTATTAACAGCTCATTATAAATTTTTTTGACAAAGATGTTAGAGTAGAATGTGTTGGAAATGGTGAATAGATTCATGCCTCATCTCATCAAAACCACTTATAGGACACCTTAAGTAGATCAGAAGATAGATAAAAGAAGTGAAAGACATGCCGTATCATGACAAAGCTCATTCAGCAAACAGTTGGAACGATGAAAAATGTGGAACATTTCAGATCAAAGTATTCATTCCCTTTAGGCTAAGATATAAGAGCCCTTTATTCTCCAATGAGGCACTGGAGCTTAAGTTAGAGGTCTTCCATTCAAAAATCGAAATTTAGCAACACATTTAGGCTACAACTAACAAAACTAACAAGTATTTCTCAAGAATTTCTCGAGAATTTCTCTCTCTACAAGGATATTTAAAAAAAAAAAAAGTAGCCTTCCTACTGATTGCTTAAAAATATCCCTCATGCGTAAGACTGCTATAATGGTGATTCCTAGCAAGTATAAGCCCCCCTCCCACAATAAAAACTCATCGATATATGTATAGAATGAACAGAAAAATTATCCTCATTCTGATTTTTAAACACCCTTGACCATGGAAGGTTCCAGTTTCATGTAAGTTGCTGTCAATTATTCAGCGAGGGAGTTCATGTAGCAAGAGGAAATCATAGAACAGGAATCACAAGCACCTATCAAGAATTTATAAAAATATATAAGAAATTATAATATAGCATAAAATAAACTAGTTAGTAGTTAATGAAATTAAGCAGTCAATGACAAAACCAACGTGAATTTCTCAACATAAATGATAATAATCATAGATGTCTGAAGGAAGAGATGCTACAGGCATAGAAAGAGGTGCAGTTGCAAGAAGAATCACACATTGGGTGTGGCACAAACATGCACAGAAAAGTATATGCACAAATTCTGAGTTTTTTATCAGTTAAATTGGTAATATTGCCAATACAATGGTCTACTATCCGTTAGAAGGGTGTCAAGAGAGTCCCCAATGTCAAAAGCAGTGGAAGTCATACTCAATTGATTCTACAAAAATTATAGAATGTCACATTTATTTCAAAAACAAATAATAAACCAACAATGAAGTTGCAAATGAGTGAAACTTTTAAGAAAGAAAACTCACTTCCTCACAAACCGGAGCCAAATGAATATATTCAGCCAACCCAGTTGCAATGGGAGAACCAAGATCATCAAAATCCGATCCAGATTCAGCTGTTGATATATCACTGCTTCTTCCCTGTCATTTGGGAAAAAAATAATTTTTTGAATAATATAATGGCCATGTGCCACCACTAGGGTTGGAATCCTATACCCTCCCCTAGGGTTGGAAGCCCTTAGGAGAGGAGTGCCAACCAGCTGAGCAAACAGATGTCAGCAGGAAAAATTTTAAATTGAAGTAACATTGCATGCACACTTCAGAAAACGAGTTTGGGGACATCTATTAAATAAAACTAAAGAAAGCATTGATATATTCAAAATCTTGCCTTTAGAGGATACAGCCTTGTTGATGTTAGCAGTTCTCCATCCAACACCCGTCTAGTATGCCTTGACAAAGTCATTTCAGCCTTACGCACAAGCTAAAAAAGGTGGGAAAAAGGGTAAGAATTTTGATATCTTCCATCCATTTTCTTTGTAGATCAACTCACACCAAAGCAATGCCATTATAGCAGGACAACCAATCAACTTCAAACTAAAAATGTCATCTTTCACTACAGAACAAAACAGAAGGACAATAATTCTTTCTAAATATGTTCATCCCAAACATTCAACCAGATTAGTTTCTTTGACTAAGATTCCCTCACTAAATCATTTTACAATCTTTTTATCTTCCCAAGACTACAACCTTTCTGTTCTCCCCTTCTCTAAATACATGATATAACTTGACAACTCAAGAACATCGCATCTGATGAGACGAGAGAAAGGATGACATGAGAAAAGGTGAGCCATACTGTTAGCTGCTTGATAGAGTAAACTAATGAAGCACCAAGATCGAATGAACATAGACCACCAATAAAAACTAACAGAATTACCTCTACTAGGTCTCTAGTTGACAGAAACAACTTTTTTTGCCCAACATTACATAGTTGAAAACATTACAAAGAAAAAATTATCTTCCAGTTGGACAGCATCAGTAAATATCCAGTTTCTTAACAAATATTTTACCTTAATAATGTGAGGATCCTTCCATGGTCCTTTATTAGACTTAAGGCATCCCCCCTCAGCAAGGCATGTGCAAGAGCCACCCAAGAAGTCTGGTAGTTGGCTGAAATATGAGGGAAGTCTGATAAGAATAACCACAAGAAAAAGAAATGGATCAACAGAAAGTGATATGCAGAGAGTAAGCATTCTAACCTTGCATCGATAGCTTCTAGTAGTCTATGTTGAAATTTTGTTCCCAATACCTAATGTAGAAACAATACATGTACCCATCAGGCAATGTTGTAGAAACCAGTAAAAATTAATTCAGACGTTATGATCCTCACATGTATCTTTGCAGTAGTTTTGGGATCAAGAAAACCCTTCACTGTGTTCCAAAGCAGCTTAAAGCCAGGACCAGCGTTAACAATGAACAATTGATGTAGTGTCTGTGCGAAAACATGCGAAGGAGTCTCTTCATATCGAGATGGGTGAATCAGATAAGCAAACATTATTTGAAGTTGATTAAGTACCTCAGGATAGTAATCACCATCTATTTTCTGCATATTTAGCAGGAGTTCTCTTGCTGTCTTGCTAAAATTTTTCAGACCCTGCATAACAATGCAAAACTTAATTTCAGAATGCTTCCCGGAAGCCAGAGCAAAAGACCCTGAAAATCCATTATGAAGCTCTAACCGAGAAAAACACATTTTTGTGTTTGATATTGAAATTCACACACACACACACAAAAAAAAAAGAACAAATAAAATGCAAGAGGCACCGACATACCACACCATGGACATCCAATATCGTAGTTGTCGAATCAATGTGCCTTTTGGTTGCAAGTGAACATGCAGGAAACTTTTCACGAAAAGCTCTCTCAAATTCCTGTACGTGATACTTTATGTAGCGATCTACTGTGCTAATGTGCATAAGCCTACTCGGCTCAACTCTTCCAAGCCTCTCTATATATTGGTCTTCCATCTTTATCAACTCCATGGTAACCCTGAGGATAATAGCGCAGGACTTCCTCCAGTTCTTCAAACACAAAATCCTGCATCCGATAGTATTTGTACGTTGCTTGATGTCAGCATTCAATTAACTACACATCTCCATATAAGGACCATGGAACAAAAAAAAAAAAAGTGCATGGTTTGAAAATGGCAAATAAAAAATCCTGAACAAGTTGATCATGGTAAAGAAGATAGATAACATGAAAAATGAAGTGATCACATTAAAACCTATAGGAGCGATTGAAAAGAAAAAAGATAAAAACAGGTTGCAAAAAAACTGTGATTAATAATATCATACGTAAGAGAGAAGAATAAGACAGCATGCTGTTGTCTAAATTGTGGTACCTACAATGCTTCCCGATCTGTAGCCATCCTGAGTAGTCATGTAGATTTAAATCATTGAAACTTCAAAAGGAACATACATATCATGTATCTGTGGATTTTTTTTTTAGGTCCACCACATGGGTCAAGCGAGGTGCATGCAAAAAAGGGCAATTTTTCATCATTCTTCAAAACTGAAACCTAAAGAAATCCGAGTCTATCATACTTTTATGCATGGAGAGGTGTTGAATAGAAATGACAAATTGGCCTCACCTCCAATATAGTATCTGTTCCAAATTCTTTTCTCCATTGAAGCATCTCAGCCCACATCTGAATTGTTTTCTCAAAGTCAAACTTCCTAGCTTTCAAAAATCTGCAGTAATGCATCAATTTATAGGTGATCAAATGAATCAAGCAGTGAAGAAAGAATTATATACGTCGTTCCAAATGGGACCATTAAGAGGAGATTGTACTCTAACTGAATCAAAATGGTTAACTCTATATTATTAAAAAATAAATAAAAGAGGTCAATACAGTTGAATAGCATATGACAAAGCAAAAATTCGCATGCTATTGACAGCCACGACCAACCTGAGCAGCACATGGTAATCATCATGCCTATCAGGCAACAAATCTCTAGCAATGAGTTCTCGTCGGAATGTGAAGACTGCGCGCTCCTCTTCTTCATCTCTCACATCCTCAATGGAAACCGAAGAAGCCCTGTAGTCGACTTTCCTTTTCCCTCGTTTCTTAAGAGAATGGGTGATTCTGCTTGAAGCATGCAATGCCTTCTTCTTTAGTGATCCAATTGATAATCTTCTCCTTTCATCTTCTGAATTCTCCACGTCTGATCTCCTTTCTTTTCTCTCATCATAAATATGCACCCCTTCAAGACCTGCATGACGAAGGGCAACCAAATGAAGCTCATCAAAAAATTTAGAGTACTAAGGATATTCGTTCATTTATTTGATCATTGTTTTTTCCCAAAAAAAAAAAGCAGTAATTTAATGATATAGACCTACCTGACATTTTCACCAAGCAGGATACAGAACTCTAACAGACCTCAATGTTCTCAAGATGCAAACTGCAATGAATGACAAACAAGTAAGAATCAAAGCTGAACCACACAAGACAACCCTTTTATCTAATGTTGTAGGGAGAAGGGGAACGGAAAAAGCACAGCAGCTTATTGAAATAATAATTAAAAAAAAAGGAAACTTCATGAATGAAGGTATTTGGAGTACGGCAAACAGATCCATATAAGGATATTGAAAGATGAAATCTTTGATATTTGTTTGTAATGCTAGAAAACAATGGGGAAAAGGCATTATTAATATTCTGAATTAACTTAAAAGTCGTGAATTTTGTCAATTCCTATGAATCCAAACAATCTTTTATTTGAACAGGTTAAAGCAGAGAACCTTCTTAATGATCAGACACCTAAATCTCTATGTTTAAAGATTTTTTTTAAAAAAAAAAATCAAATAAGATACATAAAAATGGAAACGTGCCTCACGAGAACTCCAACATCCAGTGGCGTAAACACGGAAAGAACTAGTGAACAAGGAGGCTCGGAACCTGCATTTATTCCACCTTAATTAAATGCCAAAGTAATTGCAGTCAAGAAACGAAAAAAGAAATATCCATCAAAGCCGCACTTAAGCCTCTAAATTCCATCTAAATCCTTTAAACCATCCATTAAATCCTTCCAAGACCATCCGAAATCAGATAACCACATCACATCCCATATTCTTGGCTCGAAACACAAAAGCATCATGAAAAAACAACGTAGGACCCTGGATCTGGAGCTAAATGCAAAACGTCTATCCATTAAATACCATTCCAGAATCCAAGTTGTTGATCCAAATTACGAAGAATACGATCTAAAATCCAAATTATAAAGAAAGGAAGGAACGAAGAACGAAACACCATAGACGTCGCGGAATAACAAAGCTCAATCTATCTGCAGAAAACAAACGATCGCCTGCATTTACCTCTTCCATCCCCTGACTGGAGGCCAGGAGAAGCTCGAATCCTAATGAATTTAGTTTTCTCTCGATCGTGGAGGAACGGGATCGGTTCTTCTTCGGTCGCTGCCTGCCTCTCTCTTCTTCCTCGTCTTTGTTGTTCGCTCGGTGGATGGGAAGAAAAAGAAAAGAGAAAAAGCCACTAAGATTCGAGCACTGTCGCCATGCTCGGCGCGCTCGCTCTCTCTTTTGGTCAGGCGTGGTGTCGCTGCCTCGGCCTGCATTCCTTGGATACCTGTCAGACTTTGTTGGAGGAGTGACAGGAAATAAATAAGAAAAGTAGGGGGCTAATGTGCTGCTTTCGGCCAGATCAAGGTGGGGGGACCCGGAAAGAACGAACGACGACATCATCGGCGCGGGAAAATTTCATTTTAAAATACAAGAAAAAAAAATCAACGAGAAGAGAGCTTTCTTCTTGCTTTATCCTGCTGTTACTCTGCTGCATGGATTTCTTTGTTGCTTCTTCCTAAAATGTTTGTTACGTCCTATTTAAAGCAGAAGAATTCTATAATTTTTTATGAAATTCGTTTAGATTTGATCTATTAAGCGACATGGACTTAAAATCTCAACTACCAAATCATATAATTACTTCTTCAACTCAACCCAAGTCATCTACGACTTTTCCCAACTACATTAGGTCGGCTACTGCTTCCTCCACTGGGCTCGATTCACAAAGTCGATATTTAAATTATAAATAATTATATTTTTTAATTATTTTTATTTAAATCTATTTATATCTCTATTCTTATCCTGAATTATTGTTAGAATATCGCTCTTTTTAACTGAAGCATATAAAGGCCTATAATGTATATATTCAAACCATCACAATTAAATTCTTTCATTTTATCTTCAATTAGGACTACTCCTATCATTTCTCTTGTATATTTGTTTCTAATTATATCTTTTAAAGTTTTACCATATATCTATCTTAATATACACATTTCTGTTATACTTAATTTATTCATATATTATTTCAATATTGCACACTCTGTTCCATATAGCATAGCTGGCCTAATAGTAGTTTTATATAATTTTTCTTATATAATTACTTTTTCTTATTGTAAATTAATTCCAATATCCTAACATTATTATTATTATAAATTAATATTACATTAATAATTATTATAATATATAACTGATTATATGTTGGTTAAATATATTTATAATATTATTATTATATTATAATTGATGGAAATGATAGTAAGATTATTATTGTAATATTATAATTTTATTTAATCGTAATATTATGGATAATAATTTATTATATAATAATAATTATATTTATGGTGTTAATCAAATATTTAACAAATTATCATTATTAATTATAATTTAATATAATTATATTAAATGATAATTACATGTAATTTGAAAATACAATTAATATAACAATTCTCACGTTATCACTTTCAATTAATTATTAAATAAGAGTAAATTAGGAAAATAGAATATTAAATTTGATTTTCATTGTTTTCAAGCATGAGAATTTATTTTAATTCCGTAGGTTTTATGTATAGTAGTATAAACATAAAATTTATTTATAAATGAATTCATAAGTTACTTGCATTCCAAACAAAGCCTTGGTCTGTAGCGTTGAAGAGATTGGGATGAATTAGATTTTCTTTGCCTTAGTTATTTCTTCTTTTGAATACTCTACTCTAATTGTTCCATCTTTTGTCTCCATCAAAGGTGAAGATCCATCACCATCACACTATTTTCTTTTTAGTTGGTTTAGTATCTCAAACAAAATTCATGGATGTTCTACACTACACATGCTTAGAGAGAGGGAAATCAAAAGGGTTTAGCAAGACCAAGGCTAAAATTATATAATGGGATTGTATCACATCATGATTGTATTATATCACTCCCATCATTTTCTTTCACATTATGATTGTATTATATCATTGCATAATTGGCGTAACAACACGAATGATTGAGTTGAAAGACAAAAATAACTTTTAGTAGCGGTTATTTTTTACTAGCTAATGGACTAGTTTGGCCATCTCATGACTAAATATGATCAATCTCTAATTGAGTGATACAAGGGTTTCAAGAAAGAATTTGTTTACAATTGCCATGTCATGTGAAAGAGATTGGCGCATGGGGTAATTAAATTTAAAATGCCAACACTCTTACAATCTTTCACATTAAACCATATTTTCTATAGATGGATTAAGCTTGAAGGCATTTGTTTTTGTTTCTAGCTATTTCCAATTTAACTAAACACTTAAAAAGAAGGAAGTTTAGAATATTTTTTAGTGATCCGATATATGTTATGAGAACAAATCTTCTTTGTTACTTCGTTTTCAAATTTAGACTACGTTTAATTTTTTTAAGAATATTTTTTATTTTTATTTTTTAAAAAATAAATTTTAATTACTACTTTTTGATCTTCAAAATATATTTGGTAAATAAAAATTAAAATTATTTTTATTTGTTATTTTCATTATAAATAATATCTTTTTAAAAATAAAAAAGAAATATATGATATTATAATAAAATCTAATATTATATTGCATAATAATATAGATTATAATACACATTATATTATATTATTATAATAAGTCTACGACATATTATATATAATAGATTATAAAACTATAGTGTTATAATAAATAATTATTGATAAGAAGTAAATTCATCATTATGTCAATATTCGTGCGCACAACAAAAAGGTTGGGATCGCTTTTGATTTCTGATCTGCTAGCTGTCGCATCCAAAGAAGAACGAGGCTGATACTTCTCAGCAAAACCGAAGTGCCCTTATGCCTCGGCCAAACCGAGCTATCCCCATACCTTGGCCAAACCAAGCCACCTTCAAATCTCGGGCAGACCGAGCCATCCTCAAACCTCGGCTAGACCAAGCCATCCTCATACTTTGGCCAGACTGAGGTACCCTAAACCTCTGCAGAACCAAGTGCGAAAAATTCAAATTCATGATAATCCGGCGAGATTCCAACCATGTGGATCTCCGACCATCTTAAGTGAAAGAAAAAGCTAATAATGCTAAATATGGCCTAGAGCAAGGCATCGAATCTCAAAGCATCAGTTAGCCTCTCTAACCATTGATTCTCTAACTAACAGGATTCGAAAGCTACCGGCCTCATAACAAATTTGATTCGAATCAGATTCGAATCATAACGGTTTCTGATTCCCTGTAACACTACAAGGAATCAGCTAGTTGTCTGCCATCACATCGACAACCTATATATATCCTGTCCTAAAGAAAAAAAAAGCTCCATTGAAGCTCAAGAAGAGCTTCCGACTCCTCGAAAGGCCGTTCTTGAGGGACTCTTATGCGAGAGCCTTCTTCTCATATTTGCTTGCTTGCTGTGAATTTTCACTAACTTGAGCGTCAGAGGATCTTCCGCAGAGGGCTATCCCTAACACTGTGAGGACTGTCTTGTAGGTCCACCCAGGCGAGGGACACGCATCCGATTTCGAAGATGGGCTGCACCCAAGTTGAAGAATGGATTGTTATGGCAATAATTATTGTATTAAATACAATATATTATTTATCAAATATGTTTTTATAAATAATTTTTTATTTATAAAAATAAAAAATAAAAAAATATTCCCATCCCTAAATAATTCGGGAGAAAGATCTGACATTAATTTCCTTGGTAGAGGCTACGGGGAATCCCAGGAAAATAAAAAATAAAAATATTCCTATCCCTAAATAATTCGGGAGAAAGATCTGACATTAATTTCCTTGGTAGAGGCTACGTGGAACCCATGCGGGCCTGGGCCCCTGGCACGCGCCTTGCGGGGGGGAGCGTTGCTCCGCGGGGCGTCCGTGTCGTTAACGTTACCCAATGACGGCACCGGCAGCTAACGACGACGTTCCAACGGTGGGACAGACACTGACGGGTTGACGCGACGTCGCGTCCTCTCAGCCCCCGGATTTGGGAAGCAGCGATCGAACTCTTCGGGGGTGGTCCGTGCTTTCACTCTTGTTCCATTATAACGTGTCAGTCTTTTACATCGAAATTTATTTATTTTAGATAGTATTTCAGCGAGAATTAAAATTAAAATTTGCCGGTTGGGGTCAATCCACGCCGGTTCTTCTTATTGTTTCCTATTTTTCTTTTAATTTTCTATTTTTTCTAACCCATTTTTTAAAAAAATAATTTATATATTTTATTAAAATTAAAAAAAATTATAAAATCTCTATTAGATCAGTTTTGTTATATGGAACAAAGTATTGGGCAATACTGAAAGTCTAAAATAACATATGCATAAATTAAGTACAATAGAAATACGTATGTTAAGATGTATATATGGTAAAACTTTAAAAAATAAAAAAAATGATAAAAAAAATAATATGAGTAGCCCCAATTAAAGATAAAATAAAAGAAAATCGATTACAATGGTTTGAACATATATAATAAAGACTTTTAGATACTTCAATTAGAAAGAATAATCTTTTAACAGTCCATGATAATAATAGAAGTAAAGATAGACCTAAATTAATATGAACAGATATAATTAAAAAATATATAATTATTTATAATTTAAATATCGACTTAGTCCTGAATAAAGTAGAGTGAAGGAAGCAGACTCATATAGCCTATAGCCAATCCCATCTGGTTAGAAAAAAAAAGGTTTAAATGAGTTGAGTTGAGTTGTATTTTTTTAAAAAAGTTTTTAAAAAAATAAATATATCGCATCTAATTGGCAAAAAATTTATAATAAAATAACTTAATATAATAAAATATAACACATTATATTATATCTACTATATTATATTATTGCATAATATTATATACAATAAGATTTATATATTATATTAATGTAATAAAATAATATTATATTATATTAGTAATATTTTGTTTATAATATAATACATAAGAAAGGGTGGTGAAAAAAATACTTCTTATAATATAATATAAAAATATCCCTTTCAATGAGATAAAAAAATAAAATACCATCTTCTCATGAGATTTTTTTTTTCAGTGAAGCATAAAAAGAGATGGGTCAGCACGAAAAAAGCATGGGCTCTATCACTTATAGAATAGGATTTGCAAGGAAATGGATTAAACTGTAAAACTGATCTGAATCGTGATTTTGGTTCGATTTGAATTGATCTTTCAAGTCTTTTTATTTGATTTTAATTTAAAATTTTTTGAAACTAAAAAAATTAATCTTTTTTCAATTTTGATCTGAATCATGTGTGTATATTATATAGGATTAATTCTATTATTGTTAAAATTGAGGTCCTACATATATTTATAAATAAATAGGCTATATAAAATTATATTTTTTATTATAAAAAATCGAGCTATCATTTAACCATATAAAATTTATCATAGAAATTAATCACATAGTTATCCAAAGCTAAATTGATAAACCAAACTGAAATTAAATTAATTTTTTTTTTGATACAATTTGATTCGGTTTGGTACAGTAAAATAATAATACAGTTTGCTGTTTTAGTTTTAAAAAATGAATTTAAATTAATTTAATTAAAAAAAATTATAAACTGATATCAGTGCACACCCGTACGAACGAACATTGTACATCCGAGAGGTGGAGCACGTTTTGAGACTTTGAGTGCACCAAGGAATAAATTGTCCCTTCTTTAGAAAAAGCTATAAGCATGCATTTCCCAGCTAAAAGCACATCCGACAGCCCTCAAATTTCTATGAATCGAATTTAGTGGGAAAAAAGTTTGTGTGAGTTAATATATTATGCTGGGATTTAAATGATTCAGATTTTATATAAGAAAAAAACCTTTCTGCATCACGTCCATTGCATAAATGCATGAATCATGCATAATAATTAATTACATATGCAATGTAAAAAAATAAAAATACTTTTGACATATGCGCAATTAATTATCGTACGATGCGCATATTTTATACTGTGCATGATGCACAAAAAATTTTACTTTATATAAACTCTGCATGAAACTCTCAAAGTCAAGTATATGAATAAATGCCTTAACCCTCGATTAGCTTGTCAATGTGGTCTTTAGGCTGTATTTGTTGGGTCAAACCATTATACAATTTTTTTTTTGGTACAAAAAAGGGGAAGGAGGGCTATGTCGATCCGTAGCTATGTCTCATACAGCTCCGTTCTCCATCAGGATATATTTCATGCATGGCACTAGATTTGCGCAGCTCCATTTTCCGTCAGGATATGTTACATGCACGGCGCTAGATTTGAGCAGCTGTTCTCCGCTCGAAGACGAGTAGGTCAACCTGACCCCACCCAGATGCTAACAGTCAGAACAGGGATACTAGAAGAAACCTTAGCCCCTCCAGCACCAGCGTTTCAGGCCCCAAGGATTAACCTTGAAATTATTCGAGTCAACCGTAACCTCATTCCTCGAATCTGAGACGTCGTGGATGTGTGGAAGAACCCCAACCGCTGGGCTACCGTCTGAGCGGTTACCACTATACAATTGAATGAAGAGTTTTACTATACCGTTCATGATGATTAGCGCGCAGCATGTGCGCATGCATGCCAAAAATAAAAATATTTTTTTTATTTTGATATATATATATATATATATATATATATATATATATATATATATATATATATATATATGTATTATGTGCGGTGCAATTTCTGCTACATTGGTGCAGATGATGCGGCAAGATTTTTTCTTGAATGAATCATTGCTTCAACTCTCAGTTAGCTTTGCAATGTAGTCCATAGATTGTGTTCGTTGAGTCAAGATGCCACCTAACATAGACTACAAGCCCAATACTATATGCTTAGGGCTAGCAATGGAGATCTAGCATGCTAAATTTTTAAAAAAGTGAATCAACTTACTAAGTTGAAGTCTTTTGTTAGCGTACTAAGTAACCGAACATTGAATCATATTTTATCAAGGTGATCTGACCAGTGATGTGGCCAATAAAGCCATAGGAATAATTATGACAAAATTAATCATATGGCACAAGCGCAACCCCATCGGCCCCGTTTTCTCCAGAACGCGCCGTGGCGGCCCCAACCTCCCCAGGTCGGCCCCGTCCGCCCCGGCTTCTCCAAGGTACTCCGTGGCAGCCCCAACCTCCTAAGGCCGGCCCCGAGCGGCCCCGTTTTCTCCAGAACGCGTCGTGGCGGCCCCGACCTCCCCAGGTTGGCCCCGTCCGTCACGGCTTCTCCAAGACGCGCCGTGGCGGCCCAGACCTCCTCAGGTCGACCCCGTCCGCCCCGGCTTCTCCAAGACGCGCCATGGCGGCCCCGACCTCCCTAGGTCGGCCCCGTCCGCCCCAGCTTCTCCAAGGCGCGCCATGGTGGCCCCGACCTCCTAAGGCTAGCCCCTGGCGGCCCCGTTTTCTCCAGGACGCGCCGTGGCGGCCCCGTCCGCCCCGGCTTCTCCAAGGTGCGTTGTGGCGGCCCCGACCTCCTAAGGCCGACCCCCGGCGGTCCCGTTTTCTTCAGGACGTGCCGTGGCAGCCCCAACCTTCCCAGGTCGACCCCGTCCGCCCCGGATTCTCCAAGGCGCGCTGTGGCGACCCCGACCTCCTAAGGCCTGCCCCCGGCGGCCCCGCTTTCTCTAGGACGCGCAGTGGCGGCCCCAACCTCCCCAGGTCGGCCTCGTCTGCCCCGGCTTCTCCAAGACGTGCCGTGGCGGGCCCAACCTCCCTAGGTTGGCCCCGTCCGCCCCGGCTTCTCCAGGATGCGCCGTGGTGGCCCAGACTTCCCCAGGTCAGCCCTGTCTGCCCCGGCTTCTCCAAGGCACGCCGTGGCGGCCCCGACCTCCTAAGGCTGGCCCCTGGCAGCCCCGTTTTCTTCAGGACGCGTCATACCGGCCTCGACCTCCCCAAGTCGGCCCCGTCTGCCCCGGCTTCTCCAAGGCGCGTTATGGCAGCCCCGACCTCCTAAGGCCGGCCCTCGATGGCCCCGTTTTCTCCAGGACGCGCCGTGGTGGCCCCGACCTCCTAAGGTCGATCCCCGGCAGCCCCGTCTTCTCCAAAGCAGGCCGTGGCGGCCCTGACCTCTTTAGGTCGGCCCTACGCCTGCTAAATCCACCAACCGTCTGACCCACTCAGACTAGCATCTCCTGACCACGTTGTTGATAGGACCAGACCCACCTACCAGCCGATTCCGCCGACTGATGGGACCTGGCCCACCAACCGCTGGCCCTCCCTCTCTGATGGGATAGGACCCACTAACTAGCCCAAGCTCACGTAACCCCCACGTATCCCGCAGACATTCCCTCCTCGTGGAATGTCATGAGCCTGAACCCATGCAGATTTCAACGGTCTATAAAAGGGTAAGTCCACAAGAGATTCAGGTACGTAAACATAAGCACTCTCTCACTTTTCCATCCAGAGAAACTCCACCTTCAAGGATTCTCTGGACCTAAAGGGGCTCTTTCGAGCTCCTCTTCGACTGTGACCTCGATCACTGACTTGGGCATCGAAGGGTTCCCACCGGAGAACCCCTCCGGTCTTGAAACTTCTTGCGGGTTGCTGGCTGCCCGAAAATCTCGTCAACAGCTAGATCAAGTCTCCCGGCACTCCACGCCTGCGGTCGTGTGTCATCAGATTGGCGCGTCAGGTAGGGGGACGAAAAAAGGAGACCCAACCCGAATCCTACAGTATACCTCTCTTTTCTCTTCCTCTCTCAACAATGGTGATGACACGGGCTCAGGATGCCTCAGTCAGTCACCCTAGGGGGCATCTCCCCCCGGCTAGGCAGCAAGAGACCAACCTCCCTACTGCCGATCCTCCCATTACCTCCCTGCAACCAGAGGCAGTTGCCCTAGCTACGGAGCAACTGGCGGCTCTTACCCAACAAGTCCAAACTCTCACCGCCATGGTCCATGGACTTCAGCAACAACAGTCCGTGGTCACCCAGCACCAGACCGCTCTCTCTGCCAGTCAGCAGTCAGCAAGGGGAGGCTCCCCCCAGCGAGAGGTCGGTCGACGTCCAGCTTCCCCCAGGAAACCTCACCGTGGGCCCCTCAAGCGGCCATGGTCTCCTGATTGCGGCCCGAGCAAGTTTCCTCCAGAGCCGCCTTGCCAGGAGGAACCAAAGCGGAAGTCCCATCTTCCGCGTCCCTCCCCGTCTTCTTCTTCTTCCTCCTCATTCTCTGAGCCCTCTCGGAGGGCCCCGATGATCAGCCACCAGGCAGAGGAGCGCCTAGAGGAGTACCACCGCGGCTAGACGAGCTCACCAAAAAAATCAACAACCAACAGGAGGAGGAGTATGATACCCGTCCTCCTTACACCCGCCGGATACTGGAGGAGCCCATCCCCTCCAGATTCTGTTTCCCCAGATGGATCTGTACGATGGTACGATGGACCATCTCGATCACCTCGAGAGTTATAAAGCTATGATGCAAGTCTAGGGTGCTACGGATGCCCTTCTCTGCAAAGCTTTCCTCGCCACCCTACGGAAAGCTGCTCGCGCTTGGCACTCGCACCTGTCCCCTCACAGCATTGACTCTTTTCGAGAGCTGAAAAGGACCTTTTTGGTGCATTTTGATGCCTGCCGGTGGATCCCAAGAGTCGCGGACAGCCTCTTCTCCGTCTTTCAGAAGGAGGGGGAGTCGCTGTGGGACTTTGTGGCCCGGTTCAAGACCGCCGCCCTTGAAGTCTACCATCTGAACAATGCGGTGGCAATGTTGGCACTAAAGCGGGGGCTCCTTCCATCCCGCTTCACCTTCTCTTTGGACAAAAAGCCTCCAAGCTCCTACTCTGACCTCCTTCTCCGAGCTCAAAAGTACATACGCGTGGATGAGACTAATCTCACCCGCCGAGAATCCTCAAGGGGCTCCAGCCGCAAGCCTGCTCGCCCAGAGTCAAGTGGACCTTCTCGCCCCCGGTGGCCCGAACCGCCCCGACGGTCAGACCGCGAGCGTCAGAGCCTCGCCCCTCAGGAGGGTGAGCTTACGCCTCTTCTTGCTCCCCGCTCCCATATCCTTATGGAGATTGAGGGCGAGCCTTACCTCCAGCGGCCTCCCCCCATGAAGAAGGGCACCCCCCGCGATAAGAGCCGCTATTGCCGTTTCCACCGAGACTATGGCCACGACACCGACAGTTGCTACAACCTGAAGCGCACCATTGAGGAGCTTATCTGATGGGGTTACCTCGAAAAGTACATCCAGAAGGTGCCACAACCACTGCCGGCCCTCATGGGACCACCGCCCGCTCAGGCCACTGTCGATAACACCCCCACGGAGCAGATGGTTGGGATGGTGTCTTAGGGAGCGGCTTCTCCATCTAAACGGTCAAGAGGGGAGGAGGCACTGGGTGATGTAGTTTTTGGGGGGGGGATCAGCAAATGTTGATAATATAAACAATGAAGGTGTCGTTGTCTCTATGACGATCGTCAAACACCCTGTAAAAAGGATATTAGTTGATAGTGGCAGCTCAGCTGACATCCTTACCTACGACGCATTTGTTAGGATGGGGTTATCTCTTGACTCTCTTCGGCCCGTAGCGACCCCTTTGGTCGGATTCACAGGGGATTCAGTAAGGGTTGAGGGCGAAATATCCTTGCCAGTGATGGCCGAAACACTGCCATGCCAAAGCACAGTTATTATGAAGTTCTTGGTTGTGCGAGTATCCTTGGCATATAACGCCATCCTCGAGCGCCCAGACTTGAATTTATTGGATGCAGTCATCTCCACCCAACGTTTGTTGGTACAGTTCCCTACTAGTGAAGGTATCGAAGAAATGAGAGGCAAGGTCAGCTCAGTCCTACCTTGTTATCATGCAGCATCAAGTCCTCTGGAGGCCAAGCCGGTCCCAGAGGCGCCCGACCCTAGGGAGTCCAGTAAAGGGGGAGAACCGACCGAGAGGCTCTTAACTTTTCCTCTAGGGGATGACCCAACAAGGACCGTGCGCATCGGCGAACTCCTCCCCTCAGAAGACCGCAACCGCCTCTTGGCCTTTTTGCGGGCCAGCTCGGACGTGTTCGCTTTGTCGGCATCCGATATGCCTGGTATTCCTTCGAAGGTGATCACCCATAAGCTGAACATCGATCCGAAGTACTGTCCGGTTCGCCAAAGGAAGAGGAGCTTTGCTCCTGAGCGACAGAAGGCCATTGACGAAGAAGTCAACAAGCTGCTCGCCGCCGGCCATATCTGAGAGGCACACTATCCCAGCTGGCTGGCCAATGTAGTCATGGTGTGAAAGGCGAACGAAAGCTGGCGGATCTGTATCGACTTCACTGACTTGAATAAGGCATGTCCGAAGGATAGTTTTCCTCTGCCCTGGATCGACCAGCTGGTGGATTCCACCTTCGGTCATGAACTTTTTTGCTTCATGGATGCCTTCTCCAGGTATAATCAAATAAAGATGGACCCGAGTGACAAGGAGCACACGTCATTCGTAACAGAGAAAGACATTTATTGTTATAAGGTAATACCCTTCGGCCTCAAGAATGCGGGAATGACATATCAAAGGTTGATGAATAAAGTCTTCCAAGACCAGCTGGGCCGGAACATGGAGGTCTATATGGATGACATGCTAACGAAAAGCACCCTTGCTTCCAACCACATTTCCGATCTAGAAGAAACCTTCAATAACCTCCACCGTTTCTAGGTCAAGTTGAATCCCAAGAAATGTGCCTTCGGTGTTACAACAGGCAAGTTCTTAGGCTTCATGGTGACCCAGCGAGGAATCGAGGTGAACCCTGAGAAGATCAGTGCTATCCTCGATATAAGGCCGTCGTCTAGCAAGAAGGAGGTGCAGCGACTCACAAGGAGGGTGGCAGCTTTAAGCCATTTCCTCTCCAAGTCGACCGAGAGATGCTTACCCTTCTTTAAAGCCCTGCGAAAGGTGAAAAGCTTCGAGTGGATGGGCGACTGCCAGGAAGCCTTCGACAGGCTGAAGGCATTTCTGTCTTCCCCACCGCTCATGTCTAAGCTGAGGGACAGGAAGAATCTTTTCCTCTACCTCGCTGCCTCTCCAGAAGCCGTTAGCTCAGTTTTGGTGCGTCTCGACGCTGACGGAACCCAAAGGCCTGTCTATTATGTGAGAAAGGTGCTCCACGATGTAGAGGTTAGGTACTCCATGATAGAAAAAAATCATCTTCGCCTTGATCGTCTCCGCCCGGCGTCCCCGTCCGTACTTTCAGGCCCATCCCATTGTGGTGCTCATGGACCAACCCCTTTGAGCCATCCTGGCTCGCCCGAACACCTCAGGCTGACTCGCCAAATGGGCCATCAAGCTGGGAGAGTTCGATCTTTCTTTTCAAGCTCGACCCGCCTTAAAGTCCCAAGTCTTGGCCGACTTTCTGATCGAGTGCACTTGGGCTGAGGAGCCGATCGAGGGGGCTCCCGCGGAGCAACCTATTGCCAAGCCAAAGGACGATGGGGAGTCTTGGATCCTCCATGTGGATGGCGCCTCAAATTCCCAAGGAAGCGGCGCCAGCCTCTTTCTTGCGGGCCCTGACGGTGAAATGGTGGAATGTGCCCTCCGGTTTTTGTTCGAAGCCACCAACAATCAAGCTGAATACGAGGCCTTACTGGCCGACCTGAGGCTCGCTCAAGAATTTGGAATAAGGCACCTCAGAGTTTTCACTGACTCGCAACTTGTCTCCAAGCAGATCAACGGGAAATACGAGGCACGTGATTCCGCCATGACCCGGTACCTAGACAAGGTCCGATCCCTAGTTTCTCCACTCTCTTACTTCAGTATCAGCTATATTCCTCGGAGCGAGAATGCCAAGGCCGACACCCTTTCCCGCTTGGCTACCTCCACCGACAGCATCACAAGGGACGCGTTCGTCGAGCACCTAAAAAGACCCAGCATAGAAGACAACGAGAAAATCCTCCCACTTACCCAAGAGCTGACATGGATGGATGCCTACGTCCGCTATCTCACAGACGACACCCTTTCCGGTGATCGCAATGAAGCCAGACTACTTAAGTGGAGGGCCTCCAAATTCGTCCTCGTAAACGGACATCTGTACAGAAGGTCATTTTCCTATCCCTTGCTCAAGTGCGTGGGACCTACCGACGCCGTCTATATCCTCAGAGAAATCCATGAGGACATATGCAGGAACCATCTAGGGGGCAGATCCTTAGCCTAGAAGGCCCTCCGACAAGGGTACTTCTGGCTCACTATGAGAGATGATACAGCCAAGTTAGTCCAGAAGTGTGAGGCTGCCAGCGTCATGCACACATCCAGCACCAACCCTCTGTTCCTCTAAATCTGCTCTCGGCTTCATGGCCCTTTTCCCAGTGGGGGATGGACATCCTTGGGCCATTCCCTCCGGCTTCGGGACAGCGAAAATTCCTAATTGTCGCCATCAACTACTTCACCAAATGGGTTGAGGTCGAGGCGCTGGCCAAAATCATGAAGAGCAAGGTCAAAGCCTTCTTCTGGAAGTCGATCATATGTTGCTTCGGCCTACCGCATACCCTCGTCACCGATAACGGTCGCCAGTTCGATAATGCCACATTCAAGACCTTTTGTGACGAGCTGGGCATCCACTACCAGTTTACCTCTGTCAGCCACCCCCAAACCAATGGGGAGGCCAAGGTCATGAACCGTACCATCCTTAGAGGACTCAGAACTTGGCTGGACGGAGCCAAAGGTCGATGGGTAGAAGAGCTTCCTAGTGTATTATAGGCCTACCACACTACCCCAAGAGCTCCAACAGGAGAGACCCCATTCAGTCTAACTTTTAGGTCCAAGGCGGTCATCCCTGTGGAAATCGGACTGCCGAGCCCGCGTATGGAATCCTATAACCAGGAAGACAACCCCACCCAGCTAAGAGCAAATCTCGACTTCATTGATGAAGTGCGTGATCGGGCGTGGTTGCGTATGGCCGCTTTCAGCCAACGGACAGCCAAGTATTATAACGCCCGAGTTTGCCCCAAGGTATTTCGCCTTGGAGATCTAGTTCTAAGAAAGGCTGAGGTGTCCAAGCCATTGGAATGGGGCAAGCTGTCCGCCAACTGGGAAGGTCCTTACCGCATCACCAAGGCATTCCGTCAAGGAGCATACCGAATTGAAGAGCTCAATGGCCGACCCATCCTGCGTACCTGGAATGCGGACAATCTCCGTCAGTATTATCAATGATCTATCTCTTCATGATTTAAATAATAAAGGATCTCTTTCGGCGCCGAAGTCATTTCTTCCCTGCATCCAAAGGCCAGATCTCACAAAAGGACCTCACCGGTATCGCAACCCATGAGATACCACTCGGCCCCGACACGGCGGTGCCCTCGGATCGTTCAAATCTCTAAGGCTCCGTAACCGGTCGAGTCGCCCCTCGCAGAGGTTCTTAAACCCCCGAGGCGGTTCAAAAGGACCTTGCCGGCATCACGGCCCATGGGATACCATTCGGCCCCAGCACGGCGGTGCCCCCGAGTCGTTCAAATCCCTAAGGCTCCGTAACCGGTCGAGTTGCCCCTCGCAACGGTTCTTAAACCCCTGAGGCGGTTCAAAAGGACCTCGCCGGAATCGCAGCCCATGGGATACCACTAGGCCCTGGCACGGTGGTGCCCCCGAGTCATTCAAATTCCTAAGGCTCCGTAACCGGTCGAGTTGCCCCTCGCAGCGGTTCTTAAACCCCCGAGGCAGTTCAAAAGGACCTCACCGGCATTGCAGCCCATGGGATACCACTCGGCCCCGGCACAACGGTGCCCCTGGGTCGTTCAAATCCCTAAGGCTCTGTAACCGGTCGAGTCGCCCCTTGCAGCGGTTCTTAAACCTCTGAGGCAGTTCAAAAGGACCTCGCCGGCATCACGGCTCATGGGATGCCACTCGGCCCCGGCATGGCGGTGCCCCCGGGTCATTCAAATCCCTAAGGCTCCGTAACCGGCCGAGTCACCCCTCGCAACAGTTTTTAAACCCCCGAGGCAGTTCAAAATGATCTCGCCGACATCGTGGCCCATGGGATACCACTCGACCCCGGTACGATGGTGCTCCTGAGTCGTTCAAATCCTTAAGGCTCCGTAACCAGTCGAGTCGCCCCTCGCAGCGGTTCTTAAACCCCCAAGGCGGTTCAAAAGGACCTCGCCGGCATCGCTGCCCATGGGATACCACTCGGCCCTGGTGCGGTGGTGGCCCCGAGTCGTTCAAATCCTTAAGGCTCTCTAACCGGTTGAGTCGCCCCTCGCAACGGTTCTTAAACCCTCGAGGCGATTCGAAAGGAACCCGACAACTCTCAACCCTCATACCACCCTTTGAGGTTTGGGAGGCTTCTGGCAGCCATGATTCTATCTCAGCAGTCTCTAAAAGAGCTAGGCGTTCGCCCCAGCACCAGCCTCGGGCTTGCGTTCTGGTCTCACCATAGTCGACCCCGCTCCAGCTCTTCCCATCAAACTCGATCTCGACACATCGCAATAGTCCAAAGGCGGAATCCGTCGATGCCTTGACTAGAAGGGTGTCGTCCAGTTTCACACCACCCCCGGTGGACTTTGCCCGCCGGCGCAACCTTCGAAATTAATCACCAAGGTACCCCCATGGGTTCAACGGCTCCGTGCCCGTTCAAGCGGACTCCTAAGCAAGTTTACCGTGCGTTAAAAGGTCTAAACGACTGCGGCCGACGTTAAGTTACCTCAACTACCTACAAGTCTATTCAGCGGTGCGAACTCCTGTGAACCTATTTGGATGCCACCAGATATGAATACCAGGATATGCCATGACACTTTCAACACGCATGACGCCTTACAATGGGGGAACAAAACATTCAGAAAATGGTTCTCTTTTCATTAGTAGCTTTAATGGTTACAAAATTTGACTTATAGTCGGGTAGAAGGGAAGAAGAAAAGTACAAAATTTCCTAAGGTCCATTCAGCCCCGGCTCCTCTCCGGCCTCTTCCTCCTCCGCTGCCTCCTCGTCACCAGGACCCCCAGGCTGAATCTTTTCGAGGTCGGAGTTGCTGATATTGAAGATCGTGGACACTTTCTCCTTGCAAAATTCGAAGCCTTTTGTATAGGCGTCGAAGCTGGCCTCCAAAACCTCCTATTCGAACTTTGCCGAGGCCTTAAAATCGGTAACGGCTCGGATCACTCTGGACTTGGCCTCCCGGACCCGTGTTTCGGTGTTGGCCTCAGCCTCCTTGGCGCGTGCCTCGGCTTCCCAGGCCTTATTCTTTGCCTCCTCGGCGTGGGCTTTGGCCTCATGAGCATGGGCCTCCGCCCCGGCCCGCTCGTGCCCGGCATCGACCGCCTCCGACGCGGCAGCTCTCTCCATCGCCGTACGAGTCTCGTCTGCCGCCGCGTCAGCCCGACCTTCTACATGCTGGAGCTGGCGGTATAGATCCTTTATCTCAGCCCTGGCCGAGTCCAGCTTGGACGAGACCAGGGACAGCTGGGTCACGACCATGGAGGCTCGGCCGCTCTCGACTTCGGCTCGGCACTCTGCCTCCTTCAACCGGCCGCCAAGGTCCTCCTCTCGGGCTTTGGCCTCCTCCTGTAGCCGGGTCAGCTTTTCAGACAGCGCAGGCCTGCCCCTTGTACTTGTTGGCCCGCCCAACAGTGAGTGCAAGGGCCTCCCCTGTATGAGTTACCGCCGCACGGAGGGCCAAGGCCCCATGGGCCAACTGCGCCAAGAGAGCCCATCAGCCACAAATCAACTAAAGTATGCTAAAGGGAGATTGTGTTCGAAGGGTTACTTGAAGCACATTGACCATGACCATGTCTAGGAGGGCAGCGTTGGACTGTCGCCCTATCTCCTCCTCCATCGCTGAGGTCCGCACCCTCGATAGCAAGGCGGTGGCCCGCCCGGCATCTTCCATTGTAAGCAGCCTGGGCGCCGGTCTTGCTGGTCCCCCCAGCGGTTCGACCGGTGGCCGCTGTACTGACCGGTGCTTGGATTGCCAAGATGAGCTCCCCTTCTCGGCTTGATGCTCGCTGGACCTCGTTGCCCCGACCCTGAAACTCCTGGTAGTAGCCTCCCCTTCTCCGGCTGCGGGAGGCGCTCTCTCCATCTCCGGCTCGATGGGAGCCGGAGGGCTTCTAACGATCGCCACCTGCCCCGCCTCGGCCAAGTCGGCGGTGGCAGGCACTCCCTCCTCGAGATCCAAAATTACCACGGCTGCCCCGATGGCGGCCGGGATCTCCCCTTCCTCCGTCTCGGCCCCGGCTGGCCCGGGGACTACTTCTTCGGCCAGTGTCTCCTTACCCGGCTCCTCCACAGGTGCCCGAGTTGGAGGGGCTTTAGATGTTTCGGCCGGTTCAGCGTGAGCTCCCCTTCGCACCCTCTTAGCCGGCCTCGACTGCTCGTTGGTCGCCCGTTTCCTTTGGCGCGTGAGGGCCTCAAATTTCTCCACAGAAAACTTCATGGCTGCATAAAAAATACAGGTTAGTACGCAAAAAGAAGAAAAAGGAGAAAAGGGAAAAATTTCTATAAAATGGGTAAAAGCCACGTCCGGCTGAGGGCAAGAAGAAAGGATTTATGTGCTCACTGACTGCCGGAGCCAGCTCGGCCTCGTACAAGTTCTCCTCGGACAGGAGGTCCTTGTAGGAAGGAATCTGGGAGTTAGAGAAATGGTGGAAGAGCTCCCCATCCTTATCACTTATGGCCGAATTTTCATTGGAGCTTACGTCCGGCTCCCCCCATTCGGTCCTCACTCCCTCTATATGGGCAAAAAGAAACCGAGACTTCCACTCCCTAATTTTGGACGAAAGACCCAATGGGAGAGCCCTGCCCGGCCTAGCGGTAAACACCCACCAGGCCCCTTCACCCTGACGGCGGAGCTTGTAAAGAGCCCGGAATAAGGACAGGCTGGCCGCGGACCCCTGAAAATGGCAAAGGATGACAAAGGCGTAGAAGATCCGAATCGAGTTAGAGTCAATTGCGCTGGTACTAACCTATACCTATTCAAGAGGTTCAGGAAGAAGGGATGGAAAGGAAGCCGCAGCCCGCACCTAAAAAACTCCTCATACAGAGCAACTCGTCCGAGGAGGATGGAGTTCACTCTGTCTTCAGGGTCGGGTGCGGACATGTGAATGAAGTCTGGGACCTTATACGTAGTCCTAATGGCCTCTACCTCCTCAGGGGTTATGGTGGATGCAATCCCCCCCGGCCCCGCCGGATCAAGGTGAGTTACCAGAGGAGACGCCGGGCGGCGGAAGGAAATGGGAACTGCTCTCATCGGGGAAGAGGACGGGTCTACTACTGGTTTCTTACCCTCTTTAATGGCTTTACGGTCCATGGATCAAAGGTTGAAGGTGAAAAATGAAAACTAACCTAGGGATTTGTTAAGAAGACGAAGGCTGAAGGTCTCGGGTTGCAAGGAAGCTCGAGAAGGAAGAAGGCAGGAGAGCAATGGCAGTATAAAACTCTCCCCCCAGGCCCAGGAGGTGCCTTTTATACCCCAATTTAAAACCGCTCCGCCCCAGGATCGGCCACGTGGCCCTCGCCTATTACGCCGCATTCCAAAGCGCCGACCATTTTGCCCACGATCAAGGCGCCCCGCCTCGATTCCACCAAGGAGTGGAGTCTCCGGCCAATAGTAATGCTTGAAGCATGGAGCAGCAATGATGACTCTTACCTTTTTCCTATCCTCCGAGGAGTACCCCCTCAAATCGATCGGGACAGACGTCAGCGCCCACCTACCGCATGATTACAGAAGATCTTCGAGGCGACGTCGCTTCGGAAAGGCACGCCGATTTGCCTGCCATTTAAAGCGCCTAAAGTTAGTTGTCATAGCCTTTGAATTTTCGCGCTCCTATCGCCCAAAGGGCGACTGGCACGTGGCCCTTCACGCTCAGGAGCGGGGGGGCATCTGATGTGACCAGTGATGTGACCAATAAAGCCACAGGGGTAATCTTTGCAAAATCAACCACGTGGCACAAGCGCAGCCCCGTCGGCCTCGGCGGCTCCATTTTTTCCAGGACGCACCGTGGCGGCCCCGACCTCCCCAGGTCGGCCCCGTCCGCCCCGGCTTCTCCAAGATGAGCCGTGGCGGCCCCAACCTTCTAAGGCCGGCCCCCGACGGCCCCGTTTTCTCCAGGACAAGCCGTGGCGGCCCCGACCTCCCCAGGTCGGCCTCGTCCGTCCCGGCTTCTCCAAGATGTGCAGTGGCAGCCCCGACCTCTCCAGGTCGACCCCATCCACCCCGGCTTCTCCAGGATGTGCCGTGGCGGCCCCGACCTCCCCAGGTCGGCCCCATCCACCTCGGCTTCTCCAAGGTGCGCCGTGGCGGCCCCGACCTCCTAAGGCCGGCCCTTGGCGGCCCCGTTTTCTCCAGGATGCGCCGTGGCGGCCCCGACCTCCCTAGGCCGGCCCCATCCGCCTCAGCTTCTCCAAAGCGCGCCGTGGCGGCCCCGACCTCCTAAGGCCGGCCCCGGCGGCCCCATTTTCTCCAGGATGCACCGTGGCGGCCCCGACCTCCCCAGGTCGGCCCCGGCCGCCCCGGCTTCTCCAAGGCGCACCGTGGCGGCCCCGACTTCCTAAGGCCGGCCCCCAGCAGCCCCGTTTCTCCAGGACATGCCGTGGCGGCCCCGACCTCCCCATGTCAGCCCCATCTGCCCTGGCTTCTTCAAGGCGCGCCGTGGCGGCCCCGACCTCCTAAGGCCGGCCCCCGGCAGCCCCGTTTTCTTTAGGACGCTCCATGGCGGCCCCGACCTCCCCAGGTTGGCCCCATCCGCCCCGGCTTCTCCAAGGCACGTCGTGGCGGCCCCGACCTCCCCAGGTCGGCCCTGTCTGCTCCGGCTTCTCCAAGGCGTGCCGTGGCATCCCCGACCTCCTTAGGCCAGCCTCCGGCGGCTCTGTTTTCTCCAGGATGCACCGTGATAGCCCCAACCTCCCTAGGTCGGCCCCGTCCGCTCCGGCTTCTCCAAGGCGCGTCGTGGCGGCCCTGACCTCCTAAGGCCGACCCCCAGTGGCCCCGTCTTCTCCAAAGCAGGCCGTGGCAGCTCCGACCTCTTTAGGTCGGCCCTGCGCCTGCTAAAACTACCAACCGTCTGACCCACTCAGACTGGCATCTCCTGACCACGTTGTTGATGGGACCAGACCCACCTACCAGTCGATTTCGTCGACTGATGGGACCTGGCCCACCAACCACTGGACCTCCCTCTCCGATGGGACAGGACCCACCAACTAGCCTAAGCTCATGTAACCCCACGTGTCCCGCAGACATTCCCTTCTTACGGAATGTCATGCGCTCGAATCCATGCAAATTTCAACGGCCTATAAAAGGGTAAGTCCATAAGAGATTCAGATACGTTAACATAAGTACTCTCTCACTTTTCCATCCAGAGCAACTCCACCTTCAAGGATTCTCTGGACCTAAAGGGGCTCTTTCAAGCTCCTCTTCGGCTGTGATCTCGATCACTGACTTGGGCGTTGGAGGGTCCCAACCAGAGAACCCCTTCGGTTTTGGAACTTCTTGCAGGTCGCCGGCTGCCCGAAGATCTCGTCAGCAGCCAAATCAAGTCTTCCGGCGCTCCACGTCTGCGGTCGTGCGTCATCAGAAGGTTTGAAGGGTTAGGAGTATTGGAAAATGGCTAGGCAAAAGCTATTGCCATTTATCAAAAATAAATAAATAAATAAATAGAAAGCTAGCAAACATACTAATTTGTCTCCATATATATTACCATATTGAAGCAATTTAGGTTATAAAATATAATCGCAATATTTTCTTGTACAATGGATTGGGGTTGAGGTTGGAGATCAAATGGACCTTGTGAATCACACCACCATCAAGTTTGATTTGAAACTAATGTAATATGTGGTGAAAGCTGTATTCCACTACCCTACTTTCTACTTTCTCCCATGTACCCACTGAGTTCCTAAATGCTAAGGAGAATAAGGTTTCAATTAGGAGTAGCAATCAGATCGATACATTTGGGTCAAAAATTGTTAAACTAAGTCTCACCTATTTATTAAGTGGATCAAAAATTCAAACCGAAGCACAACTATTTTATTAAATAAAGAATTTCATCTAATCTATAATAAATTGAATCAAGCTAAATAGATAAGCATTGTCACTCCTAATTTCAACTCATATATCTAGTAAGACCACCTAGAGACTTTAGTAGCAAGATAATTTGGTACCTCCATTTATTCTAAGCTTTAGATAGAATGATATAAAGACATGTGATTGTATACCCCAGCAAAGCAATATATAATGTTTGAGAAAAAGACTCATCAAAACAGAGAGTAGGGAAATGAATAGGTTATTGCAACTACCTTGCTTGAATCTTACTTCTTGATAACTTCTTGGTCAATGGGTCCCATGATGTGAACTTTTTTTTTTTTTTGGATAATTATTGCTTCATCATTAAACTACCATACCATGATGATTAATCATCCAACTTATAATTACAGACTATCCTAATATTATCACAAAGCACAAGATTTGATTTGTTAATAAAAAAAGATATATTTACACCAGTGAGCCACCGAATCTCATCTACCTTCATCTTTTTCATAAATTTCGTTAGCAGTTAACAAGCTCATATGAATGTGGCTTGACCCCCACACTTTCTAATTTTTTTATTCATAAATCATTTTTGACCAATATTGCACATGATTATAATATGTTAATTTTCTATAGAAAATATCTCATCATAAAATATTTTTATATGAGATTATATATTTGTAAAACCATCATGAAATAGTATTTTAATTTCATAAACAAAATATTTCAAAAATAGACAAGATAATCTTTGTTTATGGTTTATTGTGCGCGCGCTTGTTATTAACCATTGTATTATTTATCCATCACATTCATTACCTATTTCAAATGTTGATTAGCCCATTTTTATTTTGATAACATACACCTATTTTCTTTTAGCTTTCTCTTTGATATCTATCCCATAATCTTATCAAATAGCCATAAAGCAAAATGCATAAAGTATTTAGCCCTAGTCCCCTTGAAAAAAAAATTGAAATAAAGATTTTCTAATCCTCATCATCCATTTAACAACATGCGCTTCCATGTGCATTGAAAGATGAATGTAATATGAAACATTAATGGACATGACCACATGGGAGGAAGCAATGTGATCCTTTGACTTTATTTTGTTTACTTCCTTTTAACATTATAGGTGAGGAAACATTTATACTTCTTTCTTTTCATTCTTGCCCCCTCAATTTCTTTATTATTTATATTTGCAGGGAGAACCCATCTTATTTTTGTGTTCTTTTTTTAAGCACAAGCTTCGAGGCTTTAATTGGTAGCATGGGTAACCTCAATGATAGTACAAAGCATAGATAAAGTTAGATGCCGTAGTTTGGTCAATATAACTTTTATAAAAGTTCTTATTATAAGGAAGAACTTCATGCTCAGCTGAATGAGTGGAACCCACTATGGAACTGATATAAAAAATGAAATGAAATTATAGGGTGCTAATTAAGGTGGTCCTTGCTTTCTAGCCTTATTCACAGGCCTCTGAATTGCCTTGCTTCTTGCTTCAACCAATTTCAACTATCACTGTAAAAGAGTGACAACTATAATATTGATATTGCTCGAGAGTATTAGTTGATTTATATATCATTTTTAGTGGGCTAAATAAAATTTTTTGCATGTATATCATGGGCTTAAAATAGACCCTACCTTACTTTATGCCATGCAAGGTTTTAAGATTTTTGATATATCAGTGCCAGCCTGAGAGACTATCTAAATATATTTATTGAGCCTTGTAAACTAGTTCAATGAAGAAATTATTCGAATACAGCCTGAGAGACTCTCGAGGTTTGCAACACCCAAATCCAAATTCAATGAAGAAATTATTCGAATCAAGGTTTGATTAATTAATCACCAATGCTAGTCAGTACCAGCTGGTAGCAATTTTTTGTTGTATTTTAATTGCTCTCCTGGGTGAGATTATTGAAGACCACATGCTGCTGCATGCACCATGAAGGTTTGGTATTTGATGGTCATCAGCCATGGCAGTGTCACTTAATTTTCTATAGCTATATATATATATTAAAGCACAAAGCTAATCATGAGGGTGACGGTGACGTTATTTTGAAGTCAGCATCATGATTAGGGTGGCGGAAGATGCCAAGAACAACCAGGAGTCATGACAGCCTCCAAAGAGTGTAGAGAGAGAGAGAGAGTCACCAGTTGGAGCTCATGATCAAAAAGGGAACATGGCTCTCTTTTCCAACTTCACTGGACGAAAGAAAGGGAATTAGAGAGGAACATGGGGTTAGGGACCAAGTATGGTAGATGAGAAGAGCTTCATTGGGTGGTAGCCAAGTATGGCAGGTGTGGATGGGGATATAAAAATCATGGAGACCATGCATAGTTGAAAGGGAAGAAGAAGTGAAGATAAAAATAATAAATATCGATTAGTATTATTAATGCTTCATGATGGATTATAATTTTTTAGATTTTCTATCAGAACTGATGAAGTTTATTTTATTAGACATATATGAATCAAAGATGGCTAGTGAGTCCGAGTTTATTAGAAGAAACTAAAGTTAATCTTGAAGATAAGAGAAAATAGGAGCAAGGAGTCGTCTAGGAGTTGGGTCACTTATAAGCTGGAGTCGTCTCAGGATCGCTTATGAACAAGGACTGCCTTAGGATCGCTTATGAACCGAAAGCATATAATATTCCTTGAGGCTCACATGTACGTACCATTTCCTCACCATTCATAGAAACAAGAGCCTTGCAAGATTCCTTGTCACACTTTGCTTATGATGCGTTGCTGGGTTAATTAGCAATGCAAGCAAGCAAGCTCCCTTCCAACTTTTCATGTGAACTATTCATGAGTGGTGGGACTGCAACCACCATGGGAATCATGATGTTGAAGATGAACTAATGGTGGCATTCAATACTCCATTTGGGGATGGAGCGGGTGGGAGAGAGAGAGAGAGAGAGAGAGAGAGAGCATGTACTAATGGAAGAGCCCACAAAACAAAGCAAAGGGAAATTCTGAAGTGAGAGGCTTTGTTGAAAGAAAGGTTGATGGCATCATTGCTGCTTAACGATGCCAAGGACTGGTGGTGTTGTTTATTTAATAAGACTTGTATTTGACTAAAGGAAAATGTGGATCTCCGTAGGAGAGGACCAATCAATGATGGTCTAACGCGAAGATGCCCTCCCTCGCTTTAGACCTCAAGGTAAGGGGGCCCCCGCCTGTGGCCGAGAGCTTCAGAAAGGTATCTTCTTTGCTGTGGGATCGATAAGAACGAGATTAAAAAGGATGATTAGAAGAATATCGAGATGGGTGGAGAAAAATTTACGCATACGTCGATATCAACCTTCTTAACATCCTGGAAGGTGAGAGAGTTTGGACAATATTAAAGGGTTTGGAAAGAAAAAGTCGTCACACTCTGTCTCTGTTAGAGAAATTAATGGTGGTGTTGTTTTCCACAGGGAAGTGAATCAAATTACTTGAGCTGATGGCTTCTTAAGCCCTCCGCCTCCCCTGCCCCCGCTCAATCTATAACTAGAGATATACTCTCTCTCTCTCTCTCTCTCTCTGTTATGAATGTGGAAGGACTTGATTACAGAGGTACATGGAGGGACCACACAAATGATGAACGTAGTCGGACATAGAATTTTGTATTAAATATTACAACACTTATTCTTCCTGTCCAAAGGAACCTGGTCCCATAGAAAAGCCCAATTGCTTGTGCAGTTACATCAGAGAGCGGGACCGCATTCCATCCTGCCCTGTTCTGCTCTGCTCTGCTCTCACAGTCACAGGGTGGTTGAGGCGGATTCGAGGTATTGCAAGAGGCTATTCCCTATCAATAAATGAGAAAGGGAAGGCAAAAAGGGAGAAAAACTTCAAGCTAATCACCAAGCGGGCGGGATTAGCTTTAACAGAGTAAGTTTGAGGTGAAGTTCTTCTGATATATAACCAAAATTTTCATCTTGTTTAGATGTTAAAATCGGTAGAGTTTTAAACAAAGTTATCAATTTCGTTTCAGATTATATTTCGATTTAGCTTATGAAACAAAATATTTTGGTATCAAACCATTTCGATGCTTCGTTTCGAAATATATACATATATATAATATATGTAATAAAAAAGTTGTTCATAATTTATATTCTTTATAAATAATAATAACAACATAAAAATAAAGAGTTTGAGTTTTTAAGAGGTACAGAATAGAATAACAAGGGTTTTTTTTTATATTATATATATATATTTTTAAATAGTTATGAAAGATTTAATAATTCATAAATTGATTCCCAAAACATATTTTTTTAAAACGGTCGAAACACATCGAAATGATCAAAAAATCTTTCGAAGCAAAATGTAAGGCTCATCTTTTCGGATAAGCCATCGAAACAAAACGTTTCGATCGAAACGACCTAAACGAAACGAAATTGATAACTTTAATTTTTAAAAGTAAAACAGAAAATGATCGTAGAAATGGAGCTGCGTGCATCCACGTATGATTGAGGAGACAAAAAGCTGGAGAGCGCCCTGACATAGCCGAGCAATGACGCTTACAGGCCAGTCATCTAGACCTGAAGCAGTTAAGACTAGTTTACCAAACTCATTGAAGCCTCAATATGTTAAAAAAGGAAAAGTCTTCCTGCACCGGCGCGCGGTGCAGGAAGACTGCACCGGCGCGCGGCATTGGCCGCGTGCCCGTGCGGCCGCGCGTGTGAAGCGCGGCATGCGCGGCCGCACGGGCGCGCGGCCAATGCCGCGCGCCGGTGCGCGACTTAGTGCACCGGGGCGGTGCACTAAGTCGCTTCCGTTAAAAAAACTGACCTTGAGATGCAAAGCCCAAACATTTTTCTTTCACTGATTTATTCCACATCAGCAATAATGGTGTGGCTTGTAATCCAGAATGTATAAAAAATCCAGCCAACAATGAGGGAGAAATATATTGTGCAAGATTTTAATGGATCTTAGGTCATCTTGTACCAATTGAAATAAAATAATTTTGAATGCTTGCCATATATGCATGACAAATGAATGCACCTTCCAGGTTCCTTCTAATGGAAGTGATGCCGAGCTTCAACTGATTATCCTGCAAAGGAATCATGGCTTCATTAAGGAAGGTCTATCTCTGAACTACTGATGGGCTACATCCCCAAAGAATGATGCAAAGTCAACTTGCCAGACAATAGGAACTGAAAAAAATTGGCATACCAAGGTGTGGTCACATTCTATTGCTAACATGCCAATGCCGACATTACAAAACTGCATATTACTGTCAAAAATTCATAACTCGTTCTATTCAATAAACAAAATAGCATCCAATAGTAAATTGGGTGTAATTATTCTATCTTATGTGAAATCAGTGATCAACTTTTTCAAAAAAGAAAAGCCTGCATGAATAATTTAGAAACAACCAGGTAGCAAAAATAATACTGATCTTACACATGGAAACCTTGTGGTGCAATGCCCATCAAGATCTTGATAGGATATTATGCAGCTTGAGCCACAGGATCAGGTGCATCGGCTTCAAGCCTGCATATTATGCAACATCTTTGGTGTTAAGACATATTCAGAAGCTTCTTGTGCATAACATTTATCAAATGAAGAATGAAAGTCTAACTGCACCGGCATATAGAAAATAACAGAGAGCATTGCTGCTTTGAACTGCCCTATTATGCATAAAAGGAATATGTGAATGCCATGTTACAACTGCCACAAGAATCAATAGGAGCTGGCATCAATATAATACGTTTTTTCCCATGAGAGAGAGCTCTAACAATGAAAAGAGGCTACTGTTTCTCATTTACCAATATGTTTCACCAAGATGGAATATCAAACAGTAAAGGGAAAATTACTTAATGACACCCTAACCTTTGGCCTTGTGACATTAATCACCCCCCCCCCCCAACAACCTCTTCTTTAAAATTTTCAATTATAGCCTTAAAATTTTAATTTATTGCAATGTGACCCATCCATCCACCCATCCCGGTTAACTAACCGTTGAGGAATTCACATCACAAGGTTATCATGCCATAACTTCGAAAAAAGACTAAAAAATCCTTGCCTTTAGAGCATGGGATGGCTCCACCCCATCTCAATCCCCATACTCCTCCCCCACTCCCTGCAATCATTGCTCCAAGACCGCTGACCCCATTGTTGCCACCACCTCCACCTCCACCATAGCTGCCTCATGCCTTCTCAATCCTCTTCACTTCTCTCCTATCATCAAAAAGAAAGGATAAATCTCTCCTTTCATTTTCATGGGCTGGGTCTTGCTGGAGAAGTTGTTGAAGAGAGAATTGAGGCCAAGGAGCAAGAAGAAAGATCGTTTAGCATCGGTGAAGTGGCTGGCAGAGAGGCTCAAAACCCAACACTTGCCAAAGACTCCAGCCCCAATCTCATTGGCGAGCTTATTTGCCAAGAGGTGTAAGTGTTGAAGGCTTGAACAATTGCTAACAGACAAGATCCCATAAATCATGGAATTGAATGCAAACATATCAAAACATGCTGCAGTCTTAAAAACCTGTAATTCATCTTCCATTTTTCAAACACTTGAAGTACATATGGAGAAGCAAATTCCTGATATAAGAATGAAATACTAATACGATCTTCATCATATAAGCATGGTATTGTTGACTCTCCTCAAGAGGCTTAACATCTACATAACAATCTAAGACTGTGTTAACATGTACCACCAGGCCACATGGAAATTGGTTCACATTCATTGATTTAAGCACAAGTGCTTCTAATGGAAACCCAGCTATTTCCATTAGTGCATTGCTAGAGGCATTATTTCTCTCAAGCTTTGTATCAAGACAAAGCTGACCACACTTCACGTAGAGATTAATCAAATATTTCTCTTAGATAATAGCAAGTTGGGGGTTCTGATCAAGCATGCATAAATGGCCTTTGCCAGATTCAAGAATTGGTGGAATTATACTGGGCCACGGAAATGGCTCCTCGATTTTGACATAACTGAGTTTTAGCTATTTAATTTGATGGAGTTAGCAAAGATCACAAAGGAGGATGGAATAAAAGCTACAAGGCCGAGTGGTTTTACATTTATCATCCTGGTTGGGCAAGCCTTGGGCAATACAATCAGATAGACAAGTCCGTTGAGGTCTTTACACCCAAAATCACTCCTTTTCTCAAAAAATGTTGCCATGATGGAGGTGCTAGCACCAGCAACAGGGGGCAGGCAGTGGTCGGAGTAGGATGCGTGGTACTGCCACCATAGAGTGGTCTCTTGGCATCACCCACTTGCCCGTTCACACCACCGCTGCCATCATCCCACACACACATCTACACCCTTGGTGACGTCCATGCCCTCAATAGGGAGCAAAGATAGTGCCCTTTCTTGCTACATGATCTTGTATGATAATGTAGTGGGTGAGGATAGCTTGGTATCTTTGAACATGCCATTAACGATGTTACTAGGCAAATAAGGGGAAGGATCGCATTGATTCACTTTGGAAGTTCATGGCTCTAACAGAAAATTTATAAGGGGAAGGGGACTAAATGTCGCAAGGCCAAAGTTGAAAATGCCATCAAGTAATTTTTCTAACAATAAAAGATAGGTCGATATTCCTATTGTACTTTTCCTAAAGACAATCCAACGGAGTCCATATCTTCATTTTTTTTATCGAAACATAATGCCCATTCCCAGCCCTAAACTAGAATAACATCAAGTTGGAACACAAGTTCCAAAGAAACTAAAAAAGATCTACCAACCCATAAATATCATATCTGGAATGCTAGAGGAATGAATCAATTATATGCTTGTAAAGAAGATTTTTTTTATTCTATATTATTAGAATTACAAGGGTAGAAGACATCAAATCCTAGTGAGGCATCCTATGGGATGCTCAAACAAGCTATTGTCCCAAGTATTGGGACTAAATCATTCCACCATCATCCCAGCATCCCAATTATCTTGAGACATCCCACATCACTTGCGATGGGGCAAGATGGAAGCACACCTTATTTCATGGAAAAATCAACATGACTACATCCCATGAAATTTAAAACCAAAGGTAAAATCATGGTATGCTTGACTGGTGCACACTATCCTGCACTAAGCATATCATACCATACCGATTATGATACACTAAACCAATAGCATACTAAGCATATCCACATTGTACCACATGGCATCAGTACGGAGTCCAGTATTGAGACAGCAAACCTTGGATAGAATATAATGATGATAAGGAAAGTAAGATGGTGCCCTCCTCTCTTCTACTTGAAAAAGAATATACTAATTACTGGGTATTAAATATCAACAATATGGTGAAAAAGTTTCACGATTAAATAGAAATTGAATAGCCAAAAAAAGCATAAGCAAACCTACATTTCAAACATAACTCCAACCAAATACAACTTAAGCTTCAAATTATGGACAGCATTAGCACTCTTATTGCAGTAAAAACCACTCAGGGGTCATTTGGTTCATCAAAATGGTTCTTTAAAATGGGAATCGAAATCACTAATTCAAATCTCACTATTTGTTTGGATAGAACTAGAATCCAATTCTAATTCTATCTAAAATCAAAATCATGTTTTAAGGAGGATTCATAATTCGGACTCTTACTCAAGATTATGATTCCTATTCCAGTGCCGTAACTTTCTCATTCTTCTTGGGTGTAACCGATCTTATCTTATCCTTTCTTCCACCCCTTCTTTTCTCTCCTTCTCACCCTACCCCACATCATTTTTCTCCACAACACAGGCAATGGATAATGGAGGACGAACTTCTCTTGCCAAGTATAAACTATAATCGCATATTCAAAAAAAATAAAACCCCCATTAAATCATAACATAGAAACCATGAGGGCCATTTCTTTTTCTCTTCTTTCATACTCAAGGGCTCTTAAATCTCAGAGATGTTATTATACTATGTTTTATTATAGTCTTCTTTTATTATTAATTTTTAAATCTATTTATTTGGAAAATAAATATTAAATTTACTATATATATATATCAAAAAAATTTCAAAAAAAAAAGATTTTGAAGTTTTTGGCTCATGAAAGAAAATTGAAAAATCTAGTTTGATTCCGATTCTGAGGTTTGTATGAATCAAACAACAATAATAAGAATCAATTTGATTCGATTTTGGTATGAACCAAATAAGTGAAGAGAATGATCGACTCCGATTCCGATTCCAATAAAATTCGATTTCAATTCCGATTCCGATTCCAACGTCGAGCCAAACAGATCTTCAGTTATTTTTTCTTAGACAACCAAGCAAATCCTTGATGATGAATAAGGTACAATAGATAAGGCTTTTTATTTCTAAATTCTAATAGCTTTCCAAGTCCCATAGAGCTTCAAAGGCCAAATCCATAAACCAAAACCATGTGGCCTTCCAAAATGCAAATTGGGAATCACATCTTATACTTCATCTTGATATAATGCCAAAGCAATTATCCTTGCTTTTTAGGGAGGCATTTTGATGGACCACGCTTCAACTTGTGGGCAGATATGGGGGGCAAATGTGTAATACAACTTCTAAGAATCTAATTCATATAAACATCAATGGTACCTAACGCTGTAGTGAATTAGGAAAAATATTACGTCATGGGGTCCATCAAACGTATTCAAGCAACCAAAAAAGAATTAGTAGAAAGCATATTTATCTTCTAAGAAAAAGCCACAAGTATCTTGATGATCGAATCCTTAAGCATTATATCTAGACAGGAATGAGAACAATCCAAATTTTGTCGCAGAGCTGTTTCATTAATCATTGTTGAAGGAAAAGAAAGAGAAGCAGCTTCAGGCAAGTTCAGATTTACAATTTGCATATTTTCATCCCTCCCCAATTCATATTCTATTGAAATGATACTTGTAGAGGTATCATGAGGGGAAAGATCAAAATTTATTAGCATCTTGGAACAAAATAGAATATGCATTCTCAATTTACTTTTAGGCTGGTCATGCTTTTACGCTGAGGCTTTTCACTATCGTAATGCAGATGTGAGAAGAGCTGGGCATGACTTATACAGAACATAAGGTTGGGGAGATAAGTTTAGGTTTATAAATGTAGGGCATGAAGTTTCTTGATTTATTCTGTAGATCTGGTTTTGGATACTTAGAAACTTCTCATAAATTCTGATTCAATTTCACCTTCCACTTTATGTTTGGAACAGCCGTATTTTGGTTTTCCTTAGTTGATATTTACAGCTATGCTATGGCCAATAGCTACTTGATATTGATTTCTGGAGTACTGACCAAGAGCTACAGCAAAGTTTCTCTTTGACTAGAGACCAAGAATGGCAACAGCCACTGATTGAACAACATTGTTTGTTTCAGGCACTCTTCTCATGCTTCCAGAAATTACAGCAAAGAGCTAATAAAAATGAAATGCCTGCTCTTTTGCTTCTCATTTCTTTTTCTCCTGTCTTATATGAGCAACAAAGTGAAGTACAGAGAAATAATAGCGTGAAAGTGGATTGGAAAGATTGCAATGTTAGCATAGTTCACATCAGAAAAGTTTCTAGGACATGGTTAGAAAATTAGAAATAGCCATCAACCAATGATCAAGTTCAATAGAAGCAATCAAGATGGTTGGTTACAGGGATACAGGCAAGGTGCAGTGGATTTGAACTGAATGAATAGAGAAGAGTGGATGAATATAAAGCACTTGACAAAGCTGGTGAGAATGGCTACAGAAGGGATAAAGCCTTTACAAGATATTCACATCTCATTTCTATTTTGCAGTTTAATCTCATCATATCTGTTAGCATGCTACACTTCCTACCATGTTCCATTCCCATGAATGAACATCTTGATGACAGAAGGGGAAAGGCAACTTTAAAGATTAAGTTGGGGATGCTTAAATGAAAAATAAAATAGATTTCAGCTGCATCATTGTAACTGTTGACTTCAAAAATGTCATGATCCAATTCAATAAGATATTTACCTCTGAACTCCTTCTCCGACTTCCATTCTGAGGAAGCTGCCAATCTTTACAGATGAACCCACTTCTTTTGACAAGTCATTCAGCAGTGACTGCAGCAATATCAAAGCCATCAAGTGTTAAATGCCCAAAGTTCAATTTGCAAATAGCATAGCCTCTAATAAGCAAATGCGATGAAGTCTGAGGTGAATCAGGGTCCAAAATGGGAAAATGAACTAAAAGTGATAGCCTCCAGTAAATCAAGATTAAACAGCTGACTAATTGTGGTACAACCTAACAAATATGAAATAATAAATAAAAAACATAACCACCGAAAAGAAGACATTAGACAAACCTTGACATAAACACTGTCATTCATGACAAACTTTTGCTCCAATAACACCACTTCTTCGAAGTATTTCCTCATACGACCTTCCACCATCTTTTCAATTGCCATCTGAGACTTCCCTGAACTTTCTGCCTGATACAGAGAATTGGAGAAAAAAAAAGAAGGAAAAAAGGTGGGGTCGCAATTTTAGAATATGTACTTTCTGCCTGATACAAATAATAGGTTTAGCAGTCACACAGGATCAGTTAATATGACAATGAATAGATGAGAGAACCCCTCTTGGTTGTTGTTATGGATACAACAAATAATGAAAAAAAGTAGCTTCCTCATTTTCAAACAGCTGTAGGTGCTACTTGCAAGCATCCAACTAGAGGCGCAGTGACAACTAAAATCAGAATCATAATAAACAATCTTCTCCACGTAAGAGTCAATATTAGTTTTCTAATGTTCAGAGTAAGATATACACAATCATGAGAAAACTCGACCTATTAAATAAGAACCCCTACTTGTCCCATTGAATATGCACAAGTTGTGATTGCATATATTAGCCTCCCACTTATCCAAATATCATATGCAAACTTTTGAAGGGCATGCTATCAAAGTCCAGATTCAAGACATTTTGTGATCTTTACCTTTATATAATCTGCAAAAATTGGAAAACCAAATAGTTTTGACCATAAAACAAATCTGTTAATCCAGATAACTAGTCTGTCATGCAGCCAGATATATCCTCAGCACAAAATGTATATATATATATATATATATATATATATATATATATATATACACACACCTAAGCATAAGGGTGTTTCTGAGTCATAGTGAGATAGGGACAGAGATACAAAAACAGACTAAATATCTCTTTTCATCATCCTTTAAGATTTTAATATTCTCAAATGATCTATTATTTTTACATTAAGAATATATTATTTATTCATACTATACAGAAAATTTATTACCTAGCTGGGTCACAATAATCAACAGTTGAACAAGGCTTGACCACCCTAGAAACCTTTCCAATTTAGTGTCCTGGGGTTCTAAAATTAACAACTCAAGGCAAATGGCCTTCTTTTAATATGTGGTAATTATGTAGAAATCTAGAGGAGTATGCAAAAGGGAAAAGCCAGAAAGGGTTAACACCAATTTTGTTTTGGCCCTATCAATTTGGAGAAATTAAGAACCTTTAATTTCTATAGCAGTCATTAATAAATTTGATCTTGTTCAATAGCCTCAGAGATAATTGAATTTAACTTCCAGGTTCAATATAAACTTCCTGACAGTATTCAAAACCTAAAACATTCCCTAAAATAAATAAGGTGAAAAGGAAAAAAGAAGATAAATACAGAATATAAAATAGTGTCTGATTATTCCATTAGATAGCAGTTCTTAATTCTGATAATCTCCAAATTCTCTGTAAGTATAATTTGTCATCAAGAACCATCTGCATGGAGGAAAGATCCTAAGTGCACCTCCTCCAACATAAATATAAAGAAAAAAAAATCAAAATGCTCCTATGAATTACCTGTGATTTAAGTATGTCTCGCTCACTTTCTAATGCTTCAGAAGAAACAAGTCCCTTTGATAAGAACAAGGGCTTTGATGCCACTATGTGCATTGCTAGTGATGAACCAACATGTTGAAGAGCATCCAATGAAGCATTTTCATCTTCAACCTCTAATGTAAGCAATCCAGCAATGCGGCCCAGTCCTGGAATCGGAACAAATTGCTGTATCTAAGACATCTTTCATTGAATTAAGTTTACCTTCCAAGTTGTTATAGAATTCAAATAAATTATAAAGCAAAAATCAGCCAAAGAATAAATCTAGAATTTTGAGAGATATACAACTAAGTCTTAATCTCAAACTAGTTGGTATCAACTACATACATCTTTTTTTTTTATTCTACTTCATTTAGGATCATACTTCCTATAAGATGCAGAGATATCAAATCTTTCCTTACTACTTCCTCTTTTATTATCTTTGGACTATCCCTACCCCTCTTTCTTTCTATATGCATCCTCCTTCGTATTGATGTTTCTCTAGACCTATATTGTATATGTGTCCAAAGCATATAAGTCATCCCTCTCTCAATTTATCTTCAATTGTTGCTGCCTCTATCTTTTTACAAAGAATTTTTTTTCTTTCTATTTTTCTTATATTACCACATGTCTATCTTAACATCCACATTTTAACCACACTCATATTATACACATGTCGTTTTTTAACCGTTCATTATTCTACGTCATAAAGCATAACCAATATTATGATTGTTTTATAAAATTTTTCTTCAATTTAGTAAGTATTATGTGAATACAAATATTCCATTCATACTTCTTCATCTTATCTGACTTTTTTTAATCACATTGATGATATCATTATCAATCCTGAATTCTTTATCAATAATTGATCCTAAATATGGAATGATTCCTTTTAGAACTTCATAATCCTCAATTTTTACTCTTATCTTCATCTCTATTTGTAATTTTACTAAAATTATATTCCATATATTCAATTTTGATTTTGCTTAATCTAAAACTCTTGAATTCTAATATACTTTTCTATAATTTTAACTTACGATTAATCCCCACCCTTAGGTTCATCCACCAAAATTACTACAAATAGCATGCACCAAAAAATATCATCCTAAATAGGCACAGTAAGCTCATCTATAATTAGCGCAAAAAGGAAAAAACTTAGAGTAGATTTTTGCTATAAAACTATTGTGATTGAAAACTCACTAATATCTCTACCAATAGCTCTAAATACTTGCAACCATTCTAGTATATATGTCTTTGATTACATCAAGATATCCAACAGAAACTCCTTTCTTTTCTAACATCCAACATAACCTTTGATTACATCAAGATATCCAACAGAAACTCCTTTCTTTTCTAACATCCAACATAATCTTTTTAAAGACAATATCATATACTTTCTCTAAATTTTATACATACATACATACATACATACATACATATATGAAGATCTTCTCTCTTCTCTCTATGCTACTTTATTAACCTCTAAAAGAGAAAATTGGCTTTCATAGTTGATCTTTCTATTACAAACCAAATTGCTTCTCTAATTTGTGTTGTATCTCAATCAATGCTCAACCACCCCCTCTCAAAGTTTTATATCATGACTCATGAGTTTAGTACCACAATAATTAGAACAATCTGAATAACACTTTTATTCTTATAAATTGATGCTATAATGCTTTTCCTCCATTCATCAGGTGTCTTCTTAATCTTTATGATCTTATTAAATAAATTAGCCAACCAAGTTACTCCCACATAATCTAAACGCTTTCAAATCTCCATATGAGTTCTGTTAGGTCCAACTGCTTTTTCTATTTTTCATTTTTCCATAACCTCCTCTATCTTAGATACTACAATCCTAGAACTAATAAGGTATCCTAAGTTGTTATATGATTTTAATTTAATAGTTTATTAAAATAACTTCTTAATTTCTTTGATCTCTTCTTTCTTAATAATTTTTTTTGATTTTTTATTTCTTTGATTTTTCTTTTTTTTAGTCTTGCAATCTTATATGTATCTTTCTCTCTGTCCCTAATTTGTAACTTATAATATAACTCTTTATGCGCCTTGGATATAGCCTCTTGAATTGTTTTTTTAACTATGTTATAGCTTTAATATGCTTATTAATTCCTTTAATTAGATAATTTTCTATAGCACTCTCTTTTAGTTTTAACTGCTAATTAAACTTTTTCATCACTCTACCATTTTTTTTCTTACTAGATGGCTCTTCTTTTATCCTTTTGGCACCTTTGTAACTTTTCTAGTATTGTTAGCCATTTCTTTCTATATGATATTAATTTTCCATTTAAACCTCATTTTCGTTTCTTCAACATTCTATTTCTCCTTTCAAATTCCTCCACCTATTTCCTAGATTCCTATATTCTTTAGTCTTTCTCTTTCTTTTTTTTTAATACATCTAAAAGCATCAATCGACATTGTGCGATTAAATTATAGGATATAACCTTGCAATCTTTACATATAACTTGATCAATCTTTCTACAAAAAGAGAAATCTATTTGAATACTATTATACTCACTTTTAAAAATTATTGAGTCCTTTTTACAATAGATGTTAGCTAATATTAAGTTATATGACATTGCAAACTTTAAAATGGCATGACCTTTATTTCTACCTTCAAATCCACAGCCTCATAGACCATTTCAAAACCTATACACTATCTTTTCACATGTGCCATCCAAATCTCTTCCAATAAAAACCCTTTCTCCACTAGAAATCCCTCAATTATTCCATCCCTATCCTCTCAAAAGCATTGCATGATACAACAATAACAACAAACCTTAGTATCAAACTAGTTGGTATTAGCTACATGAATCATTTTTCTTCATTTAGCTCAGTTTTGAATCATATTTCTGTAAAAGCATTACATGATAACATTGTCTAATCTTACTTAAGGAACACAAGCACTAATAATATTAATAAACCTCTCCTCACACTAATTTAATCTATATTATTCTATCACCTACTCTCTTAATGTCTATGATCTCATTTTTTGAATTCTTATCTATAATTTCTACTCTATTTTAACTCCTATCAAGGTTCGTCATCCTAGTACTGAACCCCATACTGATAGCACAATGATACAGTTTTGGTACGCTCGGTACGTGGGTTAGTTCAGCATATTAAGACTCAATACCGGTACATATTGAGTTTCAGATTAGCATCAATATGGAATGGTATGGATCGATATGGAACACCATGACTCTTATATTTTCTCGAATACCAAAGTTAATACTATGTCTCATCTCTCTTACAAACAAGCTACATTAACTCTTCCATAATATGTCATGCTGGTGCATACCGCCATATACCGAGTATATTATGCTGTATTAATATTGAACCAAGACTTGCTATGAAATGCATACCAAGTCTCGATACCTTGAACCAATAAAGGATCCAATACCGAGACAACAAATCTTGAACTCTTCTCTAAGTCATTGTATGTTAGTTCAATTAATTTTCCTATCAATGACCTTATATTTCAATTGCTAAACATATTATACTTTCCTAAGTTAACTTCTTTATCAACACCCTTCAATTAATGTGTGACAACTCCTACTTCTCATCACATCTAGATGTCAATCTAGCACATTGCTTCAAATAAACATCCAAACTTAACCATTGTCTACTTTTCACAATACTTTTCACTACACTTAAGATCCGACGCAATGTTTCAAAAGTAGGGAATGTCCCAATATTTTTATCTAGTGAATTCATATTCATAGGACATGACTATAGTTCTATAAAAGCCATCAGCCTACCACTAACCCTCCCTTATCTGGACATGGGACCAACGATGTACAAAAACAAGGGCTGAGTTTTGATTTTTAGATCAATATCAAAAAAAGCATAACAAAAAGTAAATGACAACATTTTGGACTGATCAGCAAACCAAAATTCTTTATACCATGTTTCTAAGGTTACAGTATCAAATGCTTTGAATTTGGGATTTTGAATATGACACTTAATTTAAGCCTATTCTTTTTTCCTGAACCACTTCAAAGTGAAAACTGAAAATTAATTGTCTCCTCAATCACTTCTTACTTTTGTATAGCTCTTAACACTTTTTTTAGAAAAATAAAAGTGAAAATTGTAAGACCTGCAGTAATATTATCCTACTTTGACAAACTTCTATCCCATTTCGCCCTCCAGCACTTAGCATGACACAACAATGGTGAAATTGTGTGCACAAGTGTAACTGATGTCCATTAGATTAATATGCATGGTGCATGGTTTGCCATGTCACTTTGACCAAGAAACATTGTAATAATAATTGAAAAAAAACTGAAAAGATGATATTGCAAACCAATGTTACATCCATACACTGAAACCAACTCATCCCAGAGGCTCAAGGTAAATCATTTGCATTCTTAACCCATACGTTTGTTTTTGCTGACAATCTCAAACATGAAACAACTTCAAACAAAAGGGTAATAAAATGTTAAAAAATTTCTCTCTACTGAATAAGTCCCACGAGATGATAGTGAGCATGAGAGCTCTATATAGCTGAAAATATGGAGGGCAGATAGTGGGAAACAGACTCCAAATATAATGCAAATTGACCCACGTAGAGACCTTAAAGCTTTGCTTTCAATAAAAATGCTGATTCCATGCAGATAAAAAGTAATTCCCACATCAACTACCCAGATCTACGAAAAGCATTTCACGATAAGTACCTGGTTGGGGACTTGTATGAAGGTAAGATGAGACAACACCATGAGCAGATGTGGACATTGCAAAGCCTCTTCGGAATTTTATGTTCTCCCCAACCATGGCAGCAACTTCTGTAACTGCACTTTGCACTGTTGTTTCTCCACAGAGTTTTGGATGATCTAAATTAATCTTGATGTTCTACAAAATAAATAGATTTGTTGAAAACGTTGGCAAGTACACTAAGAGATGAATGTTGATTACGATAAAATTGCTGTTGTTGTTGTAGTACCTCCAAGTACTCAGAGCCAAAAGGAAAAGTGGCTTGAATTTGCTGCACAGGACTTTCAGTTGATAAGGCTGTCCTTGCCAAAGATGAAGCCTGCAAAGGAGATGGTTCGCAATGCCTCAACAAAACTAAATAGCTAAGAAACAAAACCTTCCTTTGCATAAACAAAGAAATCAAGAGAAGAAGGCTGATAGAAAGCATGGGTAGAATGGTAAGAAAGGTCCAACAAACTAAAGAACATCCATCAGAAAACTGCCAGCCAATCTTTATAAGACATAATTTTTAACATTCAATAAAAATCTTTATTGGCTTCATGATAATTTAAGTATAATTCAAACAAACATTTGTTAGCCGGTTTTATATGATGTTAAAGGACACCAGTTTTCTTGACAGATTGGCACGCCAGACTGTCCACTCAGTACATCCCAGTACGAATCTGAAGAGCCCCCACAAATCACAGGGTAAAAACTGAGAAAAGGAAGTAACGGAAAAAGGAAAAAAAGCTGACAATGATGTATTATTTTGCATTCAGAAACAACAATATATTGACTTGCTATTCATAATTATATTCAAAGTGTAGTTTGTACCAAAATAAAACTGATTGGTATTAGTGTTAGCTGCAGCCCTTTTGGGCTAGCTGACCTCAGATTAAGATGTAATTTGACTGGATTAAGTTAAAAGTTGTAAAAATTAATATAATTAGAATTTTTGATTGAATCTATATTCATAATGTTCGGTATTGAGTTAGCTTCCTAATGCATCTTGAATCACTCAAATCAGAGATCAATTGAGGAAGTTAGAAGCAATTTTATGATTGTATATCATTGCTGACGATTTTTTAATAAATTACGAAAATGTTGTTGGTGGTGATTAAGGATGTGTTTGGTGTTTTTATCCAAATTTTTACCCTTTAAATTATGTTGGATGAATTGGAAGTTAGTTTTGAGTCAAGAACCTATTTTTAAATATTTAATGAATATTTATCTCTTTGATTTTTTTTAAAGAAATCAATATCCTACAAAAACTGAAAAGTTTATTGGTTTTAGGATATTAGTATTTTATGAAAAGTAGAAAACCTATTTGCTTTAAGAAATCTCTCTAAATATGGCTTAATGGAGATCTTTTGATATTAAATCAACAATTCATATGGCAACGGATGAAGGTGAAGTTGAAGAATCAAAAAGGTTGATGAAGCCCTAAAGTATGCGAATTATATTTGACTAATTTTATTAGTTCTCTTTAGTTTATTGAAAATAAGTAAGTAACCTAATCATAAGTTAAAGTATTTTATAAATTGTTCAAGATTGTTAAAAGGATTTCAAACTTTGGCAAGTAACCTGATTTTAAATTAGGATTTTTATAATGTTGCACAATTGCCAAAAATTTATTTTGATGAATACTTATTTGAATTAAAATAATTGCTAAACTTACATATAATCAGTTATTTTGAAATAATGAGATTTTGCAATTATTTTGAAATGTTATTAAAAGTTTAAATTCTGCATAGCATGTTTATCTAGATCAAGTAAGTAGGCTAATTATAAATTAAAAGATTTTTTGTAAATTGCTTAATCATAAATATTTATTCAAGAATTTATAAATTATTGGTTAAATATTATTATTTTATTATTTTATACGCAATTAATTTTTTAATGCCTATTGTTATACAATTATTTTTGTAGCTATTTATTGCAAATATTGGATCAAAAATAAGTAGACTTTGAATGTTAAGAATTACTTTATTATGAGAGTTTTGTTGAAAGAAAAAAAAGAAATTTACATGATTATATGAACAAGTAAATATTAATAAATACAAAATTATTAATGATAAAATATGACTGAAAATATATAGCTCTCAATCCACTATATAATGATTGATACCAAGATTTACCTCCACATGGGACATATGGAAGGACTAACCTCCATCCACAGGATTAAATATGGTATTCTGACTCTATCATAGGGATATATGTGACCACAGATTGTGGCCATAAAGTATTAATAATATGATGATATGAAAATTATTAATGATGGATGACTTGAAGATGATATGAAAGTTATTACATTAAAATTTTGATTATTAATTAAAGATACCTTGAAATTATAAGTATTAATATATTAATGACATATGAAGTTATGAATTGTAAGTTATCAGTTTTAATTAATGATATGTACTATTTCATAAAAATCTTATAAAATCTTCACTTGATCTACTAATTTGTACTTAGTGTTACTGAGCGAAAGCTCGTAAATTTTTTTTTCAGATAGAAATAAAATAAGGAACTGGGTGAAAGTAACCAATCATCTGCCAGTCTCTTTAGTTATCTCATTAGCTTTAATTTTTGACCATATTAATAGTCTGTAAATGTTTGTCAACATCAATGACATTGAATATGCAATTATGAACGTTTTGTTAGTATTAGATTGAATAGTAATTTAATTTTATTGTTTGAATTAAATGTTGATATGTTGTGATAGATGCCTTGCATGTCATACAGTATGCGGCGGATTGTTACGTCCTATATCCACCTCGAGTTTGAGGCGTGACAATTAGGTTCACTAAAATACCATAAAACATGTGATTTATACTGAAGATTAGCAGCTAAACAATATGCCAACTTTCATCATGTCTTTGTGGTGTTAAGTAGATGAATGTAGGAACATAATGCATTATGTGTTCCACTGAATTATTCAATAACATGACAAGAGTTTAAAAACACAATGTCAAAGCTACTTGTATAATACCTGTGACTTTGCATTCAATGGAATGGTTAAATGTGAATAGTTCAAACAAAGATATAGATGACTAAAACTTACCAAGTGTAAATTATACCGTTAGAAGGTTCGCAACCTTCAATTCCTAGGTCTTTTTTGTTTTTGTTATTTGATTTTGTAAGGTGAAATCACTCAAAATCCTCAAGGCTCAAGCAGGAATATTTCCTTAACAATTACATGTAATGCATCATTTAGGATGTTAAATTGACCTCTACAAATAAAAGACAGATTTTCATTTCAAGAAATTCCCAAACGCATTTTCAATATATGTAGTATACGGTAATCATTCAAAACAAAAGTATGTTTTCCCAGTGGATCCAAACTAGCATGTGCAAGACAAGTTGATGCTTACATGACGGTATGTGTCTAATGAGAAGATGGGGATGGAGTATCTATTATATCTTCTTTGCATCTATCAAAATCAAGCAAGGGTTTACAGGTAGCTTCCCGAAATATATAAGGATTGTTTGATGAAGCAGATATCGTAGATGCTAGATGTTTAGAGCTAATATGCGGTGACCAAAGAACTCTACCAAGAGAAGTTTCCACTTCTAACCATCCCAAGAAAAAAGCTCATTGGTATTGTTAGGTTTTAAAATATTTAGTCAGATATAAGTTTGGATGGAATTTAGGTCAGACCTAAATTTAAATTGCAATCTTCATTTAAAAAACATCTAGGCAACCCATCACTGTGACCAACAAGCTTTAATCTAATAATTTGGACTAATGCTGTAAGTCTGTTACCATTTGTCTTATTAAGGTCCACAATCTTTTGTATCATTAGAAAGACATCCAAGTAGATTTTTAAAATACTTATAGCACTAAAATGGGGAAGTCAAAGGAAAACATAAAAGTTGACACTTCTGGCACAAGCTAAGCACTAAGTTCATAAGCTTAAAAAAAGTAGTAAGTTGACTTTGGGTCCTTGAGTTGACAGCTCATGAAATCTTCATTTTTAAGGGCTTGGTGAGTTTTCATTGGAATAGATTGAGAATAAATATTGATTCTGGAGAGTTCTTCTCATGCTCTCTTCACATTCTAGTATTCCTATTAGGCATCACTCTCTTTCAACATAAAGCCTTGTTGAGAATTCGATTTACCAAATAACCAACTTTTTCATTATAACAAAACAAGATAGGTATAGTTGTGTAAGTAAACAAATGAAATAGTGGGGAATAATGTTGCCAGTGAAAGGAAAGATGAGATTGTGGGATAGGGTTAGATGGGGACAGGAAATGAAAAGAGTTTGGGAACCATCTTATAGTAGGGATAAGGCGGTACAAATTTATTTTGAGGAAACTACAAATGTAGGGAAAACAGGGAGAAAAAAAGGGTATCAACTCCTTTTACTGGAGAGATTAATGGGATGGTTTAAGCTGTGATTTGGGAAGAAAGCACTTAATTCAGGTGAAGAGAGATTGGTTAGTACCCTGCCATTAGATAGTGACAATAAGCAATGGCTGCTTATGATAAGGTATATGGTGAAAAAATGATTTCAGAATGGCATAATATATGATGTGGGATGAAAACTTACCACTTTGACAAAAATAAAAGACGTAGGATGATTTCTTTTCTTGCTAAGAAGTACATCATTACTGCATGAAAGATTACATAACCATATACCATATAGGCTGGATAGATGAATTGGAGAGAGTTTCTGGCATGTTATATGACTTACACAACCCTGGAAGGCTTAAGAGAAAAATATGAATGAGGCCCACGATATTGTATATCTTAAAGCGTTGGCCCATAAAGAGGATCCAAGAAAAACAAGTTAAATATAGTAGAAATGAGATGGTTAAACAGTTTGCAGTGAAACTAGGAAAAGTCGAAGGAAGAGTATCTGAGAGGAGCTGATGCACAATTGAAAACAAGATGAGGAACCAGTTTAGATGGTGTGAGCATGATAGCAAACTTTTAATCCTTTTCAAATGATTTAGAAGATGAGGGTAAAACCTGATCAAAGATAGATGGAAACGAAGGCTTATAATGTAATCAAATGGTAGCTCAAATCAAAAAAATTTGGCAGATGGGGACCTATTAAGTAGACCCAAATAATTGGGATGAAACTTCATGGCCATGGTTATGGTTATCTGACCATGTAAGAGCCCACAAGATAAATTAGTTATTTCTGCTGAAATCAGAAAATTTTGGGATCTCCAAGGATCAAACCTATCAACAGATAAGTGGAGATATTTATGATCTCATTTCTGACCTTTTTGATCTTAGATTAAAAGCAATTGACTTCAGGGCAGGATGTCAATGGTGATATTAAAATTCCTAAACTATTTTCTGAACCACCACACATATAGTTAATATAAAATTCCAACCTAAATATACATAATGCGACATTCATCTAGAACATAGCTGTAGCATCCATCAAAGGGTTCTTAAAAAATAAAACAGAAGGAAAGACAATAAAAAAGCGAAGTTGCTAGAAGAGGCACTATTTAAGGTTTTCCAAACAGAACTAATAATTAGGGTAAAAATAAAATTACGAAGGCATGATTCTGACCAGGTATTGAAATATTTCATTCCTTGCCACGAAATCCGTCTCACAGTTAAGTTCAACTACAACAGCCCTTTTGTCATTTTGTGCCACCGCAAGCAAACCCTCAGCAGCAGTCCGAGATGACTTCTTGGACACAAGCACCACTCCTCTTTTTCTCAGGTCCTTCTGTGCAGCCTCTGCATGAATGCACTAAATTACAGCATGCAGGAAAACAATATCTAAGAAACAAAAGCAAGAGTTAAAAAAGTGAAAGACAGGTTACCAATATCCCAGTTACAACCAACAAGGGCAGCCTTCACATCTTTTATGGGCGCGCTCGTCCTTTCCCTCAGCTGTCTAATAAGATTCATCTGCTCCAAAGCTGAAACTTCGGTGCTGAAACTTCTCCGAAGCATCGAGCTGAGAGAATTTGGAAATTCTCCAAGTCGGGGCTGCCTGTAAGTGCGCACTTCCTTGAGTAGCAATCCTTTTGATACTTTGGCAACCCAAGAACAAGCCATGCTAGAATCCAAATAGTGCTGAGGAAAACAACAAGAATATCAGAGCTTATACATGGTAAAGAAGGGAAACAGAACACTCTCTCGACATGCCCATTCACTTTACACTATAAAAATAACATCAAACAATTTTAAAACAAAAATACATTAAAAAATCAAAAAAAGGAGAAAGAAATGTGCCAAATGATCAAAACAGGCAAATGAACCAAAAATCAAGCTTTAACAAGAAAAATTTTGAGCTCAAAGACTAAGAATTTTTTTATTAAAAAAATAACGTTGCTTAGAATCATCCAAGCAATCACAAAAATCAATGGTAAGGAAGGATTATATCCGAAAAATTATGTAAGAACGAATCAAAACCAACTATTTTGAAAGAAATACGTTGACATTATAGGAAATCCAAAGGAAAATGTCACACCCCAGACCCAATGATGGTGGCTCAAGGATAACAACCCGCCATATGCCAAGCATGCAAGGCATCCTGTAACTGTTCAATTTATACAAGGGATAACAATTACATATCATTCATGACTCAACACATTCTTAGTACAAGTCATGTATTATTTGGGCAACTAACCAAAATTACAAAAAAAAAATTCATATTAGGGTTACACATGATCAAATATGATCTATTTATACAGATGTAGTTCCATCTACCCCAATTGTTTCCCTCATCATTTTTGTGGCTCTGAAAAATATTGTGAGATTTAATGAGCTCACACTAGGTAAGTAAGCCTACGGTAATATAATATAGTCATTTCAAGTTTCGTATATAAAAATACATATCAAGCTTTTATAATTTCAATACATTTCATCATGGTATCAAGTCATGCATATCATATGCTCAAAATAATTTGAAAGCAAACACTATATAGTATTTCAAGAATATGCAATTTCAAATCAAATACATTGAACCACTGTAATTAACATATAAATTTCATTTTATATCAATGTTCCACTGTTAAACACTACGTCCACGTAAACAGAATACCATAAAGATGTATCCTCTTATATGTTTCCTATAGAGGAAGGATTCTAGTACCAATGTCATGTCACATGTCATATCCTGTTACAGCACACCCTAGGAGTGTGTGTTTTCCATATACTCCCCTGTAGAGGGTGCCGAAGTCATGTAGCATATCATGTTGTATCCTGTCACAGCACGCCTTAAGGGCGCGTGTTCTCCACATATTGCTCCTGTGAAGGTGGATCCCGATGTCATGTAACATATCGTGTCATATCATGTCATAGCGGATTATGGTGGCATCTAATAGCATATTTACAAAATACCATTCGTGAGCATGATAACATGTAAAGTAACAAACCTATGCTCAATATACTTTTTACTTTTTTTTTTCAGTATTTGAATAAGTTAAAATGCACCTGTACACCTGTAATGTGTCAAATATGTTACATAATTGATAAATTTAAAATAATCATAGCAATACTTAATTGCATGTATAAAATGACACTTATTTTGCAAAATTTATAATTTTAAATTATCATATCAAATAATCAGTGGCATATGCAAGGTGCCAAATATTCAACATTTACAACACAATCATTTCAAATAATCATTTGAAGGTATAATGTACTACAAATCCCATTTTATATTTTGCAAATAATACTATAGATAATTCATTTTTTTATTCTTAAAAATGGCAAAATTAATAACAATAATTTATGAAAATCATTATAATTAGCTTACTTACCTGAGAACGCTAATCAAATGATGAAAATTAGCTATGTGGGCCTCTAAGCACCTACAACATAATTTTTTAAATTTTTAATTTTCAAAATCAGAATGTCACAGTCATAGTTATCAAAACCGAACTGAATCGGCAGGTTGAACCGGGACCTAGAGGCCAAGCTGATTCGATTTTAATATAAAAATTGGATATGTAAGACACCCAGAATAATTCGATCAATCCGTCCGACTCGTGAATCGGTCAACCATCGGATGAGTATCGGGTTTGTCAATACCGTTTCAAATTCTAATACCTTTGCCCTTTCGAGTTTCAACTTTCAAAATATTTATATTACGGGTTTATCAATGCCGTTTCAAATTCTCATAAATTCACCCTTTCTAGTTTCAACTTTCAAAATATTTATATTCCTTTTTAATTTTTTTTAAAAAAACTCAATAACCTTACCTTCCCTCTTACCACATCATCAGTAAAATCTGGGTGACAGCGGCCGATGTGCGAAATGGAAAGTGGGGGCACGGTGTGGTAGGGAGGCGTCACCAGTGGCCATCGTCGATAGTGGGTAGGCTGTGGAGCACGGCCAGGTGCCTCTGGTGATAAGGTGCGGGGGCTCGGGAGGTGGCGCACACCGATCGAACTCTAATCGGCTTAGCTGCCACATGATCCAATGGTGGAGCGCCGACCAATCCGGTGGCGGGCCGAGATGAGGGCAGCCGGCGATGGAGAAGGGGCTGGCAATTTAGGGACAAAAGAGGGTTTGGAGTCGGCCAATGGAGGAGGGCTCGGGTGCGGTGTCGAGCCCATCCATAGTATTTTATTTTATTTTTCTAGATTAATTATGAAATTATATTTGTTTAAGACGATTTCAGTTTTTAATTTTCTTAGCAAAAATAGGAGATAAATAAAAAAATTCAAAATTATTTATAGGTACTAAAACATTTTTTATTAAAAATTAATAGTTTAAAAAATAAATAGAAATGTCTTAAATCTACATATAAAAAATCTCAAATATTACTAAATCTTATTTTTTAAGATAATTTTTTGAATATCAATAAAATTTGATTTTATATTTTAAAATTTTAAAGGTAAAATAGAATCCACTTTTGATACATTATAATTTTAAATTATTTAGATATTTGAATCATTTTATCAACATTTTTTGTTTAATCATGCATACAGTACATGAATAATACATATAAAAGGTTTACTCAAATATCACTTATGTCCCATCTTAAAATAAAAAATTATTTTATATAAGGTACATATCTCTTATCTTAAATTTAATTATATAAGATGATTAAACATTGATAGTAATGGTGGAAGTAATAGTGCTAGTGGCAGTGGTGGAGATGAAGGTCAAAACATTGATAGTAGGGCTGAAAACGGATCGGATACGAATCGGATAGTAGTATATCCGCATTTGTATCCATATTTTTAACGGATACAAATACGGATACGAATGCTAAACGGATATTAAAATTTATATCCATATTTATTCTAAACGGATACGGATACGAATCGGATATCAAGTATATCCATATTTATTATATACGGATACGGATACAAATCGGATATCCAGCATATCCATATTTATTATATATGGATACGGATACGAATCGGATATCCAGCATATCCATATTTATTATATACGGATACGGATACGAATCGGATATCAAGCATATCCATATTTGTTATATACGGATACGGATACGGATATCAAGATAGAAATTTCTATGATCTTATGATGATATTATATAATGAATAGTTGTGAAAGAGTTAATAAATAGAGGAATACTAAAGAAGCCACTAAACTCCCTACTTTCTACCACAAGAACAAATCATAGGCAATAAGAATATGGCCACATAAATGTTCTCTTAAGAAACTTGAAAGAAGTTAAAATCCACAACAAATCCAACTAAGCAACAGTGTAACAGGACCTAAAATATTTGAGATGGAAATCATTATGCATTGAGACAAGAATTTTCACGGAAATGTAGACATATATAAGAATTTACAGTTCACTAATACAAAAAATGCATAAATACAACAGGAAAAGCAAAATGTCAAGCATATTTTCTTGAGTACTACTAATAAATACAAGTAGCATGTTTCTTAGGACTTACCAACATTGGTGTTATGTACATAGCAAGTTCACCAAAGAATGGCAGGAAAGAAGCCTTGAATGTTTTGATCAAAGTGCCCAAACAATTACCAACCTGAAGAATACAAAGGAATAAAATATAGGACAAAGGTCAAGTTTTATAATATATAAATGATCATATCAAGGGGCTAGGCTTAAAATAAGTAATTTACCAAGCATCTGCAAAGTATGATTTTTGAAAATATATCACAGAACTGATCAAAGATGTATGATTCTTGAAATATATCACAGACCTGATCAAGGAAATAAATAAATATCCTCTAGGACGCTAGTAACTTATCAGATATAAGGACATAGTTTGAGTTACTCAGAAAGACATTATCAGCTGTTATTTCCTGATGGTTACAATTTACATGCATCCGAGTCAGGAAATGCTATGAATCTACCTAACATCATGACCTTTGGCTCAGATAGAGTGTCAAACATATGCTTCACAAATCACAATGGTTGCATTTAGAAATGCCCTCCAAGTCATGATTTTAGTGTCAAACATATGCTTCACAAATCACAACGATGCATTTAGAAATGCTCTTCAAGTCATGATTTCACAGCCCACACATTGAGCGTCAAAACAAATTTGAAGTCCCTATCATCATTGCCAAATTAAATTGAATAGGCTCAAAATATTATCACAGCCCACACAAGTACAAAATTTTTGGAATGAAATAAACAAGTCAAAATTGGCAGGTTGAGGTCGGTATGGATTGCCCCCGATAAGCTACAAAAAAAAAAAAGAACCAAAATAACTGCAATAAAAGCTAATAAAAATGATTAAAACCGCGGTATATTGGCAGAATGGACAATAATCTCTTTTCATCTTTTATGCGACTAATCAAGATCCCATAAAACTAGCCAAGCCACTTAGACACCATAACATTGCTCTTCAAATACAACAAGCACCATCAGAATTGAAAATGTTTCTATATCCCGTGTAAAATTAAAAAGCGCAATGAGATGCTGCAAGGAACTCAATTTGAACTCGTAACGCAGAACATAACATCGTATCATCAAACAAAGCACCCTGTTTTGATTTCCTATCGCGTCGTGTAGAGACATTGCGAGAATGATGAATTGTTGATAAATAAATATTTCAAGCTAATATATTTCAACACATCACAAACTTCTACAGATAGAACAAACCGATAAGAAAAAAATTCAGAGATTGAGGCGTTAATTGACACAAAAAAGAAATCAGTAGCAATGCAATAACTAAAAAATCCAAATCATTCCACACACACAGAAATTCACGGACTAATCAAAGAAATTCCAATCTCACACAGACCGATCACATGACTCCACCACGTATTCAGATAAAACTCTTCCCAAAAGACATCGGATAGAGAGATCCAAGCAAGAATCGAAACGGGAAAAAAAAAATTAACGCAGAGAGATGAAAAGGGAGAGGGAAACCTTTAAGACGCCAATTCTGGGAACCCTAGGGCCCACAAAGGAGTAACCTTGGGATCGTCTGCACCGATGGCGATGGGGTAATAAGCGATGAGAGACGCCAATCGAGATCGAACAGGTTGGGGGAGAGGAGCGGGGGGAAGAGAAAGGTGCTCCGCGACAAATTGGTTTATATAATAATAATTAATAATAAAACGAGAGGAATGCCGACCTAGAAGAGGAGAGAGAGAGCGGCCGAGTCTCGCCGCAGAAAGAGGAATCGCTCGCCGGAAACCCCCTTGCCGCGGAACGCGTCGTCACTGAGTAGTGGCCTCCACCGGACGGAGAAAAGAGGAGGGCGAAGGGCGAGTTTTGCTGCTTACTTGATGACGACTGACGGACCGAGCCGAACTGGAGTCGTTCTATTGGCACCCCAACGATTACTCTCCACACCCACACTTACATAAAAATTAAATACCTAAAATACCCTAAGATGTAATTACTTATCTACCCTTGCTTATTTCTATCTACACCCACATGATCAAAACCCCTGATTTCATTTCAAACTTATCTCCCAGGCACCGCCATCTCCCTTCCTCCTCCCTCTCTCAACGATTGTCTCTGAAATCAGGGTCTAGACAAGGTTTAAAGCTCTCATTTCAACAATGGACAAGCAAGTAGTAATCTGGGAAGGCTACGGTTACGATAAGGTACGTTTTTAAAACTGAATCGTCTTTTTTTTTTTTCCCGGAACGCGTTCCGTTCGGCCTACCAGGGCCGAACGGAACAATTTTGTTCGGCCAGGGCTGGCCGAACATAAACAATATGTTCGGCTTAACCTGGCCGAACAGATGCATTCTGTTCGGCTAGGTTATGCCGAACATATTGTTTATGTTCGGCCAGCCCTGGCCGAACAAAATTGTTCCGTTCGGCCTGGTGGCCGAACAAATCTATTCCGTTCGGCCATACTTAGCCGAACGAAACCATTATGTTCCAAATATAAATTTAACATAATATTTTATCCTTGTAGGATGATGCGTCAACCGAATCAAGCAAAATTGGCTCAGATTGTGTTATGGATTACACAAATGAATTTACAACTTACGAAGTAAGATAATTTTGATTGCAATTGTTGCTGACTTGTTTTAATTGTATACTATACTTGCTAAATTATACTATTTATTGTGTAGATATTCAAGAGTAGAGAAGAATTGTGTAGTTGGTGTCGGGAAGCTGGGAGGAGGAATGGATTAGTTATTGTAATTAAAACATCTGATTCGGGAAGCAATGTTAGGAAACCAAGAATCAAGTTAGGTTGCGAAAGGAGCGGTAAGCACAAATGCACAAGCGGAAAGGAAAAGGAAAAGGGATCAAAGAAGAGGGCTAGTGGTACAAAGAAGTGTGGATGCCCATTTTTATTAAGAGGAAGGAAATTGGACACTGGGGATGATTGGATTTTGGAGGTTATTTGTGGAGTGCACAATCATCCGTCTGCGAAGCATTTCGAGGGACACTCATATGCTGGAAGATTATCTAGGGAGGAGACTTCATTGTTAGAGGATATGTCGAAAACTTTGGTTCGGCCAAAGGATATATTGTCCACATTGAAGCAAAGAGATGCCCACAATGTTACGACAATGAAGACGATCTACAATGCACGCCAGAGGTGTAAGGTTTTAGAGAAAGCAGGGAGATCCCAGATGCAACATCTTCTTGGTCAATTAGCCGATGCTAAATATATTGAGTGGCATAGGAGTTGCGGTAGTACTGACGTGGTGCGCGACTTGTTTTGGGCACACCCTGGATGTATAGAATTGTTACGTGCATTTCCTCGTGTATTGATTATGGATTGCACATACAAGACGAATAGATATCGTCTTCCTCTGTTAGAGATTGTGGGGGTGACATCAACTAATCTCACATTTTCTGTTGCTTTTGCATACATGGACTCTGAGCGGGAAAATAACTATACATGGGCATTAGATAGATTGCGCAGTGTCATGGATGCTGATGTTTTGCCTGAGGTGATAATCACAGATAGAGATTTGGCTCTATTGAATGCAATTAAGAGGGTATTTCCTACATCTTCACATATGTTATGTAGATGGCATATTAGTAGGAATGTTCTGGCTCAATGCAAAAGATTATTTGAAACAAAGGAGAAATGGGATATGTTTATAATGAGTTGGAATATACTGGTCCTGTCAGCCACAGAAGATGACTATAATGTTCGTTGGAGTGCACTTCAGAGAGATTTCAGTTCGTATCCAGATGCCTTGCGATATGTATCAGATACCTGGTTGAGCAAATACAGGGAAAGATTTGTCTCAGCATGGACGGACAATTATAGGCACTACGGGAATGTGACAACAAATAGGTATTTCAAGAAAAAGATTTCCCTTAGCAATTCATATATTATATTTTTATCTTTGATATATAACTTTGATCTAATTTTCTTACTTTACTAGGGCTGAAAGTGCACATGCAAGGCTTAAAAGACAGCTTGGTTCAAGCCAAGGTACTTTCGAGTCTTCTTGGACAAAAATAAATAGTTTGATTGAGCTACAGCACAGCGACATTAAAGCCTCATTCGAGAAGAGTTTGACGGTCGTGCAACACAACTTTAAGCCTGCTGAATTCAAAGAACTGCGAGGATTCATATCTATATGTGCATTAAATCATATCCTTGCCCAATCGAATCGGGCCAATTCAGCTGAGATTCATGAATCAGCTTGTGGGTGTGCTATTCGACGCACACATGGCTTACCATGTGCTCATGAGATTTTGCGGTATAGGATGAAAGGTCAGCCTATTCCCCTCGACTGCATAGATCCTCATTGGACGAAACTTGATATGCAGCCTGCTAAAAATGTGCAAAGTGTGAAGTTGACCTGTAAACCAGAGTTGAATATAATTGCCGAGAAATTCGAGCAGTTAGATGGGGCATCTCAATTGCAAATGTTAAAGAAATTAAGAGAGATTGCAAGTCCTGAGAGTACATCCCTTGAAGAACCTGCGAAAAGGAAGATCGGTATACGTGGGCGGGCTTCATTGGAGGTTGATACTTCTACTCGCCGTGACCCTTCCGCATTTGAGTTGGTTCTATCTGGACAGGATAGTTATTCACCTGGTTCGCAGCAAAATATTTTAGGGATCCCAAGGATGCAGATGCCGAAGGGGCAGCCAAAGAAGAAGGTACGAAGCTTTTCTTTAATATAGCTTATCGTTATATTTTATATAATTCATATCATTCATTACAATTTGTAGGTTATTCGTCAACGAATCCGGTCACATAAGCCAATGATCTATATAAATCAACTTCCAGACGGGTTGAGGGCATTCATCCAGCACATCAAGGATGTCAAAGCTGATGGCAACTGTGGATTTCGAGCAATTGCTGACTTACTTGGCTTCGGAGAGGAAGATTGGCCACGTGTCAGGAGGGATTTATTACATGAGTTGAACTGTCATATAGAGCACTATCGCGCATTGTATGCTGTCGAGGGGAGGGTTGACGAGATCGCTCATGCATTATCATATTTTGAGGATTGTCCGCCATATGACCGGTGGATGACCATGCCAGATATGGGGCATCTTATAGCATCATGCTACAATGTTGTCGTGTACCACCTCTCCTTGCAACAATGTCTGACTTTCTTACCGCTCAGATCAGTGCCTCTTCCTCTTGTATCCCGTAAAGACATTGCAGTGGCCTTCGTTAATAGCAACCATTTTGTTGAGGTATTAAATATATTACTCTTTGTTGAGGTATTAAATTTAAGACATTGCTGTTATTCTTGACGATTTTTTAAACTTGATTACTCTTTGTAGGTTTTCTTGTTGCCGGGTCATCCAGTACCGCCAATAGCAACCAACTGGTTAAAATACCATTTACCTTGTGCTTCCGGATGGGCCAATTCTTATGAATCTAGGATTCAACAGTTCAGAGAAAATATATCGTCCGATGTAATACTTAGCGAGACTGTTGAGTTGTAGAGTGCATTGGTTGTAACAAAGTCAACATTTTGTTTATGTAACATTCAATGCAATTGAAATGAAATGAAAGTTTTGAATATCATTTTTTTTATCTTCTTATGTGTGTAAATTGTTTGTATACATTTCCATCCCGTGCCATCCCGTTCCATTCGTGCCATCCCGTGCCGGGCCGTGCCAATGAAACGCTTGCCGGACCAATATTACGCCTGGGCCATCAATTGCTGCCCCGTGTCGATCTGCGCACCAGATGGCCCGGGACCCATATCCTCCTCGACATTCCACTCAACCACAAAGCCCCGTGCCGGCCCGTGCCGGTGGCGTGCCAAATTTTATTAAAGATTTTGAAATAACTCAATAAATCACTCATTTTAAAATTGGTTGAAAATATAATTTGAGTACCCTCTTGTCTGCGCACCCGACGGCCCGGGGACCATATCCTCGGACCCATTCCACACAACCAAATAGCCGCGCGCCGAATTAACCTCCGTTCGGTCTGACAGAGCCGAACAGAGGCAAACTGTTCGGCCTGTGTGGCCGAACAAATTGCCTCTGTTCGGCCCAGTGTGGCCGAACAGAGGCAATTTGTTCGGCCACACAGGGCCGAACACAGGCCTTTACCCTGAATAACCATGTTCGGCCCTGTGTGGCCGAACAAAGTGCCTCTGTTCGGCCACACTGGGCCGAACAGAGGCAATTTGTTCGGCCACACAGGCCGAACAGTTTGCCTCTGTTCGGCTCTGTCAGACCGAACGGAGGTTAATTCGGCACGCGGCTATTTGGTTGTGTGGAATGGGTCCGAGGATATGGTCCCCGGGCCGTCGGGTGCACAGGCAAGAGGGTACTCAAATTATATTTTCAACCAATTTTAAAATGAGTGATTTATTGAGTTATTTCAAAATCTTTAATAAAATTTGGCACGCGGCACCGGCACGGGCCGGCACGGGCCGGCACGGCCCGGCACGGGGCTTTGTGGTTGAGTGGAATGTCGAGGAGGATATGGGTCCCGAGCCATCTGGTGCGCAGATTGACACGGGGTAGCAATTGATGGCCCAGGCGTAATATTGGCCCGGCAAGCGTTTCATTGGCACGGCACGCCTTTGATTGGCCTTTGATATTTTTCAATAACAAATGTCATTATATTTTAGATATAATCAATGTGATTTGCGCGATAATTGTGCGGTGTTAGCACCAGATGGCCCGGCACGTACCGGCACGGGATGGCACGGATGAAACGGAATGGCAAGGGATGAAATGTTTGTAAATAAGACAAAAATTTGGAATTGAAACTTTCATTTCATTTCATTTGCTTTGAATGTTACATATAACAAAATATTGACTTTGTAACAAGCAAAAGTAATACAAATCCCATCCCAATCAATCCCCAGCCCGTCGTCGTCGACGCCTATACTGCTGTGTGGGTGCCTGACTAGATCCAGGAACATCAGGTCGTGCATGACTGGGTCCAGGCACATCAGGTGTCGCATGACTAGGTCCAGGCACATCAGGCTCAACAGTCGAGATGTGCTGACCCTGCAGAACATCAGCCATATGCGACATAACATCGTACATGTAGTCGGTCCCAAATGATGCAATCTCCACCCGACCCATATTAGAGTGTTGGTACAATGCTGATGGCATCCTCACAGCGCCGCCGGTAAACGTCAAGATCAACATCGACATCTTCAGTTCGTGCACGATCATATATGCTGGATCGGCTCTCTGGGGGGTGGACAACCAAGTGCGTGATACGAGAATACCAATCCATATATCCCGGAACACAGTCCGATGGTCGGACAACCGGATGGCTCCTACGACGTTGGCTCAGTACGTGATCCTCCCACTCCTCCCATAACTGATCCAAGAAGACATATGCAATACGGTACGATCCTGCTGTCGGTCCTCTACTGGCTCGCGCAGGGGCTAGTGGCGCGCGAGGGATCGTCTGTATCCGACCAAACTGTCGTAGAACCCTTTCAGGATGATAGGGTTCTACGACATCCATACACTTTAGGCATCCACTGAAGAATGCAATGTCTAGGAACGGACGATCAGCTCGCTGATGACGATGGGGATCCCAAATGACCTGCAACATATAAACAATACCCAGCTAGGTCATATATAGCAAATTAAAATAACTTAAATATACAAGCGACACATCATGGTACATACCTGATCGGCCCTCAAAACGTCCAATGACTCACGAAGAACAACTAAATGGTCCATCGAGGTACGTGATGGAGTGCCAGGATGCCAACGCTGCACGCGGGGCCTCGCATCAGTATAATCAAGGGATGGATGAGGAGTGAGATCTGGAAAATGCTCATAAATCCAAGCCTGGAGCAGCGTCATGTATCCACTGATCTGTCTAACTGATGCCCTAGACGCAATCCCCAGCTGACGGTACAAGAAAGTCAAAGCAGCGGCACCCCAGGAATATGATCTCACTCTATCCAAATCCCTAAATAGAGCAAGATAAGCTATAGGCACCCTCGTTCCACTTTTATCAACAAAGAGTGTGCACCCTATCAAAAATAGCAAATACCCCCGCGCTGCACACTCTATCCTGTGATGACTATCTCTATCAGATACAGTGTGAAAATGACTCTTCAGCCACTCTAACCTAACAGACTGACCACGTACAGATAAAACCTCCTGACGCGCATCTGTATCTGACACACCCAATAGCTCAACAAGGATGTCCTCAGCTTCCCGATCGCTCATCCTCTCACATGACACTGAGGAACCCGTGACAGAAATCCCTAAGATGGCGGCTACATCGTCCAATGTAATAGTCATCTCGCCA